>CAFUXE010000548.1:75326-86962 GCA_903364295.1 Serranus cabrilla | reverse complement strand
TGCATGAAATAAAACATGTTTTAAGTGCAGGTTCAGCCACCAAGCTGCAGCTCCGGTTGAGTTTTGGTGATGAATAAAGGAAATTCTGGCAGATAAAAGAGCAGGACTGAGTCTTACCCGTGCCTGTGGGACCCCCGGGAGCGTCCGGAGTAGTAGGAATATCCGGAGTAGGTGGACTCGGTGTCCATGATGTGGCGTCCTGCAGGGCTCGGCTGCAGCGGGGACCTGGTGCGCTGTGTCGTGGAGTTAGAGGCGATCAGCGGACTCGCTCAGGAGGCTGACGGAGGTGGCGAGCGGTCTGCAGTCAGGCGTGAGAAGCGACCCTGGGGGCGCCCGGCGAGGAAACATCAACCTGCAGGGGACACAGGCGGGACATCGGCATTAAAAAAAAGTCTGGGAAAGCTGACAGGACGGAGACATAAAACACAGAATATTCCACATCAATCATTCCAGTCACACCTCCACAGATTCATGCGTACATTCTCAGATATTCACTCTCTGGGTTCATCAGCAGCTGCAGCACAGAAACCTGCCGCAGCTCTCAGGAGGCTGCAGCTGAAAGAAACGCTGCTGCCGTCAAACAGCAATTTGCTCTGATTCCCACACGGCTGACAACTGTTGTTCAGAGGCAGTGTTAAGTTTCTGACACTCTGCAGAGTAAACTAGTGACGGGAAAAAGCTTCTTTTTCTCAGGAGCAGCTCGATAAAACGGAGGTGTAGCTGCACAGTCAGATAAAAAGACGATGTTTCCTGTTTTCCTTTTATTAAACAGCCGATCGTATCAGTAAATGCATGAGCAGCAGCAGCGCTCAGACGGCCGCATTAATAAAACCGAAAAGATGAATTGCTTGTGGCCACGACATGCTTCATCTGAAATAATGAAAGTCTTTCAGTGAAGCGCTACGTGACGTTTATACAAACACATCATCAGACTAGACATGGAACTGAATACTGGAAACAAGGAGTGAATCATTGATTAGTCAGACAGCAGAAATCTAATCTATTCCAATTTCAGCTCATTGATTTACAGTTTCAGTTATGAAGTTAAAATGGAAAATAATGCAGTCTCATTTATTCTTTTCCTTTGTTCTGTCATTATAAATCAGATATTTTTCTTTTAAAATTATAAATCAGGGGTAATGGCTACTTTAATTTGCCTCCAGACAGAACTTTTTCACTTTCCAGTTGGAGGAAATCAAGCTGTTGCACGCTCTTGTTGAAGCCACCAGACTCCACTGACAAAAACAGCAATTTTACCTCGCAGAGACGAACCGTTGTTGGTCTACTGCTGCCTCGATTTGCTGGTTTGTTTGTGTTATTGTGTGAATCAGATTCAACCCTTTAAAACACCAAAGTCACTCACAAATACAAACAAACTAAAGGGAAGATGCAGCGATAGCGCAGCAACTCCTGCATGCTGCAAAGTAAAATTTGTAGTTTTGTCAATGGAGTCTGGTGCGTATAAAAAAGGCCACAGATAACAGCTTTAGTTTCCCCCCACACAAGTTTAAATTTCCATTACAGCTTCTTGCTTAACGTTTACTTTACCCTAATCCCAGATTTACATTATGGGGATTTGTATTTTGTCCTCATAAGAAAACAACGTGACTATGTAAACCGATTTATGTCCCTACAACATGAGTAACAAACTAAAAGAACAAAAAAGGCACATTAAGATGATCAAAATAAGCAGAAATTCGGCTTTAAATGAATGCAATACCTGAGAAAATGTGATTTAGTTGCACTGATAGAGACACAAGCTGCAACAGGCTGCTGCACCTCCGTCTGAGACGGTTTTATTCCCTCATAAAGCACTCAATTCATTAACAACCGATACCAATATAAAGCCACATTTACATCACAAGCCACAAAAGCATAAAAAGATCATAAAAATCGCACATTTTAAGCATGCACGGATTTTAAACCTGCACCCAGTGAGCTGTAAATCACAACTAATACATGAATAATCATTATTTATTTGCCTCTGTGCAGCATTCCTGTCTGGTGACGCCACAGTGAGACAGGCTACAGTTGAGAAATGTGAACACCACCCAGAAAAATACACAAAGAAAACCTCCCTTGGAACAAAATGCATTTTACTGAAGTTTCTACAGCTGGAAAGATGCTTTTATCCACCTAATAATGCTACGACTGCAGGGTTTATTATAAGTGCATTAAGTCATTTCCAGTAAAATGAAGCTGCATTCTTTCCCAGGAGGATCAACAGGCAGTAAAAGGCTCTGTGTGCATGCATCAAACATGTTGCAGCAGTAAAAACAGGCCGACTCCCTGAGCGCTCCTGCAGCAGGTGGAGGGTTTACACACTGCATTAAGGATGATCAGAGGACGCTTGTTGAGTGCACTTGATTTGTTAAGCTCGGAGTGAGTGAGCGGAGATGGTTACACGACAAAGTAAAAGACGAGAGCGCCTGAATGAGACACTTTTGGCTCAAAAGATTCAAATTAAAAGCACATGTTTGATTTACTGCACAAAGAGAGAAAGAGAGAGAAAGAAAGAGGAGTGAGTCACCGTGTAGCTGCAGGCGGGCTGTAAACACTGTGTCATACCTGCTGCATGACACACACACACACACATAGAGAGATACACACACACAAAGACACGCACACACACATACAGAGACACACACACCTCAGAGGAAAGGTGTGAAAAATACGTGGAGTTAAAACTCGACTCAAAAAGACCAAAAAATTCTGTTAACAATCTCTGGACTAGTTAACATGTAAACTGCAACATGTAGCCACTAGTTAACTAGTTAGGATGTATTTTGACTTTACTAGGTGACTAGTTTCATACATTTACTTCAACTAGTTAACTAGCTAAAGAAAAATGTCACTAAACTAGTTAAAGCCTATTTGACATTACCAGTTAACTAGGGAAGTCTACTAGTTGAACTAGTGTAGGCCAAAATGCTCACTAGTTAACTAGTCAGAGTGTCTTTTAACTTTATTAGTTGACCAGTTACACACATTTTCTTCAACTAGTTAACTAGTGAAGGCAAAAATGTTCTCCAGTTCACTAGTTTAAGCCTTTTGGACCTTACTGGTTAACTAATAAGGCCAAAACATCCCCACTAGTTAAGCTAGTTGGGGATGTTTTGGTCTTATTAGTTGACTACCTAAACACACTTTCTCTCTTTAACGTCCAGTTTTTGCCCTCACTTTATTTCAGTTAGAATTTCCCTTTCCATTTTTTCCTAGTTGAAGAAAATGTGTGTAACTAGTCAACTAGTAGAGTCAAACACACTCTGACTAGTTAACATTTCGGCGTGCAGTAGCTCACTACTGTCTGATATGAGGGATATGGATTAAATGCTCAGACGGCGTTCCCACACTCTGAGAGGCTCTCTACATGTGGAGGTTCAGTGACGCCATGTTTGGGCTTAACATTATCTTTCTGCAGCAGTTAAGTGGCAGTAAAAGCTCATTTCAATGCTCTGATATCTGCTCTCGTTATTCCGAGCGCTCCGAACTCTCCGGGCTCCTCTTCTGTCCTGACACGGAGATCGAAACCTGCACTGAAACTCTCCCAGCACAAAGGATTCCCAGCTGATTTATGACTCCCGTGGCCTCCGAGCTGCTGAGAAACAGCGTTAAAGCTTCGCTCGCTGCTCTCCTGCTTTCACAACTCCACACTCACACTCAGCGCACACTCTTTACCCTGCACTGGGAGGGAAACACACTCCACTGGTCCAGGAATACACAGTGGCACAAACATCTGATATGACCCAGTTCTGTGGCGTCGGCACATCTGTGAGAGTGTGTGTGTGTGTGTGTGTGTCTGCATGCTTGCGTGACTGTCACAGCGACTGAAAGGCTTTGAAGGTTGTGCGGCTGCATATTTGGATACGCTCCTTGTGCAAATCATTTTTAAAAGCCTGAATCATCCTCACAAGGTGACAAATCCTCCCTCGACTGGTTCTCTGCAGCTCAGCTGCTGGTCCCTCTGTGCTGCAGGTGGAGGGACGTTTTACAAAAGTATTTGATATCAATAAATAAATTATTTAATCACTATAGCCGCAAACTCCCTGATTCACAGTTTCTTTGATGCCACATTTTGCTTCAAAATTTGCTTCGACTACAGAAACACAGATAATCATTTTACCAAAATGCTAAAATGTGAGTAAAAAAGCCAAATTTTCAGGCAGCTTTTCTAATAATATTCTAAATAAACATGTGGGAGACCTGGTTTAAAGCTGAAGATCCACTGCAGGAATTCCACAATTGAATAATATCTTCCAAGCTGGAGACGATCATGGAGGCATTCCCATCACCTGTTTAATCCTCTTACAGCAGGGCTGCGGCTCAATGAGGGATTAATCGGGTTAAATGAGTGCGTGGTCCAGGTTCAGTCAGAGTGCAGCCACGTTAGGAGCTGATCGATCACTTCCTGCTTCACATCGCCTTTATCCGGCTCGGAGCGGTCCCAGGCTCCGAGCTCTGTGCACGAGTGAAACAGGATCCGCGGGCGCTCTCACATGTGGTTCCTGTCTCTGCCGTGCCAGAGAAAATTGGTAAGTGGAACCACTTCAAGTTTGCGGGGAGAGTCCGAGGCTGAAATAGGAATCCCCCGCAGCAGGGAGGGAGGGAGGGAAGCACGGAGCGCTGGCAGGTTCTTCACAGTAATCCAAGACCCCTGCTGAGCTGCCGGCATGTCTGTTTGTCCTGGCAAACACGGAAAACAAGCGCCGGGAGAGGAGGAAGGCCAACATTATCACAGCAAGCATCAAGCGTGGAGAGTACAAAACACAAATCATTCAGGGAAACTTCAGTGAAACGTGGAGAGGAGGTAAAGCTCGCACAGGTGTAGCAGCCTGACAAACATCCAGCGGGATAAACTGGGAATGTAAACAAACAAATATTTCATCTCGGAGCCGGAGCGAAGTTACACTGAGACATCTGCCGTCAGCCGCCGTAAACAAATCAGTGCCGCTCGGCTGCTCCGTGCACTTCACGTCCAATAAAAGCAGGCAGCGGCGGCGCTCCGAGAGACTCGATTATCAGCGGGAATACAGACGCTGTGACAGGCCACGTGCAGTGCAACATCTCAAGCATATTCCCACTTATTTTCAAACAACTGTAGTCACACAAACATTCCCGGTTTAACAGCTGCAGCTTTTAAAAATCTGACCTTTCTGTTTTCCAGCTCGGCTGAGTCACAACCTGCAGGACTTACTGACCCAACAACACACGGACAAACTTCCAAAGCCGCTGACACACTCACTGTACGAGCACACACAGTTCTTCCCATTTCCGCTCGTGTAAAGCGGCAAATTAGGCGTCTAATGAAGCACACGAGACGACCCTCCTTTCAGGCGAGCCGCTCATCCGTTCCTTCCTGCAGCTCGTTCACACTCAGCTCGGATTAATCCTGAAATCCCACAGACGTTTATGGAACGCCGGCATGGATCCAACACGAGTTTTTACACAGAAACAACAGTTTCTCTTCTCTGGAGTCAGAATAACAAACCGGGAAAGTGACAAATATTCAGGAAGTGATGGTTTAAATCGCCATCAGCTTCCCTCTGAACTACTTCTGTTAGTCTGATGATTGGAAAAGAGAGTAAAGGTCAAATATATTAAGTAGAAACATTAATTCATCCTGATTTTACTTCTTATATGTGAGATTTGCAGCCTGTGTTTACATTTGCAATAATTAAAATCCTTCATTGTGTCTTAAAAGTAAAAAAAAAATCAGCCGACTCTCACGACCTCCCTGCAGCCTGAGGAGGACCCAGTCACGGGACGTCACGGGACACGAGGGGGACATGAAGACACATGCGAGGTCACATGCTCGCCGTGTGTCTGTCCATGAGGGTCATTCATTCCTTGGAATTCAATCAGCATTCCCGCTGGAGAGATTCAACACAAACAAAAACCACAAGTGGACGTAAAAAAGCTGCAGTTTGATTTAATTTCTGCTACACTGATTTAAGGCTAAAAAAGTTCCTGTTAAGGTTTAAAAAGACAGTTTAAACAGGAAATAATGTTGTTCGCCTTTATTTATGAATTATTCTGGCTGTTATGGGACGGTCTGAAACGTAAATATGAGATATATTTTTCTGAGTGGAGTCCGGCCTGCAGACTCAGAGGACTCAGAGACTCTATCAGCATGTAAATAACTTTGGATATTAGAATAAAAAGCTCATTATTCTGCTGATTCCTGCTCTCAGCCACAGGTTCGACTCGTTAACTCGGACTCTGCGTGGCCTTTACCTGTTGCATTTTCGTGCTGGTGTTGCTAGGCAACGGCAGCCAGCTGAACTGAGCGGTCAGGTAATAAAGCGGCTGCTGCAGCGAGGTTACCGTGGGAACCCTGCAGACAACATCAGGACGACCAGCAGCAAAGTGACAGGAGGACAAAACTAGAAATCTGTTCACTTTAAAGCTTTAGTTTTATCAGTTTATTCTGATTTAAGCTCTAATAATGTCGCTTATTATACAGGAAATATAGTTTTAATTTAGGTAAAAGGTCAGAAAAACGTCCTCTTTTTTAACACAAAGAATAAAAATAGACTTTCTGTTCACTTAAAGAGCCTGAGATCATGTTTAAACTGTGAACATTCCCAGGATCAGTTTTACCTGTAAGGACAGAATTCACACATCCTTTTCCACAAGTCCTGGGTCGTTGTTTATCTCAAACTCTGAGTTATTGCTTATAAAGGACACAGAAAATAACACTGGATCTCTCTGATACTGAAGAAAAGAGCGTTTTTACTTCTGCCGCGGAAGTTTTATTCCTGTTTGGATTGTTTGTCTGCAGGATTTTCATAAAACTTTTGTAAACGGCTTCTGCAGAAGTCTGCACATTCCCAAATGTTCTTCTAGTGTTTTCCAGGATTTCTGACTTATATATTGCAGATGGAGATTGCAGACAATGGTATTGTCAGATGTAATTAACACTGAATTTAAAGCATGCACAGCACTGACTGATTGAATTATGCATCAGTTTGTTCTCCATGGAATATAGATGAATAATATTTAAATGATCAGGATGATTCCAGCCTCGTTTTATTCCCTTGTGATATATTTTCCTGGTTTGTGTCACGTCCCTCCGCCTCCATGACCTCATCACCATTTATCTCCGGTCACATCTTTCCCAGGAACACGCTCCAAGCTGCACTGAAAACTCCCTAACAAGCAGTCGGAGGGAAAACTGACACTGACGGATCGCCTGTTTCCTCCCAGGAGAACAACTTATTTGGAACTTTTTTTCTTTCTCACACGGCGCTGAAAACAAACCAGGAGCCGAGAAGTCCGACAGCAACAGCGCTGACCTTTTACAGCTTCTTTCTTCTCGGTTTTTCTTTAAAAACAGCAGCTCTGTTTCCTGCTGAACTCGTGTAATTCAACAATTTATACCAGACTGAAGGAGTCCTCTGGCTTTTAAAGGGACAGTTCAGAGGGTCTGAACGCTCCCAGACAGATTTAAACGACCTAAACAAAGCTTAAAGATGTTACACCTGTTTATGTGCCTCGATATTTACAATATGTCCACAGATTTTTGTTGCTATCAGCTGTTTTATTTGGTACTACTTTTCCTGTTTGGTCCCAATCCAGTGGCTAGTTTTTGTACGAAAATACTGTATAATCTTTGTGGTCAAATGACCTGCAAAATTCTTGTTTTTGTTGTAATATTAATTTGTTGTGGCATCTCACTTATTTAGCAAAAGAAAATGTGGCGATTTTGCATTATTTTCCATATGAAGGAACAGATTTTTTTTCTTTTTGAAGAGATATTTGAGTTATTGATGCATTGTTTATCAAGTGGGTCAGAATATATTGTATATTGTTGCACGTTTTTGTGGTCACAAGAGCTGCAAAATTCTTGTTTTTGTTTGTGATATAAGTTTGTTGTGGCATATAACTTATTTAGTGAAGAAAAATGTTTATTAAAATGTGGAGATTTTGTGTTTTATGTGCATTTTGAATTAGAAATGCTTTTTTGGGGTCATAATAATATTATTTTATGATAATATTAAGCTGAGTATTCTTGATTTTGTTACAACTCTCCAGCTAAAGACTTCAACTTGAGCTCAGTGTCAGGAACATTTTCACCCTCGTCACTGAACGTTTAAACACTGATGTTAACACACACACTGCATGTATCTCACCACGCTGAAACACACACATACACACACCTCCCGTCTCCGGCTGACAGGTGTCATCATCTCTGCAGCTGTCACGAAAAAACCAGCACACGAAGAATCCGAGCGCACGACTCCCGAACGCTGATCTCATGCAAGAAGCACAGTCTGCAGCGTGAAGACGCTGCTGCAGGATTTAACTTCACGTCACCCTGCAGCTTCGGCTCTGCAGCTGCATTGATTTCATGTTTAACAGTGTTTATATTCAGTAATGTGAACGCACGTCCATCCTTTAAGGATTTCAGCACTTAAAAGGGCTGTAAATAATGTAAATAATGTTGTTTACAGGCAGAAATTGAATAACTTTAGTTAATAAATCCCTCAGTATGAAGAGTTAAATTCATGTATCAAGATAAATATCAAACATTTGCATCTCAAATGGAAGGATCTGCTTCTTTTAACTGTTTTTAACACTGATTTCTATCACTTTTAACTTTTGACAGCCAACCATGAAGTCAGAGTTGTTTTAAACTAGAAATTCTCTTAGCAAAAGGAGAAATAAACAAGATCTTCTGCATGATGAGAATACATTCAGCTGACAGCTTTAGTTACTTTTCATACATGGTTTAACGTGTGATTATTGTAAAATGATTGAAACAGTAAAGCTGGCTGATCATTTTAAAAACCTAATATCATGTTATTTGGTTTAATCAATAAGAAAATAAGGAATTTATGACTAAATCGCATGTTTTTAAGATAAATCTCGACCTGAAAAGTAACTAAAGCTGTCAGATAAATGTGGTGGAGTAAAAGTACAAAGTTACATAAAATGGAAAAAGTCAAGTAAAGTACAAGTACCTCAAATTGTATTTTCAATCAACAGTACTTGAATAAATGTACTTAGTTACATTCAACCGCTGGTTATTAAACATCTTTTATGGTCAATTAATGTCTTTTTAATCTTCTTTTGGTTGTTTTGTGTCTCTGTAAAATAATTTAATATATTTAAAGTTATAACTTTACATTAAATGTAAATACTAAAGTAAAGTACCTCTTAACTGTACGTAAGTATATCTTAGTTACATTCCAGCACTGAAAACCAGATATACAATGAACCAAAAACCTTAAACGGTCATTATTAAACATCTACACCTGTTGGGCATTTAATAATATGTTTTAATAATGTAAAAAACAATCCACCTACAGAGCCGAACATGCATTCAGACTGATATTAGAGCAGAAACAGTTGAAGTTTGGTGATAAACTAGAGCAGAGGTTACTTCCGTCAGGTGGAGCTCCGGAGCAGGTTCCCCGCCCCGCCCTACCTGTGACCCGGACCTGCAGCCAGGAAACTCCCCGGTCTCACCGTGGCCTTGGAGCCCCCCCTTCCCTGTCAGTCCGCCTCACCTCGGTAACACACTCCGGCGCCTCCTTTCCACCCGGAGCACGGCCCCGCGGTCGGACACGGGGTTTCTCTGCGCAGAGGGGCTGTTTTCAATGTATCCGTCCGCCGCCGCAGGTTACACTGCACGGCTGAGCTGCGGTGCACCGGCCGGGTAATGCGGATCCAGCCGACCGTGAGGACCAGAGTTCACTTTTCCCTGTCTCGAGGAGTTCCACGCAGTAAAAACGAGCCTTTAAAGCGCACATACAATGTATGGAACTACAGCGAAAAATTTAGCAAATGTTAAGTTCCGGCAGTTTGTGTACGTGTGTGTGTGTGTGTGTGACCGCAGTTTGAGGGCATTCACATGAAGTTGAAAGCGTTTCACACAGGTAGCTCCGACAGCAGGGCGTGTTCCCAAGCATTCCCCAAAAAAACACGCGTCCATCGGGCTCCCAGCTGCCCCCTGACACCCGAGTTTACACAGCAGGTAAACACGGTAACCTACATTTTACACGCTTCCCGATTCAAGACATTAAACATGGAAAGGCTTCACACACCGCTGAGCCCGCACGCACACACACACAGACACACACATCTGCAGAGCGCCTGTCCGCCGCACACTCACCCTTTATCGGCGGGGGGGAGATCCTTCCCGCGGTGGATCATTTATCCGGAGGTTGTGGAGGAGTTGGCCCCGGAGAGGCGGCTGGCTGCGGGAGGAAGCAGCCTGGTGACCGGAGGAATCACCCTGGCAGGCAGGAATCTCACAGGGGGCAGTGCTTCCCAGCGCGCGGGGCTGCAGTACCCGGATGCTGCGCCAGGGGGGGCAGTGTGCAACACGTGAGGCCACTGCCAATAGTAACGGAGTACTTTTACTCAAGTACGGCACTAAATACAATCTTAACTTGTACTTTACTTGAGTATTTTAATTTTATGTAACTTTATACTTTAGAGGCAAATATTTACTGCAGTAAAAGTACAAAAGTATCAGAAAATGTACTTAAAGTATCAAAAGTAATAGTACTTGCCTTTGCCAATATATTATTATTATTGTTATTATTATTATTATTATATTATTATTATTATGTATTTTTGGTTGTTTTGTGTTTCTGTAAAGTCATTGTATGTCTTTAAAGTTATAAAGTTGCATAAAAAGGAAATACTCAAGTAAAGTACAAGTAGCGCAGTGTATGAAACTAAAACTTGTTTTAAGGTTAAATCCTCTTGTTGTTACACAGCACGGCTCATTGAAGCTCCATTCAAATCACAAAGTATACAAAAGACTTTTTCTAAATATTTACTGAAGAAGCAGAACCAGCGTTTGCTCAGCGGGAGTGTTTTCGTCACGGCTCGTCAGGTTGAACGAGGTAAACAGCTGTCAGTCAGAACAAAGCAGGAGCTGATAGCGATCTGAAGCCTCTTAAACAGGAATGTAAACTATTTTTTCACTTCGAGGAGAAAGGAGGAATATTTGATGCTGTTGTCAGTCATGTGAAGAGTTGCAGGAAGTGTCTCCTGAGATAAATATTCCAGTTTTGGAGATATTTTCCAACAAAATCTGCTTGCATTTGAAGAAAATCTATTTAAAGTAGCCGTTTCTTCAAAGCCACCAGACTCCATAGGAAAAAATAAATCAATGCATATCTATATTTCCATATTTCTATTTTATTCTTTTATATATTACTTCAAATTTGTCATATTTTTCATATTTATATATTTTAAGATTTTTATTTATATGGTTGAATATTTAGTGTAAAGTGATTTTATATTTGTAAATATTTTATTACAAGACACATTACACTTTTATTTTAAAGAATTTAAATTATATTTTTAAAAAGCTGTTTTACCAATTAATGCATTTAAAACTCATGCATGTGCTGAAATAATCTCCCATCCTCGTGCACTTTGACCCCAGAGAGTAAACGTGGCTGAATAAACGTGCACAGAATCAATGTAAACACACATGCACAGCGATTGATTTCACATTACTCTGCTGCTGCAGCCTCCGTCCTCTTTGTGTCCCGAACAAAGAGTCTCACTTCATGGAGACTCCTGGAAGTTCAGACCAGATGCCTGCAGCAATTACACGGCTGCATATGAATCAATACTCTGTCCTGCTTTGAACTGCACACACACACACACAC
>CAFUXE010000547.1:1337832-1359248 GCA_903364295.1 Serranus cabrilla | reverse complement strand
ATTAGAGTCTGTTGATGCGTGTCAGGGTGAAACTTTTTGAAAAAGGACAGAAAAACACTATATTTGGGATGTTATTGTCAAAAGTGGTCAAACTTTAAAATTCCTTAAAAAGCCTAAAAATGCTTAAAATGTCCTAATTCCAGTGTGTTGATACATATTATAGCCTAATCTATCCAGAAATGACATAAAAACACCATGTTGAAAAATGGCCAAATTTTCAAAAAGTCATACTATAGCATGTCGTTTTTTTTCCCGAAAATTACCAAAAGTGGTCAAACTTGAAAATTCCTTAAAACGCCTAAAAATGCCAAAACACAATATTTGAAAAAGTCATACTATATTATGTCATTTTTTGTCAAAAATGCCTAAAAATGCTTAAAATAGCCCAATTAGAGTCTGTTTATACATATTAGAGCATAATATGGCCAGATATGTCACAAAACACCATTTTATGGGAGTCCAAAGACTTGAAGAAAAAAAAAAGTCATACTATAGCATGTCGAAAACTTTCATGAAAAAGTCATAAAATTTAAAAATGCCCAGAATTGCTAAAAAATGTTCTGATTATACTCTGATAAGACATCTAGTAGTGTAATTTGGGGCGAACATGCAAACTCCACACAGAAGAGCTGCAGGCTGGGGTCGAACCGGTGACCCTCTTTCTGTGAGGCAAGAACAGTGATACACTGGCTCTCTCCCAGAGTCCAAACACATGCAGCTTAGGTTTAATTAATTGGTGACTCTAAATTGCCTGTGTCTGCCCTGTGATAGTCAGACAACCTGTCCATGGTGTACCCCGCCTCTCGCCCAATGCGAGGGTAAGGATAATAGCTCAGCTTGGTCTTTGCTCGGAGCTGCAGTGTCAGCTGTGAGACCTTATTGTGTGCTTTTCCAAATTGTGTCAAATCAAAAGCTGTAGAGAGGGTCATAGCCAAGAGGCTGGATGCTTATATTATGGTGTTAATTTTGTCTTGACAATTGGTGTGAAAAAAAAAAAAAAATCCAGTTTTTGCCTTGCCATTATGGAGCATTGAGTGTAGATCGATGATGGTAAAATGAATTGAAATGATTTTAGTGTAAGGCTGCAACATAACAAAATGTGAAAAGAGAAAGGTTTCTGAATGCACTGTAGTCATTTGATTCATCTTCATTATGAAATATTGATACACTTTAAAGTTCCAATGTTGGAGATCTTAGTTAAGTGTTCTTTGGGGACTGCAGGTGTTCTGAGATCTCACTTTACTTGTTTTTAAAATACATCTACTATAGTCATCACTCTTTCCTTTGCCATACTTACCGTTTGCTCACAATGACGAGCAGAGAATGGAAAAACCTCTACACGCTGCTACCCACACTACTGAGCTAAAGTAATTATGTTGCAATTACTGCTGTTTGATGGAAAACTGTGTACTCCACTGTATCTCAACAGAGTGAATAGTTGTTCAATGTTATATTAATGTTCTGAATGCCATGTACAGCCCCTTTCAACAAACATTTGTTTAAATAAAAAGCCTCAAGATCACTTGAATTTCCTATGAAAGGGGACGAGGCAGTAAACTGAGCGAAATTATCATTTATCTGTAAGCACTTGGAGTTAAAAGGGGTAACTGTGAAGGCTACTTAAAAGCACATAAGAATCGAAGAACAATCAGCATAAAACATATGTGCTGCATGTGAAATGCACGCACTGTGTTTGAAGAGAGGTGGTACAGCCGTGTGTGTGGTTGGTAACTGCTGTGCCATTAAGACATCAGTGTCATGAATGTATTATTTCATATATTTAGAGAAAAAGACTGTGAGGTTTCTGCATAATTAAAAAAGCAGGAAAGATGCTTGTTTTAATCAATGGAGCTATTTTCAGCACACCAACAACGCTCCAAAGATGGCTTTGAAATGCAAGTAATGTTAATGTATGCCAGTCTGGTGGAAGCTGCTTCTGCGAAAAATAACATCAATCATCCTGAAACACAAAAAAAGAAATGAGATGAAAGTGAACTACACGCTGCTCAGTTGAAGTAAACAATTATGTTTTATTGATAAGGTTCTCAGAAGAGTCTCGTTTCAGTGAATGTATAAGAATCATCCTTTGATAATACTGATTTGGTACATTATGACATCCAGCACGAGTCTCTTCACAGTGAGAGGGATCCATTACTGCTACTGCTGTTGGAATCTAGGACAGAAACATCTCTGCCTCCAAACAAAAAACAGTCAAAACAACAAACTGGGGGTTGATATTGTAGATATGGAATATTAGAGTGCCACAAAACTCTAGAGTAGTAAGACCAGCTAAAGATTTTGCACATTACAAGCCACTTCCTCTTAGAAATATAAAACTTGATATTCTGGACAATATTCTACTGTGCTGCATAAAGGTAGGTCTATACACTGTACATCGAAATATAGCTCGAAAAAACAGATTTCACAGTTTTAAAGACTTTATTTAAAGTATAAACCGTTTTTTTTTTAAAACACTTTTTTACATAAATTATTCTTTTTGAGAGTGACTATTATTTGCCCTGGCAGCAAACTGAAATTAATACAAAAACAAAATGAACATTTCTTACATATTTTACAAAAGAAAATAAACTCATCCATTAATGTTCATTTGGAATCGAACTGGTGACTCATTCATGATTGTCATATAGTACTAAGAATAAATAAATAAAAAAGAATAAAATAAATACTAACTTAGCATGTTTCCGGACTCTGTGAGTGGTGTGTTTGATCGTTCTGTACAGAAGTGCCTTGGTGAAAGTCTCACAATTCTACCGCGACTGAAACGTACAAAACTACGGCATCTACAATATACGCAACATCCTGAAATTTAGTGTAGTCGGACACATATGTAGTAATATGATTCTTCACCCCATTTTAAAATAAACAATGCTGTGTGATACCACTGTCCACAAATATAGCCATCACTTTTTTTTACTTTGTTTTTTTTAAAAAGTTCATTTACCAGTCCGTTAACAGCGTGGTTTTGTTCAAGGATGCCGTTAGCTTGTGTGTTGCTTGGTTGGATGTGCGCTGCCTCGGCAGCAGAGGACTGGTCCGTGGTGGACGATGGGAGGCCTGAGACAGGGAGACGACTCATAGTATTGGACGACTTTTAACATTGCCTTGTCTATCGCTGTGTATGATGTCCTCCGTTGAGTTGTAATGGCTGCAGTCTGGAGTGGCTTTGTCTCCACTTTGGTCCCTGTGCCTTCAGTGTCTATTAGAGACAGAAAAGCCTTCACCCGCAGAAGCCAGCGCAGTACAACTCCTCTGTGTGTTCAGTAGCTGTCATGGCCGCTCTCAGTGTGACCCAAAAAATATGGGCGAAAATATCACTATCTTTTTTAAAAAGGGGAATCTTCTTTATTCAGTAAGCAACAAAGTTCTTCAGTGCTTTTTCAGTTGTTCAAAGTTTTTTCAAAAAAAAAAAGAAAAAAAGAACAATTCGACTAAATTTTTTGCCTGTGGCAGTAAAATTAACAATAATATGTTTTCTCATAAGTCATTCTTTTCAAAAGTCCCTGCAGCGTTCCGTGAGTAACCCCGTGTGTTGGTTAATTCTCCATGGGTTTTAAGAGGAGTAGGGTCGAGGAGGCTGGGTAGGAAAAAAGAGGAGCAGGGTCTCGAGAAGTGAAAGTGGGGAGAGAGGGAAGAGTCTGCCCTTGAAGCCAGTTCAGGTGGGCTGTTACCTCTTGCCCATCTCGTTCTGTCTAAGGAACTGGATGTTGTTGCTGCTGTCAGCCAGTTCTGGATACTGCTCCACAGGCAGTACATAGTAGCCATCGTAGCCTTGTACTCTGCCTGTTGTTAGGAGCTGCTGTCTCTCCCCCTCCGTCCAGAGGCGACTGCCTCCCTTCCCGTCCCTGGCCCTCTGCTGTTCCTTTGCCCAGGCCCCAGCCAGGGCTCTCTGCCTGGCCAGCTCCAACAGTCTTACCTTCTCTTCATCCACCACGTCCACAGCGAGCCCGTACCGGACGCTCAGCACTAACGACGGAACTGCGAACTCCACAGTCACTCCTCTCCTCGAGCGCCCGCTCACTGTCACGTTGATACCGCTCTCCAGCGACTTGCGCCCGTTAGTAAGCCCCAGGGCCAACAGGTCACTGTCAGCAGAGCCCACCTTCACAAAGTAGTGGCAGTCCTTCCCGTCCTGGGTGTAATGGGTGCCTTCCAAGTACTGGGCGCCATTGAGCACCAGAGCCACTTTGCGGCTGTCGTCACTGGCCAAAGCCGACACGCCGGCCACCACTCGGCCTTCCTTCAGAGCCAGCATTACTCCACGGCCTATAATGGGGGTGCTGGTGCCGAACCAGTGGCCAGGTTTGTCCTTGCGTCTTCTGCGTTCCTTGTTGAGGAGACGGCCCTCCAGGGCCATGAAGGCCTGGTTGTGACGCTCTGCTGCCTGCTGCACACCAGTGATGAGCTACAGGAGACAACAGAAGAAAGCTGCTGAAGCCCAGAGAGGCAAATGAGAAAAAACTTTTTTGTTGATCCATTTTCTGAGTTGTTTTTTTTGTCTCTCCCCTGTTTATGACTTAGGAACAGATGAAAATAGGCCAGCATAATCTTTCTAAGCTCTCGAATTTATCTTAATCTGTGAAACAGGTGAAAAAACAGTTTCACCAGGATCATTTTTTCAGATGACTTTTTTTCATCTATGAAAACAGGTGGAAAGAAAAGTTTTTGCAAATATTGATTTTAATTTTTCTTATTGTTTGCTTCATTTCGGCTACAAAATGTGGAGTGCACCACTTCTCCATGTTCTAAATAGGACGAAAAGCTATTTTTCATGCACTCTAGACACAAAGTGAGTATTAAAACGCTGAACACCAACATATTAAAAAAAAATGAAAAAACCCTGCCAAAACATTTTTTTCCAATCCATTTTCACAGGTGAAAAAAATTAACTGCAGGAAAAACTTTTTTTTACTGCCAATTTTTTCTTCACCTGCCAAAAACCTGTTTTCACAGGTGGCAAAAAAGTAACATAGAGAAATAATCCTGGCAAAACATTTCCTTTTTTTTGCTCAAGTTATAAACACAGGACAGAAAACAATTTCGATCAGACTTACAAAATCAATCAAGTGTTATGTTTCTCAAAGGTCTTCTATAATTAACACACAATTGACTGCTGCATGTAAATAATGATGTGTATTATGACTGATATCCGTACTGACATGATCCCCTTCATGGGGTTAAACCTGTCTTTGATTCTGTTGATGACAGTGTTTGCAGCAGAGCGGCCGTACCTGTCCATTCTCACAGTGCTGGGTGGCCTGCAGCTCGTACGGCGGCTCCACAAAGTAGAGCGAGTGTCGAGGGAACCCTGGGATTATGTTACTGAGCTGGAAGCCAAACATCACGAGCCAGCTCTTCACATCTACAGCAGACAGGAGGGAAATGAATTAGCCCAATGACAAAGTTAAACACAGTAGCAAATGAATCATTTTTCATATCATAAAAAAGTAAAAAATGTGTTGTGCTTGTGTGACTCATCTGGTGTTATTCTAAGCTATCAGCTAACTTGCCATCTGCTGTACATTCTTACTTGCATCAACTATGTTTTTCACACTAGAGATTAACACACAATGACTATTCTACTATGATACATTATTGAAAAAAATGCTTTTGAATGCCATAAGAAAATGCAGGACTTTGGATAAAAATCAAACCTCTTACAAAGTAGAAATGGCTTGATTTTGTAGAAATATTCAAGCTACTACAGGGACCAACAAATGCAGCATATTAACATAGAAATGTTCGCTACCTGTGACGTAGTTTTTGACATCCAGCATGTCACTGAGGGGGTTGTTGTTCTTGAACATGTAGAGATTAAATGGAGAGGGATCCTTTCCTATCTTGGGCCAGATGCTGTAGTCAGGTGAGGTCCAGCGCCCGGCCAAGACATCATAGTCCCGCTGGGTGAAGTGGACCAGCTTAGTCAAGGGGTCGTAGAGACCACCGTGGAAACCAACCACCAGCTGGAACTCTGGGTTGGAGTCCAGGTACACTTCTCCATAGGCTGTGTACTGCACCTGGGACACAAGCAGAGTGGGTTAGCTACAGAAACAAACTTAACGTAACTTTTTAAACCACCTCACAAAACAGATTTAAAAAGTTAAAAAGTATATTTCCAACAGTTCTTAACCTTTTTCTATATTATTTTTTACATTAATTTGGGGCATTTTAATTCCATTTCAAGTGTATGTTTTGTGCATCGAAATAAAGTATCATTATCATCATTATTTTTTTAAATGGCTGTTATTAGTAATAATAATTATATATTTCTTCCATATTCAGTTTTGCTTTTACTGTAAATTTTTTGTAGCAGTGATCAGTGTTGTATGATGTAAGTAAAAAGTACTCATACCACACTATAAAAATACTCTGGAGTATACCAATATAGTATGTCAATGCAGACAAATTGCCTGTGACTACTAACATTGTATATTATATTATTAAAATATTATTAATTTTTTTCATTATTACTTTGTTTTGCTTTGTCCAACCAGTAGTCCAAACCTCAAAATTATTACAAATAAATAAATACATATATAACAAATATTGATATATAATCAGGATAAATACAAAATAATAATACAAAATAAATTAAGAAAATAGTAAAAGTAAATGCACCAAATTCTCATATTTGTAAAGCTTGACCCATGAAATCTCTTGCAGCTTTTGCATTAAAAATAACTTGAATGGAGCAAATATGTACAATATTTCCCTCTGAGATGTAGCGGAGTAGAAGAAGGAAGTGGCATAAAAAGGCTGAAGTTACGTAAAAGTACCTTAAATTCAGAGATTCAGACTTTGCGTATTACCTGTTTGATCATTTGTCCATTGCTGCTGAACACAGCCAGTGGTGTGCCTGTGTTGTCCGAGGCTATGTAGTACTCCTCTCCACTGCTCACCTCCATGGCGAACAAATGCCCCTGAACGAGACAGTCGGAAATTCAGTACACTTAATGCTTAAGGACAAGGTTTGCTCTAACAACAATTCTAATCTGTGTCCATGTTTCTGATAAAAAAATCAATATATGCTGATTATTTGATATGCAAACAAATCTCTGTACACCCACACGTACCTGCAGGTCGTAGTAGAGCGAAGAGATGTCTGAGCTGGAGTGGTTGAAGATGTGTGTGACCCTTGTCGGGTGGTTCAGGTCAGCATAGAAGAACTGCAGGTGCTGTCCCAGGCTGTTCCTGGTGGACACCCTACGGCCCAGCCCGTCATAGTGATACACAACGCTCCAGCCCCCGGGGCCTCGGTTGTAGGCCCTCAGCAGCTGGCCTTTGGAGTTGTAGTCAAAAACATCTGAGCCACGCTGGCTGAGGTAGCCATCTTCATCCAGACGGTACTGGACATCTCCCAGGCGCGTAATGCGGTCTCTGAGGTCATAGCGGAGCGGCAAGATACGAGCACTGTTGCCGGGGTTCAGCAGATGGAGGTTACCGTTCAGGTCGTAGCTGTAGCGCCACGTCGACCAGTCATTCACCTGGATAAAACAAGGAAGTTTGTAAAGGCGTGCCAGTTTTTGCCTGTTGGAACCACAAATATGCCCTGACAGCAGACAGGACAGTGTGTAATGTCAATGTGTGAGTCATATTGAGTGTCCTTAATAACACAAGTAACACTTAAAGGGACAGTAGATTAATATGAGGTACTTAGGTCCATAGTCTGTGTATTATAATGACAGTAGGATATTTTCACTGCTCTCCTTGCTGTCAGACATATCCTCTTTTCAAAATCACCAGACTCCATTGACAAAAACAGTAATTTTACTTCACAAAACAGGGCCTCAGTTACCTTTTTGTGTTATTGTGTGCCTTCTGTGTTTTAAAGGGTTTGTTCAAACTCACCAAAGTGCCACAATAACACAAACAAACTAACCATTCAAGGTAGCAGTACACCAGTTATTCTGGTTTTCTGCTACGTTGAATGTTCTTCTTATACAGGGCTGTCTGATGGCAAGGTACAGTGGTGAAAAATATTCTCTCTCTATATATAAATGTACTTATTGCTTCTTCAAAAAACACAAACTATCCCTGTAAGAATCTTAAGACACGACAATACCTAGAAATCCACTTTATACTGCCTCTCTCCACACAGAAATATTCACCTTGACACCACTGAGCTGTCCGTCTCCATCATAATCATAGCGGTACTGAGTGGTGTTGGCGTAGGGCCCAATTTTGAGTTCTCTCTTCACCACCCGACCCATGCTGTCGTACTGCACTGTCATCCAGTACATGAGCGAACGGAAGATCTCGTACTGGACCTCCTTGATGCGACCGTGGGTGTCGAAATGCTTGCTCAGCGTCATAACTGCAGTGGTGATGATCTGATTAATGTCATAATAAATGACCCCAAACTTTCCAAAGTGCTCCACCTAAAGGATGGAAAGATTTGGGAAAAGGTCAGTACTTTGGAAGCCAACCAAGGTTCACACACAGAGAAAGTTTGTTTTGTATGTTGAAAAGTAGATCGGAGGATAATTTTCTGTACCTTTCCAGAGATCTCATCATATCGGTAGAGGTCAACGGGCAGTGGCGTCTCACTGATGACTGGCTTCATGCTGGCGATACGGAAGCTGTTGTCATGGTAGGTGTAATCGAACCTCGCGTTGACCATTCCCTCCTCACTGAAGCGGTAGATCTGCTTGTCGATGAGCGGGCCCATTTTGCGATAACGGATGGTGCAAGAGAAGCCCCCGCTCTGCAGGTTGACCATCTTCAGCACACCCGCCGTCTCATCGTAGCCGAAAGTGACAGCAGTGCTGTCGTACACGATCTCTGACAACTTTGCCAGCTTGCCGTACTTGTAGAGGACACGGCGGCCGGTGCCCAGGTAATGTGTGGCTTGAGGTCTGCCATCCTCGCTGAAGTCGTGGATGATGGAGGCGTTGCTCTCTGGGGGATTGTAGGTGTTGCGGATGTAGCCGACTGACACGTGTGTGAACATAGTGTGGCGGGCCACACTTGGCATGGTGACAGCTGTGACCCGACCCGAGGCGTCAAACTCAAAGACGTACTGTCTCTGACTCTGCAGCAGCAGCACCATGGACTGGAAGCAGAGAGGGAGGCAAAATCCGGATTAATATAATAGCATTATCAATGGATGACTTGCCTACTGTGAAATAGCACCAGCAGTAATTTGCTCTCAGCTGACAAATTTGAATCTTCATAACCATGAAAATGATGTATTACTTCACTCAATTCTGCAATCCAAATTGCTATTCGTTCTTGCAATTGCCTTGCCTCAGTAAGATTTGATACTTAGATGACAGTGTTAAAGATAAATGTGCTTACTTTGTCAAGGTAGCTGTAGCTCCACACCTTCCCGTCCACGAAGGAACGAGACAGGATGCGTCCCTGGGGGTCAAACTCTGTCCTCTCGCTCATGCTTCCCCTCTGCAGCCCAACAAGCTGTCCGGTGGTGGAATAGGACACATTGACCACAGCCAGGCTGCTGCTGGGCAACCACATAGCTGGCCGGCCCTGAGCATCGTACATGATGCGCAGCGTGAACTTCCTGTGGTCATCGTAGATCTTCTCTGTGCGTGTGTTGCGGTCAAAGTCAATGGAGAGAAGATTGCGACCATGAGCCTTAAAAAAGGGAAAAAGGAGACATTAGTTTCAGGAAATGTGCATATTTTCAACAATTCTGTCAATGACACACATAAAGTCAACTCACTCTAAGCTTCCTCCCAAACACGGTGATCTTGCCCTTGGTCTGCTCCTTGCGCAGACGCCATTCAATGGAGTTGAGGCCGTTGTCAGTGGGCAGGGTGATGTTCCTGCGACCGATCGTAGGGCTGACAGAGCCGGCCAGGATGTGCGGCTCCGTGTGAAAGCTGATGCCCATACCATTGGCGTACATCACTCTTAGGGTCCCATTGTTGCACAGCTGGTAGCTGTTTCTCACCTGGTCTGTAGGGGGAGATAGACAGGTGTAAGGTAGGAAATTACTTACAACATCATGATAGATGTAGATGGATTAAACAGGCCTACAAGGCACAGGCCAAGGGTCCAAAGTGTCAGGAACCCCTTTGGCCTTCTTCTAGAAAATGTCACTCAAGCAAACACCTTGTACGAACAAGGAAGAGACTAAAACTGACCACAAAGAAACATTAAAAAGCCTTCAAAGACACCAAAAGAACTACAAAGAAACACAAAGAGACTCACAAAGACTATGAAAGGAGGCAAAACAACCACAAAGAGGCACGAAACAACTACAAAAGAGGCATTCAACCACAGACAAAAGTGACAAAAAAAACGAAAAGCAAAATGACAAAAAAAAGGGCAACACACAAATAAATAACAAAATAACAAGCCACACAAAGCAACTACAAAGAGGCACAAAACAACCACAAAAAGAGGCTTAACAATGATAAAGTCAGTGTCCTGCTTCTATGCAGGAGAGATGCAGGGCATTTAGCATGTATTTCCCCTGGAGCCTGACTCATAATTTTTTATTAAAAATATATTTTGATGTATAAAATGTGTAATATTTTAATGATTAACATGTATCTGAAAAATTAAGGAAAAGTCCAATCTCAAGCTGAGAAGCTCATGTCAGTAAGCACCAGATGATGTCCATAAAATATTCATCGACCTGATTCCTCTCCGTTCAAACTCCAAAATGTTATGAATGAAAATAATCAGGCTAAACTGACTCTCCGCTATCTCCCTATCTCCACTGTTTAATGACTCACTCGCAAACACAAGAATGGAAACAGATAAGCCCATGCCTAATGCTGAGGCAAAATGTTTCCCTCAGATGTCTGAAAACAGGCGCCCTGATCACAATGATGGGATTGAAAGTGAGATAAAATTGTTTTCGGCTCAGAAATATCTGGCAGATGCAGAGGGGATAGCTCTTTTTTTATATCATTTACAAAAGGTTAGGGGATCAGATGGTGTCTCCCTTTGAAGCCCTGCCATAAATGACAGTAATCCATAAGGCCAATTTGTAATAAAGCTCCAGGCACATTTTAACAATGCCTCAAACAGACAAGTGAAGCTTTTTCCATTGACTTGGCAGCAACAGCCTTTAGATAAATCTTCTCTGCTCTCTCTGTCTGAACGACCTCGTAATAAAACCGAAGCGAGGGAGAGGGAGAGAGAGAGAAAGAGGGAGAGAGAGAAATGAGAGCTTGAGGGCCAACGAGAATTCACTGTGCAGGAGTTAATGAAGAGAGCGAGAAAGAGCGGAAAGAGAGGGAGATGGTTAAGTGAGTATGTCAGCAGAGAGCTGTGCTGAAACCCACACAGTGCGGTGGAAACCTTAAATGACTTACAGCTCTGTGAACAACTCTCCCCTTTTCCTCCCGCAACGCAGGTGGATCACTGAATACATCTACAACGTATTCTCTCTGAGTTCTTCAGACTCGGAAAGCCCGCAGTCTGCTTTCACACTGCTGTCACGCCACTGGTCAAGGAAAGGGAGGAAATTATTCTCCTTCTTTCCTCTCTAAACAGACCAAATAAGCTAAGGGATCATGGGAACCGTTTGAGAGCTGTATTTGTATGTCCATGTGTGTGTGTGTGTGTGTGAGAAGAAAGCTTGAGGGATGGGGAGGATTCACTCTGCATGAGTTAATGAATTTTGCTGTGATGATATTCAAAAGCAGGATGATCCCAGCTGGGATTAACAACTATATATTGGTAATTTTACTCCATGAGAGGGAGTGAGAGAGGGCTGGATGTGGATAGGGAAGGAACATAATCTCCTGGAGCATGCACATAACTGAGTGAAAATTACAAGACTTTCAATTAGAGTCGGCAGGCCCGCGCATATTCACCATCACAGAGGGCTGCTCTGCTTTTGAATTCCGTGTGAATCTTTTCAAAGCATCTATAGTACAAACAAACCCGCCTGATCTTCACCTACCACTCTATAATTACACACAATTACAAACATCAATCTTTTAAATGTATTTCAATTTACATTGCCCTGTGTTTGAGGACTTGAGCTCAGCGTTTCTCCACCTTCGTGCCACATCCTCTGCAATTTCACAAGTATTTAAAAATTCATGACCGACTCATATTCCGCTGTATGTGCTGAGTGTGCCTCTACCTTGCACCACAGTGTACGAGGCTTCCACGGAGGACAGGTTGGTGATGACGGTGACATCGTCGTCTCTGCTGGAGCTCTCGATGTCGATGTTGATGGAGCGTTCGATCTCTCTGTGGAGGCTCGTCACCATGCCTGTGGGGTATGTGACGTTGGTCAGGCGACCCTCGCTGTCGTACCTGAGAGAGAGAGAGAGGGGAGGACACTGGGTAAGAGATCTATACTGCATAGATATATACACAAGGTGCCAGAGAGGAACATCACAAGTCCTGTACGGGGGATCTGGCTGTAGTTCTAAAAGTGAACACTGGGGGGCAGCAGCGCGCTGTGTGAGCTTTCAGATGAATAATTGGGGAATGCAATAGAACATGATGCACATGAAACCTGTGAAACTCATTAATTTTGTATTTCAGACATGTAGCAAAATGGTGTAAATACACAAACACACTCACTGGTAAAATGTGGTCCATCCAGTCTCGTCAGCTTTGGTTGCCAGGAGGCCGGTGTTGCCGCTGTAACCCATCAGAGCTACCTCCTGCCCCAGGGCTGACACACTCCGCAGCCCTCCGGTGGGGTCCAGTCCCAGTGTCACCACTTGATTCTCGGGTAGCAGCACCAGTCTGAGCAGGCCGGCTCCTCCTCCCTGGCCCTGACCGTCCCTCCTCACCTTCACCGTGTTGTTGCAGTTATCCACGAGCACGGCCAGCTCTCCGTCAGGGCCGTAGGTGAAGTTGTAAAGCGGCTCCCCAGTCACTAAACTGATTGTCTGGATGTGAAGCCCCTCCCCGTTGAAGATATACAGCTCCTGCTCCCTCGGTGAAGCGACCTCATACTGCGCAGACCCTCCGAACCCCACGCTGGACACGGCGGGGCCGGGCCGGTTGGCTCGCACGGCTCTGATGCGGATGTTGTTGAGGTCAGCGATGAAGAGAGTCCCATCGGGGGACACAGCCAAAGAAGTGGGGGAGTTCAAGCCGGCGTCGGGGGCGTAGCCGTCATCCCCGTAGAAGCAGTTGCAGTTGACATCATTTTTACAGTCGCAGTCGGAGGCAACACCAGCCAGGAGAGAGATTTCTCCATTAGTGCTCACCTAAGGAAAATGTACACACAGAAAATGGAAGAGGAGAGCCGCTTAATGACGAGATCGGAGAAAAAGTCACCGCTCAATGAAAGAAAATGCATCACCAAAAGCACAATTCATTTTGAGTTATCAAAACAGAGGACTGGAAAAAAAAAACATTAAAGTGCCTTGAACTGAATGTAGTGTCTGGAGATCTGAAACAATCTCAGAATATCTTAAAAGGCACCCACACACACCGACCAGCTGTGCTGTCAGTTTTGCCAGCCAACAAGTTTAGACTAACAAATTCATTCTAAAACAACCACACAGCCCAACAACTGTGTACAGCACTTCTCCATCACTATGCACTGCCAAAATCCAGACTATGCTATCATTTTGTGGTGCTGAGCCTGTAATCTATGCATTTACATCCTCCAGACGTGATTATTTTAAGGTCCTTTTCTTCCAAGCTGTGTTACTAGAAGCCTTCAGCTAGAATTGGGACAAAAACTTGATATTTTCTAAGTGCTTCGTTTAATTTCAGATGGATGATCTTTCACCACTCTACTTATTTAAGATAATAAGATTTGTTCTCTTGGTCATTCCTTTAATAAACAAAAAAATCTGCGAGATTCAGAGCATTTTCCACTGAAATGCCCTATAATAATGTAAAATATATATCATTCAAATTCTATAGTTAAAGAAGCATGTTCATTTGAAATCATTAAATCAAGACTGAAAAACCATCTTTATTCATTTTATTACAGCCTTCCATAGATGTATCCTTCACCTTTTTAACAACACTTTAATTTGATGTTCCTACTTTGGTTGTTTTATCTTCACTTTTATCATTCCATTTTCCTTTTAGCTGTTAATTGTAAATATTAAACTGTAAGTCTAACTTGCAAGTGGTGAAGGTTGGGGTATCTGGAAGTGTGGGCCAACTGTCAGCTGATATCCTAAAGGGGAAAGGGTTCTGTTTTGGATTGTTAAAATAATCCATTTAAATATTGGGTGAGACCAGGATGTGATCTCTGTCCGTCGGGATGTAAGAGACTCAACACACAATTACCAGTACTTAAATACATTTTTATCCTTTTATCTTTGTTTTATTTAATCTTAAGTCTGTATTATATTTTAGACTTACTTTCTCTGTCAAGCACTTTAAATTACAATCGTGTTTGAACTATACAAATAAAGCTGTCTTGCCTTATACGATTATGTTTTAAATGTGTTTTTTAAATGTTTACTTTTAATTGCAAAGTGTTTTGCTGGGCACTTTGAATAGAAGTTGATTGATGGATTGATTGATTGATACCTGTCTAACTCTGTTAATCTTCTTCTCATCCGTCTCAGCGATGTACAGGATGCCGGTGTGGGACAGGGCGATGGCTGTGGCGCTCTCCAGGGCCGCATGGATTGCCAGCTTACTGAGGCTGTAGTCGATACCTGGGACCTGACAATGCATGGGCCGACCAGCGATGATGCTCACCTGAAGGCAACAACACGTGTCATCAAACAATGGCAACAACTCCACAAACATGAAGAGAGATTTTTTGCTGTTAAAAAAGTGCAGTTTAAACTTTCCATAATGAGATTCCAAAAAAGTAGAATATTCCAGGAGCTAATTAATCAGTAATGTTGGCACCACTGCAAAACTTAGAAAACTATGTTAGAAGATGAACTTTTCTTCCTAAATTGGCTTGAGGAAGTCTAATTGGGACTAAGTCCTGTCAAAACCATCCTAAGGGTATTTTGCAGTGGTGATCCAGCCGCGTGGTACAGACCTGGTGGTTCTCAGTGATGCGTAGGATGACATTGTTTTCCAGGACATAGAGAGAGTTGTCCATGGGGTTCACTGCTAAGTCCGTGGGCCATTCGAGACGCACCTAGTGGGCAGGAACAAAAGTTAAACATGAGATAATATCGATGCTGAGGGAGGCGTTTTGTTGGCACGCCAGGGTTCAGACAAGTCTCTTCTTCATTTTTCTAAGTGACTGCAGTCCTCACTCTCTTCTGATCCATTCATCTATCCATGGACTCTTTAATCCCACCCTAAATCAGTCTCTCCCTGACCTCCCTGGCTGGCACGTGTCCACACAATCGTCATAGCTCAGCACTCGCGGGGCTGTAAGATCATCATCTATCACACCATCACCTCTCCTGCACTTCCTCCTACCTGGCTGACGTCCATGCTGGAGTCACAGCTCAGCGGCCGCACGGCAGTCAGATCGTTGGCCCCCAGCAGAGTGGAGATGATGCCATTCTGGTCCACCTTACGGATCATGGTGGCATCCACAAAGTACATCAGCCCGTTTTTATCCACTGCGATACCTGTCAAAGCAGAGATGAACACAGTGAGTGACGACTCATAACTCAAATGCTGCGGGGCAACCCGTAGACATTTTAAGTCAATTAAACTTCACTTTTTCCACCGACTGAAAACGGATAGCAGCCCTGACAGCTGAATTGCTCAATGCTTCATCGAATGAGAGGGAACAAAGTGATGGAAGGGGCATTGAACTGTTAGAGGAGTGTTAGTTTTGGGATGAGTCATCGGGATGCAGAGCCGAGCTCATGCTCCTCCCAGAGGGCAACTGTAGACTGCAAGCAGATTCTTTTAAAAGGCAAGCGATCTGTTGCAGTCTACTTCCCTCCTCAGTTTCCTCTCACTGCCTTTTTTTTTTTATCGCCCCCACCTTTCTACTTTTCATTTGTTTCTGCTTTCCTCTTTTTTAGCATTTACCACTGGTGCTGTGTCAGCCTCGTCGGTCTAACAGGCAGCAGGCATTCAGACAGGTGTGTTTGTTCGAGGCAACTGTGCCCCAAAATAACTTCTAGGCACACTGAGATGCACAACAACAGATGGAGGATACAGAGAAGGGCACAGTGTAAATGAGAGAGAGAGAAAGGGAGAGAAAGACGGAGAAGGAACAGGCAGAGAGAGGGCAAGCTGATGTGTGCTGGCTGACTTTGCCTGTGACAGGTAAGAGGGAATCAGTGGCTCATTGTCTTCGCCTCGCTCTCCCATCTTCTCTTACAAACACTCTCTCTCAAACACACACACACACTGTATATGTACAATAGCATCTGCAATCCCACATGTGCACACACTTGTGTCACAGGCAGGAAATGTGACAGCGTGACATTCTTGACAGTTTGGTGTCACAATGTTCTAAAATCCAGTGATCCACAAAAATAATTCCATTAATAAGTTTAACATTAACCTGGTTTATAACCTCCTTCTGTGTCTGTCCTGCTTTAGTTGAGTCACAAGATGGGCACACAGTGAAAAAAAAAAAATATTATGATCAAAGAAAATTTAAGGCACCTCAAAATCATGAAGCCAGTATCACAACAGTTATTTTCATTCATTCGCTGAATATGACAATCTAAAGAAGTCATTTAATGCATCAAATTATGATGCTGTGATAAAAGTTCTGTAATCATGACTAAATACCTATAGTGTGTGTGTGCGTAGCTGTCTGTCTGCAGCTGGCCCAGCCTAATATTATTATCATTATTCATATTTTTGTGCACACATAGGACTGCACACCTAGTGGAGATCACTCTGCTGAATACACACTAGTTTCACTATAAATAAAGTCAATAAAATGTCATTAGCAGCACAAGGTCACATATTTAACCCTCTGAACCCCCCAACCTGCTGGGAGGTATAAACAGCATGTTAAAAAATCCCACAAAACACACCATTTACTGAAGCCAGAAACTATAAAAACAGACATTACTGTTATTGCTGATTATCAAATTTCCAACGGTCCCTGAATGAATCCTCTGTGATGAATGCTTCCATCAGGAAAAGTAACCAAATGTGTGCTATTTCCATAGAGCTTCGGGACTTGTAGTATATTGCAGTGAAAAACTAGGCCACACTGAGTAAAATTGTGACAGGATTAAAAAACACGCCCTGAAACTGCTCAGGATTCAGAGGGTTAAATGTGTTCATAAATCCAAAGAGTAGTACAAAACCAAGATATATTCCATTTGTAATAATATCAAACAGAGGAAAGCTGCAAACTTTCATATTTTAGAGGCAGGAATTAGAGAAAGCCAACATTTTGCTTGATAATTAAGTAAAAATGATTATGCAATCATCAGCATAATTGGTAATTAATTTTCCAGTCTTTTGCCAGTGGCTCACCTTTGGGGCTCATAAGTGTAGCTTCAGTGGCTTTGCCTCCATCACCGCAGCGCTCATCAAAGGGCAGGCACTGCTCCCCCGTCCCAGCCACTACCTCCGCATTGTCCGACAGCAGGCGGCCTCCCGTTAATGAGCGAACACGGTAAATTCTGCGGGAGTTGGTGTCTGAGATGAACAAAGCCCCGGATACTGGATCCACTGCCAGGAAGTACTTATGTGTTGGGTTGTTACTGAGGTGACAGAAGAGGAGATTTTTTAAAATCAATAATAGCCTTTTAAAAATACTTTCTATTACTGCTGCTGGAATGTGCAGAAGAATCTTTTGATTTATCCTCATAATGATCTTACCTGTGCCTGAAATCTTTGTTCCTTCAAGGGAGAAAGCAAGTAAAAAGCACAACAAAACAAATATTAATTCACAGTCTGTGGAGAGCAGCCTACAAAGAGCAACGTGAAACTGGCTGTGGTGTGAACAGCAAAATTTAAACATGGGTAAAAACACCCTGGAGAAATGGTATCTTGTGCAGTGCAGAGTATAATTCTACCTCAATCCTGCCATCCCCAGTGTCTCACCTTATTTTTCTGTTTAGAGCAAAATCCTACGTGTTTAATAATGTTCAGTGTACTGAAAACATCTAGTATTTTGCCCTCTTCCTCTCCTGCCTTTAATCCAACCAGTCCTTCTTGCATCAGTATTTTTCCTGCAACATCACAAAACCTCTAAATCCCAAATTGCTTTCTAATTGATTTTTCTTTTACCTTAATTCCAGGATGCCAGTTGTGTTCATAGATGGGTAGACCCTGCGTACAAAGTTAAGATCCCCCACGTAAAGGCTGCCATCGATTCCCATTGCCAGAGCAACCGGTGCCAGAAGCTTGTTCCCGTCTGCCAAGCCGTTACAGCTGGGGCAGGAGATACTGCGCCTCCGTCCGTTTCCCATGACGCTGGTGACTACCGGGGGCTGCTCGGTCACAAAGATGTTCTCACCACTTCCCTTGTGAAGGATGCCTGGGCAGGAGAGAGGGTGAAGAGGAACACAAGTAGATTGGGGATCATCATTTTAGTTGAGAAGCTGTTTTATGGTAGTATGGATAGATTGCCATTAGATTTTCTACAAACATGAATATGGCGCCACAGAAATTAATTCTTAAAGCTGGAAGTAAATTAGCATTTAAGCGCCCTGGGGTCTACCCTCTCAAACTCAATGAGGATTTTGAATGGGTTTTTGGTTAGAGTCCTGAAATAAGATCTGTGGTTAACATAAGCTTAGAGATTCATGTTTTGTTGTACGACATAAAATATGTTGTGAATTTAGTTTTTGCTTGTCCCTAAAAAGGTGGTTGTGGCTAAATGAGACTAAAGTGTTTGTCAGGGACATTAAATGTCATCACACCAGTCATGGATGGGGTCACTCGTCTGCTTTACAACCACAAGCTAAATTTTTTTTTTTATTAATTGAATTTGTCCTTACTAAACTAATGACATTCCCTTCATCTTTTGTACTTTGTGTTAAGTACTAAATGAGCAAATGTGAGCATGCTAACATGCTAAACTAAGACAGTGAAGACACGATCAGCTGCTAACTTGGCTGTGTGCTGTGAATGACTTTGAACACAGCCTGTTAATAAAATAATAAAATATATTTTGTTACTCAGTAAAACACACAAAGATACAATAAAAGCTGTTAACTGAAGTGTCTTTTGTTCATCAGTGAAACTCAAGAGCAGCTAATACTGCTCTTTATAATTTTGGTATCATGTTAGCCTTTTTGACGGCCAAAGTAAAACAGTGCAGCATTGCGTCATCCTCAGAAAAACATCAAGTGTCACATTCCCCCACTTCTAAAAATACATCTGTTCACTGTTTCCATTCCATTGGTACATTGATTATCATGGCAGGTGAACATCAGTGCAGCCCATTTATATTTCCTGCTTTTTTAGCATTACTGCACAGAGTGTAGGTAATGGTACAGTAGATGAGGCAACAAGAATGACTCTCCCGCTCACCACCACCACAGAGAGCTCGTTCTGGAAAACGCATCCCTGCCTCTCCACTTCCTGACCCCCTGCTCTGTTCTAGTGGCAGCTGCTGATTGGTGCACATGTTCACTCAGTAGGGCTGGTGTTGGTGTATGAGGGAGTTAAACTATAGGTGAGACAACACAAGCTATTCCTGTGAAGATCCTCACTGACAGGTAAAAAGAGAAGCAGAGCGACACCATGTGAACCACAGGAAGCACAGTGTGGTCTACTCGCTCCCCAAGACTATAGCAAGTTTGGTGAGATATACAGTACTGTAAACCTGCTACACACAGGGGACTGGCTAAATATAAACTAGAAGGAAAACAGGGAAAACATATGTGTTAATTTATGAGGGAATATAAGCGTGTGTATACGCACCACTGCGTGTATTCAGTATGTGATGCTTGTCGAGTGACCAGCCGCCCAGGCTGGTGGGATCCAGCTCGTAGCCTTGCAGAATGGCTGTCCTCTTCTCCCACAGAATGAGACTGGCACACGATTCATACTCGTAGCCCACCGACACTGCATACAGGTGAAGGTAAGAGGTGCGAGAAACAGAAGAAAAAAAAGGTGAGGGCAGAAAAAGAAGTGATGAAAAAGAAAAAAAAGAAACAACTCAAGAAAAGAACCTTTGCAAAACTTCATCACAGCATAACCTTCGTAGTTCATTTAAGTTGTGAAACGTGTGATACACAGAGAAGCTAGTTAGCACCTGTACCAAAAACCTGCACTCACACCTAACTAACACTCTCACATGCTGCTAAATCAATTAAAAACCTTGTTAATTGGACAGATTGCCCCTGTGGGCCTTTAGACCTACAGGCCACACTAGTCTTGAACATGTGCTAACAGCTGGTTTGGATGAATGCAGAAAGGAAAACAAGTTTAGATGAGGAGGATGTGTTGGGTTTGTTTATGTGGATCCATACATACTGTATATACTTTACAGTACGGGTGTTGTTATGCTCAACTTGTTAAAAGGTAAAGTGTGTCAACACATCAACTCCCACTTGAGTTGGAGTGAGAGTGCTGTTGCCAGCACCTTTTCAGCTTCACTGCAAACAATAATGTAGTCTACCTGTGTCTGTATCCATGGTTAGCAAAACATAACCTAATTGCAAACCATGTATACGCCGTATAATCTTTGAGAAATGTCAAATTACAGTTCCTCAGGGGATTTATGAGAACTTTGAGTGAATGTTATTTCCCAAACAGTATGCCCCTCATGATTTTAGTCCACACTGAAGGCCCAGATGTCCACTGCATCTGTGTCCTGACAGCAGTGTTTGGCTGACAGCATCTGTGAGCGACTGTGACAGCAGAATGTAATAGCACCGAGGCTCCCCTGGACTCCTGCTTGCTGCTCCAGTAGCTAACTGCTAACTCACCCTGATGGCTAATAACCCTTCACCACAGTTACGGCTGGCTGACTGAACCACACGCGGCTTCAATGAAAAATAGACGTATGAAAAGGAGAAAAAAAAAAGCACTTAACTGTGGCTATACTGCGTAGTGGATGGAGGATGGCTTTCTGGTGTATTATCTCTCCTTCAGGCTTCCTAATTAGCACCCTCTCCCTCTGTCATAGCTAGTGCTGCCTTTCTGGTACTGGGGGGAAAAAAAAGCCTCTCTTACATTTATCCCTTCCACTCACCGACAGCTTCAGAAAGCCCGTAGACCCTCTGCCCGTATGCATCCGTCTTATCCCAGATGTATGTGTAGGCCAGGTTGGGTGATGCATGAAACCACTTCTGGAAGAGGTGGCCCTCCACCGCGACCATCAGGTGAACCTTCAGGAGGCCCATGGACACCACGGCCGGGGTCATGGTCACCTTGAGGAGGGAGCGGTAACCCTGCGTCCTGGAGCTTAGGTAGCACAGCTTTAGACTTGTGCCAGGCACCTCGATCTGCTCATGCAGCACCTGGAAGACAAAGAGAGAAGATGACAGGAGAGAGGGATTAGAGGGGATTAGAGAGAGAGGGAGTAATGGGGGTCACGCTTCCACTGACGGCTGAAGGACAAAAAAGGGAAAAAAAACAATGGAAGAAATAAAGAAATAGAGAAAGAGGGAGAGAATGGGGGAAAAGCT
>CAFUXE010000547.1:1327483-1337765 GCA_903364295.1 Serranus cabrilla | reverse complement strand
AATGGGGGGAAAAGCTATGGAAGCGAAAGGAGCAAGAGAGCTACAGGAGACAGGAGAGTGGGGGAGAGAGCGAGGGAACCAGAAGGGAGATTAGCCGGCTGCCAGAGGTCAGTGGTACTGCACCTGTGTCTCCGGTATGATGGGTTTCTCCCCTGGCTTGGAGCTGAAGAAGGAGGAGAGAGGGGATGCAATCACAAGAGGGTCAGGCCTGACGAAGCCGCTCAGGTCACAGCCAGGGATCGTGTTCTCTTCTGTCTTAAGCACCAGAGTGTCCATAGCATAAAACTGGCTCCAGGGCAGCCACACGGTGCGCTCCTGGCTCAGGAAGGGGGCGCGCTCGAACCGCAGAGTCAGTGATGCACCACCGTTAGCTATCAGGTCAAACCTGGAGAGGTTTGCAAGAAGAGGACGGGGATAAGGTACAGAAGGGGACGTGCTGTGGTGGACCATCATACACTGTCGATTACAATATTTACTCCACTGCCTTAGCTCATTAACAAAAAACACCTGGAATAGATTCTTCAACATTATTTCATAACTTTTACAACATGTAGACAGGCTGTCTAGACAACAGTTAAAGGTCTGGAATATAAATAGCATCATGTTAGAGCAGCATACTGAGTGTAGACGTGGTTTTATGAGCTGTTCTTTAACCTTTTGTCTCCAAATTATGATTAACAGCTGTGAGCTAATGATTAGTAAAGAAAAAGGTCGTATACACATGTTTGCCATGGCAAACGGCCAGAGCTTTGTAAGTGTGTGAAACTGCTGCGGTCAAGAGCCTCTAACAACTGGAAGAAAACAGCACTCATCAAAACTAAACAAGGTCAGACAGGGACGTCAGAACATGCTCATTCAAGTCACAAGTCCGTGAAACTGGAGAGTAACTGCCCCTGAAAAACAAGGTTAATTAAATGTTACTAGAAGTTCAGATGTTTCAATGTCAGCTCGGCCTAACTGGGAGAAAACGCTGCAAAGAAAATCATTGAAAGGAGGAGGAGACGGGTGCTTAAAGAACCTGAGACAGGAAACACAGAAGGCGCACATTTAATGAGTGGAGGTCAGTCTGAAGAACCAATGAATCAAATTTTAGAAATAACATGTTACGGGTGTCAGCCAGACTTAAATTCAATATAACTTGTGAGGGGAAAATTGGACAGAAAAGTCAAATTAAAGCAGCCTAAAACTTCTCGGAAACTGGAAATCCTGCTGGAGAAATGTAAAGACATGTCAGGTGAGTTAACCAAATGTGCTCAGAAGATGGCTATTAAACAAATAACTTAGAAAATACTTAAAAATACAATTTCAAGGTGGTTTTAAAAGGTTTTTTGATGACCCTACCATTTGGTTTCACATCTTTTCATATATTCATTTTGAGTGAAACTCCTGACATAATGAAAAAAGTCTGCTGTTCTTTCAGCTGCTGTTCTGAGGCATTTGACTGCTGTACTGTATTGCATTATATATAGTAGTCTCATATTCTCCTGCACATTCTTTCCTTTGTTTTCATTTCATTTTCATTTCCGTTATCATTTTATTAATATATTTTCATTTAGGAGATTGACTCAGCTGTGTTGTTCTTGTAAATACATTTCATCTGCTCTTATTTGAAATCTGCTTTCTTTGCTGTATCTAATTATATGTGGCTGCGACAGCCCAGTTTCCCCATGGGATCATTATAGTTTTCTAATCTAATCTAATCTAATCTAATCTAATCTAATCTAATCTAATCTAATCTAATCTAATAATACAGCCTATGTGGTGAGGTAGTTTCAGCAAGGAGTGCTGGGTAGCTGTTGTACATACATTCCATCCTGCCGTGTCAGCGTGTATCCGTAGTGGGGATAGTTGACAAAAGACACGTTCACCCCCACCAGAGGGGTTCCATCTGTAGTCAACACCTGACCCCGGATTAGAGACGCCAAACTGGAAGAAGACAGAAGAGACAGAGTGAGAGAGCGATAGTCAATCTATCAACCCAATCTTCCAAAGCATCAATCATCTGGTTTGATTAATCTCCCCATCTTTCAATCATCCAATTTGCCTATTCATTTATTGCTCTGGTCTTCCACCACTCATTAATTAGAAACAATCAGCAAACCCCGCCATCTAGATTAGCTCACGTCAATCACGTAAACAAACCATGACAATGTAGATGGATATGTGTGTATGTTTGTGTATGGCTGTATGTGTGCGTGCCTGTGCCTCGATAGAATAACATATAAACACATAACATTACTTTGATGAGCTATTTCCTTTGAAACAGCCGATGCTGGCATGTGTGAATGTATGCAGACAAGAATCAGCACCACGGACAGCGCTTCACAGCTCTGCTAAATCTACGGGGAATCTTGGCTCTGTCTGCTTTGGCTCTGGGAATTGTTAAGGTCTTGGCTGGCTCTGTGAACCATTCTCAAGTCTATTTGATATTTTGTCACTGAATCTGAAGTTAGGCTATTTTTCATTGCACACATTTATTCGCATAAATGTCAAACCTTCGAAGAGCATCAAAGTGGTAATATGCTGTAACATGCAGTCGCACAGGCAGGATAAATTATTTTTGAAACATAATTAGCACATGGAAATGCAAAATGCACACTCTACCACTTAATTATAGATCCACTGAAATAAAAATATACATTTCCCCGGATCTCATCCTGCATTCATTAACTGTACAGACTGTAGAAAAGAAGTGGACGTTGCCTCTGAAACTGGGCTGAAAAGTGAAGGCAGTGTGAAAGTGCCTCAAACCAGGGACTCCACTGGCTGCAAAATAGGTCAGACTACATAGAAGTTTATGAGAAAATAACCCTTTTTCTTACTTCTCTCTTAAGTCTCAATCGCTAGTCTACTTTAACACAGCATGATGCCCATTTTGCAAATTATTGTTCCATTTAGAGTTAAATAGAATGCATTTGTATAAAAGGGTCAACATTTTGCCTAAAAATGTCTTGTTCAGTGTTTGGTTGTACCAAAAGACAATCATGCTGTCCATTTGTACTTCACCCCACGGAGTGGGAGTGAAGTATTGTTTTGGGCGGCAGTGTCTGTCTGTCCGTCTGTCTGTGTGTCCGCTGCATATACATCCTCTGACCAACAGAGGGCGTTGTGGGGTGAAGTCTGCCATCTCTGATTGCTTTGTTTAGCCTGTTTTCTGCTAGCATCTCAATTAACATCACAGTTAATGTGAATTATGCATGCTAACCAAGCTAGCGAGCAAGCGCTAATGTTGGCTGCTAACTTTGCATTTGCTATGATAACGTCGTCTTAACCTGAAAAACCTCCCAAGATCCACCAATATTTCCAGCTCCAAAAACGGTCACGGCCAAAATGCCCAAAAAGAGGCTTCAAAACAGTATTCCACAAAGCATTAACTAATGCCATACTTTCTTTGCCCACTTGTTTTACAATGATTAGCAGCTATATTTTAGTACATATATGCCAAAAAAAATTATTAGTTTTAGCATAAACTAATGTGATTGCAGCCTGTGTTTGTGTGTTTTCCCTCCATACCTCGAGTTGAACGGGTTTTCCCCAGGGAGAATATGGGTGCTGTCCCGTCCCACTAGCATCTTGACACGGTCGTAGAAAGAGCGGACACGGGGCTGGGACAATGGATTCTGCTGGATGACAAGGAGAGGGTCCCGGGAGCCCCGACACAGCGGGCTATTCTGACAGGGACTCTGGATGCAGCAGTCTGGGTCCATGCAGTCTGTTAATCCATCTGAGAGACGGAGAAAGAGCAATGAGGATGAGCAGCAAGGAACACACAAAAAGGCTTCTTCCATTCTTGATTCAATATTTTGATAATCTTTGATTCTTTCACTGAGGAGTTTAATTTTGGCATTCACAGCGAGGGCTCTTCTCATGAGACCTCTATCTTAATTCTATTTCTTGCTTGAATTCATTATTTTCTCTATCATGCTTTATTCTTTTCACAAGCAATTCCTAAATGAGAGCTGCTCTCTCAAGTCCACCCCCAAATCTTCTCCTTCTCCCCCTAATTCACCTCCTTCGTTGTCTTTGTTGTCGGCACAGGAGGTCTCCATTGCAACACTGCAGCCGGGGCCCCTCCAGCCTGTCTGGCATTCACAGTGCCAACTCTGCTGTCCCATGGTGCACTGGCCGTTCCCGTTACACAAGTTAGGACAGCCGTCTGCGAGGAGAGGACAGGAGGAGAGAGGGGGTGGGAGGTGAGAAGGAAGGAAGGAAAAGGGGAGGGAGGGAGGGAGGGATGACGGGAGAGAAGCAGGGTGATGCTTGTTTGTTTTATCATCGATGATACACAGATGAACACGTACATTCTTACACACACACACACACACATGCTCATATGGTTATGATAGACCAATGAGACTCTCTCAATTTAATAACCACGTGGTGGCATACTGTAAGTATTGATTGTTCAAGAATCAATTTAATTCAGCACGTCAATTTCCATGCTTCCATTCACGTGTCGCTACACCTTTGGGATGACTGCTGAGATGTGTGTATGTGTGGATAGATCTCTTGATTCACTTACTTGATAGAGCCCCACCCGATCATCACACTCTCTCTCTCTCTCTCTCTCTCTCTCTCTCTCTCTCGCAGTCTCTCTCTCTCTTACTTATGATTCAGTGTAGGTAATGGGATTCTGATGGCCTGAGAGTAATGCTTTCTCATGAGAGAATGGGATTATGTTCGATGGAGTGTGTGTCTGTGTGTGTGTGTGTATATGTGTGTGTATCTGTGCGGTGGCAGTCTATGAACTAATAAACCTTCACTTTAGTTTATGCAAAAAGCTCCACCAGAATCCGAGGCCCTGGAGCCAAGAAAGTTCTGTAACTAGCATAGCAAGGCCACCCTCAACTCGAGAGTGACTTTAAGGCAAGGAAAAGCAGACATTTTAAGGATGTCTAGATGAGGAAATTTGCAATTATACAGGGCAGCGCCATCTTGTCAGAGTAGTTGTAATGGTAAAGAAAAAAGTAAAGGAACAGTTTGACATTTTGGGAACTACACTAATTCAGTTTTTCCTCAGAGTTAAATTATCTGAGCTTAAAATAAAGACTGGAAGCAGCTGAGGTAAAAAAACAAATCCACCTACCAGCACCTATGTTGTAGCCTATCTCTCTTAATCTATAGGAGCAAATGTGCAAAAACTTTTTGTTTTGTTGGGGTTATGTAGGGGATTGTTTCTTTGCTGGTGGCAGTGACTTCCATCTGGTGTCTTGTTGTCACTGTGTGGTTGCCAGGCAGTCAGCAGAGACTTGGATAAGTTATTGGGCCGTGCCAAGAAAAAGTCCCACACATAAATCCCCTATAAGACAGAGGCCAGGCTAGCTGTTTCCCCTCTGTTCCCAGTCTTTATGCTAAACTAACTAGCTGTGGATTCCAGCTTCATACTGAAGGTGCAGATAAAACATCCAGTGGTATTTATTTTTTCATGTAATTCTTGGCAAGAAAGAACATAAGTGCATTCCCCAAAATGATATTCCCTGAAAGGACAGTTTGGATTTTGTGGAGAGGTATGAAGGTTTATTACCTTAAGGAGATGGTGCTTGGCACGCACCCAGCTTGGAGAAGCAGGCAAGAGTACTGACACAGATATAATCAGATTTTCAGCGCTTAACTTTGTCATGGAACAGCCCTGTTTAACTTTACATGGAGGGAAATGAAGCCGTTCTATGCTCTCGTCAAAGCCGCCAGAAAGAGTAATTCTGTCTCACAGAACACAAGAGTTACTGGTTTACCGCTGCCTCAGTTGATTAGGTTGTTTATGTTTTGTGTTTTAAAAGGTTAGCTCAGATTCATCATAATCATACAATGACATGAAAAAATTAAGTGATTGAGGCAGTGGTAGACCAGCAACTACTATGTTTTGCAAGGTAAAATTACTGTTTTTGTCAAAAGAGTCTGTTGGCTTTGATGGGAGCATAAAACGGCTTAAGTTTACCCCATGTAAACTAAAACAGGACTGTCTGACAGCAAGATAAAGTGGTGAAAATATTTTAAATATAGTGGACACTTAAACTGAATCTTTATGTGTCTAAAGTACATTATAAAAAGTACATTGCTTAGCTTCCTGCCTGCTTCTCCTACGCTTGGACTACCATCTACTGTAGGTAACACTCACTGGGTTGTTACACACACAACTCCACTTAAAAAAAAAAATCTGAACCATCCCATTAAGATTACTCATATTAAAGTAATTCCACTTAATTGGGTCCAAAGAGAACAACCGATAAATGCCAAGAGATAAATGCTTGTGTTTCTAAAAGATCACTCTGACATTTTATACTCCATTTGATAGTTTGCATCCATGCTGAGACAATTGTCTTTTTTTTTATTTTATTTTATTTTTTTTAAAGAACTTTAACAACTACTGGCCTGTCTTAACATTTCCCCATATATCTCTATATCACACCTTTGTAGGTTTGTGTGTTCGCCACATTACAATCTATCAGGGAGAGTGGGGAAAAAAAAGCACGATGACACACAATGACAATGTTTTCTCCAGCAGCACAAAGAGCCTTGTCACAGTGATTTCCTCTTCAATAAATGAAGGAGCAGGATGCGACACTCTTAAGTCTACCCACGGGATATGGAGGCAAAGACAGGGTTGACTGATAAAACAATACGTGCATGCACGCAACGGCACTTACTCAAATACACACACACACACACACACACACACACGTACCCAGCACGACGCACCCTAGAGATATGACCTGACATTTCCCACTCAGTAGTAGTGTGCAGACACAGAGTGAGGAAGGACAAAATAACCCAGTGAGAGATTATGAATATGAAATGCTTTTCATTGAGTCCTGCTCAGTAGATTAATGAACATATTTTCACTCAAGTTGCACTGTAGGATTTTGCCCTCTAACAAATCGTCGCATCAATAAAGCCATGCATTATGAATACAAATAGTGCAATCTAAACCGTGGCAGCAGCTAAATTAACAGGCATTTCACCCCGATTGGCATTTTATCATATGTCTCAACCACCAGGCGATGAGGGAAAGTCAACAGAGGACTTTGAGAAAGACGGTGCGCCATCTTGTTTGAACTCCCAAAGAAGAGGGGAGGGGTAGAGAGGCTTAACCACGTTTTCAGCTAAACAATAGAAATCAAATCAAAGGTTTTTATCTTTAATTATTACCATTTTCTGCATCAGGGGACTGCTCATGACGCTGTATTAACAGTCAGGCTGGAATAGATTGTCCCAAAGTATTGAGCTCAGGGAACAAAGGCAGTTAGCAGTGATTGCCTGTTAAATGGAGTTGCCATTTAAAGCAGCCAAATACTTATGAAGCACCCGGACAGGACAATCCATAGTGGGCATTGATCGGCTTGCCTGGGCAGGCCGACACGAGACTCCTCTCTCTTTAATGCCAGGGCCTAGTCGATACCCCCTCATACTAACTAGAATAAAGTGGGATTTCAGAAACTATTAAGTCCACCCTCCCCACTAATGTAGTTGGACTCTGATGAAATCCCCTTAAAAAGGAGAAGAAATTGCCTTGGGTTATGGGTCAGCACACACACTCTTGCGGGGTGTGCGGTGTGTGTCGGCGGAGTATATGACTAGATAGAGAAAGATACTGAGTAAGACTCGGAGGAAGAAGTGAGACAGACACGGATAGAGAAAAGAATGAGAACTTAAAAGAAGCTAAAAAGTTCCACCATTCTCTCCATTTCCCCGCTGTTTCCATCCCCGTCTCCTCTAAAGGTCATAAAGTAAAGGTCACAGCCATAAATCCAAGACCACTGCTTGTAGATGGACCAGATAACTGTGCACTTCCTCAGAAAACCCCCCACTCATCTACTCCTCCTTTTCTTAATAAGCTATCTTGGAAATGATATTGATTACTTTACTCCACATGTTCTGTAACCTGTCTCTCCCTGTGGCTCCATCTGTTCTTCTTTACACTCCCTCTCTGTCTTGCTCCCTCTTTAACCCTGCGATTTACCTTTTCTCTGGGCTGGCTCTTCATAGAACAATGAGAGCTATTCCATTAAGCGCAGAGGGTGAGAGGACACTCTCAACGGTGCTCCGGGGACCTGTACTGTCAGGCAATCTGTGCCGCTCTGTGTAACCCGACAGAGGTTCAGCTGCGGGGCTATCTATTAAGCATTCTTACCGTGTGTGTGAGACAACTCACCCTAGACCTGCACCCTTCTCTGTTTGCGTCGATGTCTTAACCTTAGTCATGATTCTGTTTATCTTTGTGTGATCTGACTAAACTGTTTTTTTTTTAGCTTGGAGGTGATGGGTTTTGATGAAAAGATAGGAATCTTGAATTAATACTGTATGCTTGCTGAGTCACACAATCAAACACACACACATGTGCACACAAAATTAATGTAATAGCCGCTCTACCATGGCCGCGACTGTTGCCCAAATGTAAACACACACACACTCAACAGCTCTGTATTTTTTGACACCACATTAAGGCCTCGCATCAGTGGCCTATGAAATTCACCAATTACCTCAAAAGTTCTTTACGGCTTTCATCATTTTCTCCTCGTGTGAAGCAGCTGTGTTTACGCAATACATGACCAGAATACCTGAGCAGGGTTATGTGTTTGTGTTTTTAGGAAAAAATATGGACGCTCACACGCATGCACATCCACACATTCACATTACAGTCAGCCCCTCGACACTGCTGATACCACACTAGGCTCTACGGTACCCCACAACACATCTAGGCTCAATGACAGCTAGGCCCCTGCTGCAGCGCACTGCTGTGAAATGGGAGTGCGCTACATGAAGGGGAGTTATCATTGAGGCTGGCACCCTAATCTACGGACAGATAGCACCACAGAGTCTACAGAGCCAAGCCAGGCCAAAACCCACAAATGCAGCAGCTAGCTTCTACCACCACAGGCTAAGAAACAAAACACCAGAGTCAGATACGGTACCTGCTTTGTCAACCATGCTCCCATGGTCTGCAGTGGGAGAAAACGTGCAAAAGGTAAGAGATGGGGAGAGTATTTTTTTTTTTTAAATAAAGGCAAGCAACATCATGCAGAGCTGAAATGAACAACAGGCAAACTGAGATAAGCTAACACCGACAGTGTCTGGTGCTAGTGAAGTGTGCTTTGCGCCAAGCTGAGGCCTGACAACTCTTTCATCTTGGGCTGATGCTGCAGTCAAAGCTGCCCTACTTTCTGATGGGGGAAACGGGGAGATCATAAACTGTTATTCCCCTGTGTGTATATATGTGTTGGCGTGCGTGTGTGTGTGTGTATATATATGTGTTGCTTGGTGTGTGTTTTGGTGTTTGTTTGTGTATCAGATTGCAATCACAGTGCTTGTGGTGACAGGGAAATGAGACTTTATGTCTCAAAGCACTGTGGGTGAATCAAAGGAATCTGGCACTCATCCATCCAAAGTGACAGTGATGTCAATATGAGACAGTGATTGACTGACATAAAAAGGCACACTCACACACTAGCACAACTGTGTGCATGCACACACACACACACACAAACAATGTGAGAGAGATATTTTTTGATCACAGTAAAGAGTTTTACCTTTCATCACGTAACTTTGGTGTTTCAAAGGCCAGAGAAACTAACACTCCTGGGGTCTTCCAGTTGAGAGGCAACCCAAAACGGCTAAATCGTGCTCTTTTGTAATCCTACCACCCCCACTTCTTAGAAGTTTGCTCCTCTCCTCTCTGTTCGCCCACCTCCTACATCACCCCCTCTCTTCAAATTCCCCAAAGTCTCTCTTTTTTTGCCTCCACTTCTCATTTCCACATTCCTTTAACAAAGTGGAAAGGAGCTGCCAGTTTAGACTGACTGGGTGTTTTCAGTGCACACCCACGTGCTGACACACATCAAACACACACACTTCCAAACGCACACACACGAATACAATGGGGGTGCTCACCGATGGTGCAGTGCTCTCCGTTCCAGCCCTGGTGACACTGGCACTTGCCGTCCTTGCAGGTTCCGTGTTTGATGCAGAGCGGGTTGCACACACGCTGGTCACAGCCTGCACCGGTCCAGCCCTCCTCACAGCGACAGGCTCCGCCCATACACACTCCATGGGTCCCACAGTCGACGGAGCACACCTCTGAAGGAAGAGAACATATTTCAGGGCTCAAAACCCGAGGCTTTTCTTTTGCCATTTGCCATATGTGCACTGTGGCACAACAGAGACAATACTTAGTAAGCAGCTATTTTATGATTGGTGAGTTTAAAACAAACAAACAAATGTGTTGTTTTAACAGCATGAAAATGTATTTCAGCATGCAGCATATCCTAACTACATGTTAAAATACAAT
>CAFUXE010000547.1:1309975-1326623 GCA_903364295.1 Serranus cabrilla | reverse complement strand
CCCCAAGCAGCAAAACAATAAAAAAAACAATCAAACCTGCATTACACTAAATACAATTATCCACGACACACCTTCAATTAAAATCAGTGATTATAGTTTTATGAATAGGGTTTATTTCCTCAGCTTTTATTACAGTCACTGTATGGGAGGCTCCGATGTTGCAGGCAGCATCAGTGCATGTGGTGAGATGTGACAATCGCGCTCATGTGCTCGGGACCCCCGATGAGCAGGAAAATGTACTATGTACAGATGTTTTGATACACACTTGCTGAGGGATCCTGCGGTGTGGAACAATGTTGTATTTATTAAAGTTAAGCATTGCTTCTCTCATAACAAATGCCGGAGCTCTGTTTGTGATCCAGAGATGGGGAAGCGTATTGAGCCTGACATGGTGGAGGTTGCCGTCTCTCTTACAGCAGTGGCTTAACAGCTTTATTTTATTGAGATCAAGAATCGTAGAAGTTGAGTATTTTATTATAAATGGCATTTAAAGGGGAGCTCAGCTACTTTTATAAGCAATATCTATCTTGTTTTTCGACTCTATCCAGGGGTGTAGCTGGGAATTATGAGCTTCGTGCACAAGAAGTGACTCCAGGCGCCCGTCATTTTACCTCCCATCCCCCCACACAGGCTTTATTAACTGCATGTGCCTTCATAAGAACAGAAGTGATCAGGTTTTTACACTTCTTGTTTCATGTTGTAATAGATAAATAGAATAAAACAGAACGATGGAGAGCTGTAGGGGTCTGATAGCAGATCTGACGGATGCTTTTTGTTGAGGCAGATAAAGATACACAAAAATCACTGGATCCAAGTTGTATAGGTTGTTTAGACTTTTGTGTGAATATCAGTAAATGCAGTTTTTTTCCTTTTTTTTGTACACATGTATATAACTTTTTATGTTGTTGAAATTCTTTTTTTTGTATTTATTACTGATTTCCTATTTTGGATTATTCACATTTGCATTTAGATGTTCTACTTTTCATTCGCACTTGTTGGGTGTTTTTTAGTAAGTGCTACTTTTCCACTTAAAGATAATGACTTATTATTATGTCTTACATTTCTTTGGCAGGTATGGGACCAATTCTATGGATTTATTTCCCCCTGTGGGTCATAAAAAAACTTTACGTACAGGAAATAGGAATCCTACTTATGGTGTATGATTTACACTGATAAGGTGTTTTTTTAGATGCTAGAGTTGATATGCGTTGTTCATATATTTTGCCAAATGCTCAAAATAAAAACATACCTCATTTAAAAAAACTTTATTTTACGTGGTTGTCTACATTTCTCTATATTTTGAAAGATTACCTTGATCCTAAATTGTTATAACAAGAAAAGTTTCTTATCATAATGTGGTTGTTTGTTGTAATAATGTAGAAAATATCGTGTTATAATGTGAAAAACATCTAAAACAATGAACTATTTTTCTTATTCTGACAGATATCTATAATATTTTGCATTACTTCCTGCAGTCCAATCATCATGCAGTGGACGTCCAGCCGTACCTGTAAGATCAATATCTGCTGCGGAGACTTTTACTCTCTGTAACAAGCAGCCTGCTGACCTGAGGTCTGTCACACTGTTGTTTAAAAGCACAATTAAACACTTTTCTATTGTCTAAGCTTTTGATTAGATGTGTGGTGTGTGTGGGTCTGTGTTTTTTTGTCTGTGGGCTGGGTGCGGGGTTTGTTTGCTGCTGTTCTTTGTGGGTGGGTATTCTTCCCTTTTCTTCCCTTTTTCTTTTGTTGTTGCCTTTTCCGCTATTTTATTTATTATTCTTTTATTCATGTTACATGTTGTTACTTTTGTGTAAAGCCCATTGTAATGACATGTGCTATACAAATAAAAGTGCTTTGTATTGCCCATTTTGGATTTTGAGCACCTGATAATCATAAAAAGCTGTCGTAACCATACAGTCTATTGAGAGAGATGATTGTATATAGCTTTGACAGTAAAAGTTGTCACATTTTGTTCCTGTTTGCTCCAAATCGGCTTAGATAATAGTTAACAGTTGCCATATCCTATTTCTGTGTATTGTTTGGGGTTTTGTAGATTTCATCCAAGCACAGTTTGAAAACCGAAGCAATATTAAATAAAATTCTAAACTAATTAGCCACGTCTCTGAGGGGACTTTAAAATGTGTTGGAACAACGGGTAGTCAGCAATCCTATGACACCCGAAACTCAATTGTTTCTCTGCTTCCCTGCATCCAAAGCAGCTCTGCAGTCGTTCTTACCCATGGAGCAGTCAGGTCCCATCCAGTTGGGGTCACAGCTGCACAGCCCAGTGTCTGGTATAAAGGCTCCGTGGCCGTGGCACTGGTCTGGGCACTGGGCCCTGGGCAGCTCGCAGTGGAGCCCTCCCCAGCCTGGCTTACAGTGGCACTCCCCATTCACACAGATGCCATTGTTGGAACACGTCGGATCCAGGCAATCCACTGCATTAGGCCAGAGATACACCCATGTGAAAAAAAACAGGGGAAAAAATTAACAAAAAACAAAACAAGCTGGGAAATGTCACATCAGAGACACAAATTAAATATTATGATTTTTTTTTTAAACGAGACGTGACAAAGGACATATTTTCATTCTTTGGGTACACAAAATGATAATGAAACAAAAGAAAATATCACCAGACATATTACTAAGGCAATTAAAGCACACAATAATGAATAGCTGAGTCTATAATTGGGGCATAGCAGCAAATGTGTTCCAGTCTGGAAGAGCAGCGAGTCTCGCTGACACATTATTCGGTGTGAGCGCTCGCCTGTGCGCACGAGCGTGTGTATGCATTAGTGTGTACGCGTGAATGTGCTAATACATAGGGGAGAATCTGACACTGTCAGTCTGCCAGGTTGACAGGCAGCTCTGAGTCCGAGCAGTGAGTGAAAACCAATTTGACAAATTACCTCCTCCCGGCACAGAGCCCACCCACCCCTCTCTGTCCCGGACGCTCCCCACTTTCTCTCCCTCTTTCTCCTCGTCCTCTTTGTCTGACACCTCTCTCACCCGTCTTCCTCCTCCCCCACCTCAGGCGTGATTGACCCCTTCGCACCCCTATGCACACACACATTCATAAAAGGACATGCTCGCACATAACCTCGGCCCCTCGGTTTCTGTTTGCCTGGCAGAAACGGCGGTTCACAGTTATCGATTTTCATGTCGCTGGCACTCCAGGTAAATTGTTTGAGGGACTCTGCTGTGATGAATATCAGATTTGAGAGCAGAGGAGACGGAAAAAAAAAATGATGAGAGATAGAAGGAGGGGGAAAAAAGAGGAGCGGGAGAAAATGCTGACCTTGTTCTCCGGCCCTGTGTCTTGACTTTCTTCTATCTGTCATCCTTTCTTCCTTTTGTCTTTCTTTCACTCTCCTCATCTTCACCCTGGGCACACTGCTCTCTCTTTCTCCCTCCTTTTCCAATTCTCTCTTTCTTCATACATATTCACCTCTCACGGCTGCCCCTCCATCTCTTATCCCTCTCTTTTTCTCTCTTTCTGAAGAGTGAGAATGTGGTGGCCTGATCCGTCTTAACAAGGATCAATAGAAGCAATTTCATCCCTTAATAAAATCTCTGATGTGTTTGGCTGCAGTATCATACTTCATCTGTATATATGGAGCGAATGGACACTCAGTCAGATTAAGATCATGCTATGATGAGCTGTCTAACCGGAGTAAGGAGGAGTTTGTGTCCGTGGATGTGTGTGTTGTTGTGGTGAAAACCCACAAGTGCAGCCGGATATAAAAACAGCTGACAGACATTAAACCATCATGCATCCTTGAGGAACACAACACCATTAACTCCTCTCACCCTCTGCACAGCTCTGCCCTTTGTAGCCGATGGAGCACACACAGTTGCCGTCGGTGCAGGTGCCGTGGCCGCTGCAAAGAGGGTCGATGCACTGCGTGACGGGGACATCACACTCGGGTCCCTTCCAGCCGCTGTAACACACACAGGAGCCCTTGTCGTACTGGCCATTGCCGCTGCACAGCACCGGGCACGCCGCTGGAGGAACGGAGAAAGGGGGAAAGGGGGAGAGATTAAACCATGTGCTGGAGAAAAGAAAAATAATTAGCAGGCTCTTTAGTGACTCTCAAATCAGTGAAAAGCCATTAGAGAAGGGTCTGGCTGCAGAGCTCCAGGCGGGGCCCACCATCTCCGTTTGAAGAAGGAAATGTTGTATGCCAGAGACAATTAGGATATGAAAGCATGTGTTTATTAGTTTTAAAATGTCAATAGAACTGTAATTTACAGAATAAAGATATAAAAATGAACTTGAACTAGCCTCATGAGTGTGTTTTATGCTGGGCTATGGTAGCTGAGTGGCTGAAGCTTCATTTAAAAGCTGTGATGCCGTTGATAAATGAGATGAAAAAAAGAGGGACTGGTGCCGTAGAGGATGAAGAACAAGCTTGTCCACCTCTTTTCTGTTTTTTTTTGTTCAAGGCATTGTGCTGTTGACATGAAAAGTGACTGCACGGTCTTTGTCTCTGTTCATCCTTTCTCTCCGTGCCCTTAAAATTGCATAATCTATCAGCTTGTTCTGTATATTAATTATTAAAAAAGTAAAAAAAAGGAAATGCTATTAAATATGTCTTATAATCATTAAAAAATGAAATTAAAATGATGGGTAATAATAGATTATGACAGAATTTTTACAAGTCTGTCCGTCAAAATGACAGACAACGAGGAAGTCTGTGAAACCTCTGGGCCTGAGCCTGGAGCTCTGCAGCAGGACACTGACACCCGCCCACGCACACCCACACCCGCCTCACCCCACCAACACTTCACAGTGCAGGAGGGGTGAATAGAGTGGTTAAGGGGCTGCAGAGTGGCGATGACATGAAGAGTAATTACAGGCAGAGGTAACTAAACTATTCATCAAAGCTGTCTATCCCAGGTGAGCACAGAGCCAGGGAGACGCTGGCTGGGGGAGCTGCCATTCATCATCAGTCATCTTGTCTCGGCTCCACCTAAGGCCATGCGCCATCTTACCGCTCCTAATCCTCCCTGCTTTGCTGCACGGAGCCCAAATGTGTCTGCTCGTCTAATTAGATGGCGGATACGACAGAATTTTACGACGAAAGAAACACATTTGTAAGCAGCTAATACCTTTGGAGCAGTCCATGCCGTGGAATCCTGGGAAGCAATGGCACACACCAGAATTACACTCTCCGTTACCATGGCAATTGCGCGGGCACTCTTGCACTGAATCTGTGAAGAAGACAAAGTGAGACAGAGAGAGGGAAAGAGGGGAGGGGGGGTGAGAGAGTTTGATGGCAAGCATCAAAGCATTCGATTAAATCATTGGCACCATTCATTCTTTAAGGTACTACAAATGGAGTCAGGGCGCTACGAATCTCACAGTCACACAGACATCAAAAGCAAGTGCCCTCCTCCAAGATTCCTTGCATTGCTTTTTATTGCATTTTTCATAGTGTGGAGAGAATGCATTAAGAATCAGACATTCCTCGAGACGCCATTAGCCATCCATCATTTCACTGCACCGTGTATCAGGAAATAAGAGCGTTCCCCCGCTTTACACTAACAGTCTCGAACACTTCTGCTGTCTTCCCCACAATCTGGCACTTTCTCCCTATGTTTTGGTTCCTAACTCTGGGCCCCACAAAGGTCATTAATACTTCATCCAGGTGTGGTTTTTTGGTGCAACCAGGCAGATTTTAGTTGTTACTCCGTGTGTGTGTGTGCATACATGACTTCAGTGCTCTGCCCACCTTTTAGTGCCTCTTAACCCACTTACAAGAAGAGAGCAGTTTGGTGGGAAGAAACAGGGTCGATGCTAATGATAAGGAGGCATTTTGGACTTTTATCCGTCCCTTCCTCCTTCGCTCTTTCTTTTTCCAGTTTCCACTCTTCTCACACAAAGCATGACTCAGCCCATCCGATCCGCCCTGCCTTCCTCTCCAACACTTCCTCCCTCTTTTTTCTCTCCTCAGCCATTTCCCCTGAATCTAAGCCCCATGCTCCCTCTTACCCTAATGCCACCCTCTCTTTCACTCCGCTCTTCAGCTCCTCCTTCTCCCGTCCTTCACTCCACTTCACTCCATTCTGGTTTTGCCCCCACCATTATGTCTCTCCTCCAGCTCCCCCTCTCACTACTCACTCTAATTCTGCCCTCACCGCCTCTCCCTCTCTTCACTACTCCTACTGCTGAAAGCACTACCGCCAGATATTGACAGTGAAGGATTTTTTCACTCGGCTTGACTCTTTCTATTCATCCCCCTTGTTCTCACACTCATGCCTCCAACACAATTGAAATTATTTGGGGCGCAGATTCAGGTCCTAAAAACATCCGATTCCAGGGTTGCAGTGCTATTTTATTTGGATACATATTTATTCTTTTCACACATGTACAAACACCATAGAAGTGATTCTACACTCCGGTGTAATAACTTTTGTTTTTGAATGCATACTGTCAATTTATCCTACTACGAATTGGCAAACACAAATCTTTTAACTCACTAAGCGGTCCTACCTACTTCACAATGTTGCCATAGATGTGTTGCTAGTGGCAACATTTTGCACATGCACGGTGAGTGTTTTTGCACCCTGTGAATGTGTAAAGTCTTTGAAAATTGGGGAATAAATTTGAGTAAAATGCTGCCGTGTCCCTTTACCAATAAAAAAAACAAATATATATAGGTTTTGTATTACTGCATGTTAAAAACAAAGCGTTGTCATACCTAATTGACAGTATAGATTGTAAGCCAAATATTTCCAGAATTACATATTTGACAGTTGGACAATACCAGTAACATGCATATGTTTTGAATTGGTCGCATGGTTAGGTTTAGGAAAAAATCATAGTTTTATTTAACTTTGTCACATAATTCAAGTCAGCTACATGAATGGGTAAAAGTCCTATGTTTGTTTGATCCACCCGAGCATTCACAAAATGTCGCTCTTTATACTACATCACCCGACTTCTGCATTTGCCCACATCAAAATGACCATGGCCACTTATCATCTCTGTTTGAGGCTAGCAGCTTGAGGTTACATTAGTTGCTACTAGCATAGCACAACCAAATCTATGACCAGACTGTCAGCAGCCATGATGCATTGTTGATAATGTAGGGACCAGGTTTTGATGACAAAGAAAAATATTTGGAATAAAAAAGACGATATTGATTCTGCTGCACTGATTTGAATTCATAAAAAAAACAAAACATAGTCCAACAATGTTATGCTGTGAGAGTGCAATGCTAAATCAGTGGAGTGCTCTTTTAAATCAGTGTCACTGGTAACAAATAGCTTTGTCTCCCTTCTCTTTCCATCTCCTAAAAGCTGGTGCTTAATCTCATTTACCTCCCAACCTGCCCCCCCTTCACCTCTTTCCCCTCCCTCCACCCACAACTACAGATGCTGACTCCGTCTCACCCATGATGTTTGTGCTGAAAGAAACTGTCTCTCTCTCCCGACCGTCGTTGTAGAAGGCCAGGTGCCAGGCACCGGCGTCCAGGTACTGGACAAACACCGCCTCATTGAGGACCACAGTTTGGATGCTCCTCCTCTCCCGCGGAGACTCGACCACACTCCACTTCTCCTTCCCGTCCAGGCGCTCCATATAGTCATACTGCGGGAGAGAGAAAGAGAGAGGAAGTCCGGGGTTGAATGGAGGTGAGAATGCCAGTATGAAATCTATGATTCAACTATGAAGTGCTGCGGTGTTACTTTTTAGACTTTGAAAAATGACCAATAGTTGTATATGCAGTAAGATTAAAAGATGGGGGAAGTAAGTGTGGCTGAAAATTGCCAAGGAAGCATGAAGAATGCAACAGAGAGATCCGTGAGGCTGTCATTCTTTCTGCGTTTCTGGAAACACTGCAGAAAAGTGTTTTTTTTACTGCTGCGTAGCAGCCACAACTTCATGCTCTTTACCAGCTCAAGTCAGGTCAGGCAGTGAAACGCTTATCCAGATGCAATTATCCCATTCTACAAATCAAATCTGCTGTTAATTGAGTAGTCTCTAATTAATAAGAGGCAGTAAAAGTTACATTACTGTGAAATTTAATTAAGTGTAAATCTTAGACTAAATTAGTTTTTTCAAACAACTATTATAATGAATCACAAATTAATTTTAAGATGTCCCACGACACAAGCACGTTTTTTTTTTAATGCATTTTCCATTTTAGCTGATCAATATGAAGATAATGTGTTCCTAATGAATAAAATTATAATTCTGTCATTAGCCTATTAGCCCCAAAGGTGTTAAAGATGTAGAATATAGTACTTGCTTGCGCTTGGTGCCAGATTTTACCTGTGCATGTGAGGGAGGCAGACCTTTGCGAATATACACTCCAAACAGGGCATCCTTGCCGAGGGAGATGTTGAACTTAAGGAACTGGGGTTGACTGAGGTGGAGCAGAGACCGCCAAAACACTCCTGGAGGGACTTCTTGGGTCACCCGCCTCCCGACCTCAATGCTGCCAGTGTCTATACTGCTGTTCCGGCCTGCCCACGGACCTGGAGCGAGGGGAAAAGAAACTGCATAATCTGTGATTATAGGCATCGATTGTGAGAGTCAATAGTTAATCATCACAGTTTACTAGAAATGAGCTGCTATAAAAATTCATGGCCATTGAATGGTGGAGGACGAGCCCCATTAGCTCTGCAAACTGTTTGCCCAAAGTTTATGTTAAAACGAGTGTTGTTACATGTGACAACGGGATGCAAAATGATTCCTTTGTGCCAAAGCCTGCAACGCTGTGGACTTTGTTGTGTGGGCTAAAAATGAGAGAGGGCTGATAGAACTGCAGGGCAGAGCTTTCCAAGCAGACGCGCAGACAGGCACGCAGAAACACACAGCATCCTGCAATCAGGTCAGTCATCTAACAGCAGAGTTGTTGGGGCCCAGACAGAAAAAGATAGTGTGTGTGTTTGTGTTCAGAATAGCGAAGAAAATAAAAGTAACAATGAGAAGAACAACAGCAGCATCTGGCCTAGACGGCTGGGGAACACAACACAACAGTCCTCTCATTAATACAGAATACAGACACAGAGCAGCAGCCCACACGTACCTATAGTACATGCTGTGTGTGTTACAGAGCGAGATCGAGCGAGTGAAAGAAGAATAGATAGAGAACCGCATGGGGGCCTTAAAAGAAAGAAAGGAGGGGGTTGTGCAGTTGGTGTTTTACCTCGCTTCTGACTGAAACGATAAACCCAGCTCGACACAACTCAGCGGAGTGGTTAAACAGCACATACTGATAGCACAGCTAGTACTGTGTCATGAATTATGAAAATATTATAGTTGGTGTGAGCCAGTTTGTGTGGAAAAAAATCTATTGGTCTTTTCTAGTATGTTGTGCACAGCAGACAGAGCATTTAAAAGCCTTACAGGATGCGGCTGGCACTATTGTATATTTTGTTCTTGTTTTCAACAAATCCAACAATGTGTTAGTCTGTCCTTCAATACTTTCTGACTTTCCTACCCTTGTTTGTGGCACTCAGCCCCAAGCCAATTTGTTCCAACTGAAGACATAAATCTTTAAAAAACAAGAAAAAAAAAAACGGGTTAAAAATATATGGCTTTATTTTAGAAGCAAGTGCTGCAATTGTTACCAGCTGCGACAGTGTGTGGCTGTTACTGTTTTCACCTTGTGAGTCTGTGTGTGGGTGTGTGTCATCGTGGCAAAATGTGGTCCTGCAGACACTTACTGTAGTGGGAACTACCACAGAAACACTTTTGTTGTTTATACTGTATGATTGTCTGTGGACAGATTTTGTCGATGCGATGGCGTCAAAACTGTGCAAGATGCAGTCAAGAAACTTTGCAAGTGTGTAGTTAAGATAAATATAAAAGTGACGTTTGGTGTGGACTGAGCAAGGGCGCCTGGAGTAGGAGGGTAGGAAAGAGGAAAGGGACCGTTATCTGCCACATTTTATGTCCCTGGCCTGATTTGGCGATTGGTGTGATCCAATTGTAAGTTGGCCTTGAGTTGGGGACTATTTTCAGCAGTGGATTAATACACATTTGGCATCCTAGTGAGTATTTAAAGCACCAGGAATGTGTATGTAGACTTCACCGTAATGAAAGACCATGCAACCTGATGCAAAATTGTAGCTTCGTGATGTGTTTTTAATGGACAACAATGGCGCTATAAGGCACAGAGAAAAAAAAATCGAGTTTTAGATACACATGTCAGAATTGCTAGTAAGTTAATTCAGAGTTAGTTTTGGAAAAATATGAAATCATACACCCGCTTTATTCTTTTGAGAGCAGGTTATATTACCCTTCAGATTTGAGTTTGGCCTTGTAGCTCTACATGCATTGTGCAGATGCTCATGTGGGGGTGTGTGCGCTGCAGTTCATACCTCTGCCTCCAGAGGGCAGCGTGGCCACATCACTGTTGACAGGCAAGCCAGCTCCCAGTCCGTTGTTTAACACAGGGCCGTCGGATGGCTTCAGCTGCCATGTCAAACCCAGCAAGTTGATCGCTGCACACAAAGGGGACGGAGACAGAGAAGAGGAGGGAGGGACTGTGAGGACATATGACTGGAACAGTGGATCGTCTACAAAAACTGGGATAAAAACAGCCACACTTGAAAGCTCATCAAGCAAATAAAAAAAAGAAAAAGAAAAAAAAACACACAGGAGGCCAAACCTCTAAGTCTGATCTGTCATTTATACGCAGCCTGTGCAGCTTTTATAGAGCACCGCTTTTGTGTGAATGCATATCAATCAAAAATACTCTTTAACAAAGTGGCAGGTAACCTACAGCACGCAAACTGAGGCGAATCTTACAAAACAAACAATTAAAACTCATAAGGGTCCTTTTTTTATTTTCTTTACCTCAACCTCTCGCAATCTTCTTTCAACCTGACAGCATCTCCTGCTTTTATTTGGAAGCCTTTACACCATCTCGCAGAGAGCAAGTGACAGATTGCTCTCTGAAGTGATCGCTCTATGACTCTCTCCTTTCCCTTCTCCTCTTCTTTTGTCCTCTGTTGTGTTATTGTGTGCTGGTGGTATAAGACTGCTCCAGTGTGTTCGCTCTTCACTTTGTCAGCTCTTTACTCTCCCCGTGTTTCTTCCCTCCTTAGCCTGCTGCCAAGCCACCCCCCTCATAAAAAACCAGGAGAGAGGAAGCAGTAGGAACTGACAAGAGAGAAAACAGTCCCTTACTGTACACAGAGGTATAAGTTTGGTGATTCTGTTCGTGTGGTGACAGGTAAGTTTCGGAGTGTTTAATCTCTGTAATGCTTCAGAACAACATCCTGAGTACATCACTCTATTTAAAATATGCTATATATAAGGCACACCTGCAGCGATGTATATATATAAATATATGGAACTGATATGCATTTTGAGGATGCACATGGTGTGTATGTGTGATCATGCCCGATGCATTATGTAGGTGTTATTGCATGCCTCTCATCCCCGCCACATGAGCCCTATAACACCTGCATGTGAAGCCCGGGAATCAATTTCCCCTCTTGTCAAATTCTATCTCCACTTGCCAAGTTTTTGCACACACAGGGATGAGTGTAAAAAGTTGCAAGAAAAGGAGATGCGGCTTTAGGAATTGCTGCCGGGGCAGACTCATTCTCACCCCCCCTCACCACCACCCCTCCGATGTCCCATCTCCCCTCCTCTCTCTATCTGTTTCTTTGTTTCTTCCTTTTTATGTTTCCTCTCTTTCTCCCCTCCCTCGCTCCTGGTCAAAGGAAAGCGCTGACACCTCGGCTGCTGCCCGGCCTCCACTGTCAGCTCTTTTTTATTTTTCATGGGGGGGCTGGTGTTGAGAACAAGAGAGACGGAGCGAGAGAAACTACAGTGTCCTTCCTCCCCCCACTGTCTCTTCTCTCCTATATCCACCTCTTGCCCTCTCCTCTCTCATCACGCTGACCTTCATTCCTTTCCCTCTTTTCCTTTTAATTCCCCCTTTTTTTTCTTCTCCTTTTCTTCTTATCTTTGCCTGTCCTTCCTTGTAGATAACGCAGACATGCATCCGTGCACACATTCAGGCGCACGCACACGCAAAGATGGTATCACAGGAAGCAGTCGATGGAAAGATTACCTATTGAATCAGCAGGAGACAGTAAGCAATAGTGAGTCTATTGTGACGGAGCTGCAATCTAGGTCATCCCCAAGAACACAACAGACAGTCCTATAGTTGGCTTATTGTGTACGTCTCTTGAATGTGTGTGTGTTCGGGGGTCAGTGCACATGTGCGGTTTTCCCCGAATGAGCTTTTTCTCTCTTTTTTTCCCCCTTTCTCCTGCGGTTGGTTACGAAAAGCTGACCAATAGATGGCACTCTTACTCCTCGGCGACAAGAGCACAAAAGCCAATGCTTTGTCAACAGGTTTCTTTGCAGCAACACAAAGAGCAGGAGAGACACACAGAGAGAAAGAAAGACAGAGACAAAGAGAGACACTTGTTATCATTCTCTTTACAAGCACCATCCCTCATTTTAACAACACTTCTAACTTTGTTAGGGTGTAATTTTAGCCAAAATGAAACTGCTGAAATTGATGTATTTAGCTTTGTGTTGCCATAATTTTAAGCATTTTCTTTTCGGATCATAATTGCCGTAATTACTGTTTTCAAGCTGCATTGGAAGGCTTTATTAAATGCCATGCCAATAAAGCCTATCTGAATTGAATTCGACTGACAGACAGAAGGAAGAAAAAGAGAGAAAGACTGACTCCTTTTTTAATCTCCGTCTTCTCACTCATGTTCATTTTAACACACACAAACAGGCATGTACACACCGGGAGAGATCACAGAGAAACAGGTTTAACAAGCAAACGACTTGGATTAAAAATAGATCTGTTGCTTCAAGAGGTTTTTATGTAATCTCGATGCATAATTCAGAGAGGCAAAGTGCTTGCCAGTATCATCTGCGGAAGACGCATCTGAAACAGCGGCGCGTGAACCTGTGACAAAAAAGAAAAAAAAGGAAAAAAAGACGGAGGGACTGATGGACAGAGGGACAAGGTAAGATGAAAAGGAGGAAGGTGGCCTGGCATGGAGACGGAGGTCAGCAGCTCTTGAAGAAATTGTGCCGAACCTCGGCAGAGAGGAGGAGAGAGGAACAGAGAGAATACTGGAGGACAGCGAGAACTGAGAGAATATTAAAGAACATATAAAATCCCCTGAGGAATAAAAAAAAGAGCAGGAAAACAGGCTCTAGATGATGTTGCAGAGAAGTGAGGAAGAGATGAATAAGGGCCCCTACGGATGGAATGAGGAAGAGAGGAGAAGATGGCAAGTGGAGAGGAAACATTTAAGGGATGAGTGGCCCTGTATTCGTTGACTGGTTGGGTAAGAAAAGATGGTCGTGATTCATCCTCTGACAGTAAGTGGTTCTCAAGGCGGGCAATCAGACAGAAATACAATGCTCATGTGTAGGCTACGTGTGTTTTGGGAAATATTTATATGTCTCAGAGATAAAGGGTGCAAATGGATTTCTGCATGAGAGGAAAAAAAAAGGAGAGTGGCAGAAATGGAGAAAGGTGACTTTGTAGGCAGACTGCGCACTGAGTGTCCCCTGACTGGAAAATATTGTATCATCATCATTCTGTTCTCTGGAACATGTTCCAACTCTCTCTCGTTCCTCCTCTGCGTTCTTATGTCTCTCACCCGTTTCTGCCTCAACTCAACCATATCATTGCCTATTTAAAAGGCAGCATCTCCCATTGAACCAATTGCACTGCTCCTAATTGCACCAGAGGCAGAGAATGGCCTCTTGTATGCTTTTTGTGTGTAATCTCTCGCAACGCAACCAAGATTACACACACACACATACTTTTCTTTGCCATCTCCCCTGGCCGTCCTGAAAAATGCATATTAACTGTTCTAATTCACCACTAAATTAACAACTCTGACCTCAATTAGGGCGGTAATTGTAGCTGAGACCAGCCCCCCATCCTCAACCTCGGCTGCTAATTGGTCTAGGAAGCCTTTTCCCCTGTTTTTCTACCTTTCTACCCCCATCTCCAAGGCCCTCATTTAACGAGGAGGTGGACACATTTTGTTGTCCAAAACAAACACATGCACCACAAGCAGTCACTTGAGAAAACACACCTTTTCTGTTTCCGTCTCTATCACTCGCACCTTTCTCTCCATCTCTGCGGCAAAGGGGCGCAGTGCTAATATGAAGTGAGAGGGGGAGAAAAAGCAGTGAGCTGCCTTAGGATCTCAATATTCAGGCCATTTGGGATATTTCTTAGAATTTACCACACAATATCCACTTATGTAGTCTATAAATAAAGCAGCCTTCTCTCTCAGCTAAGTTTTGAAGGCGCTGCTTGCTGAGATCATTTAGAGTCTCAGACAGAGGGACGGGGGCGGCGGTTGGCTGCTGCCCTTGGGGGTCATAGACACTGAGAGAGACAATTTGTCTGCTTCTGTGTGTGTATGCATGCTTAAAATCACACTGTATTAACAACAAGTGCATGTGCACACGTGCACGGGCACACACACTGCAACCCCCGACGGGACCTCCTCACCCAGCTGATGCAACTGAACTGTAATTGACTGCAACACAAAAGGTTATGTGAGTTTTTCTCGCTGCTCCCACCTGCAAAACAGTGTCTAGCAGAGAGGAACGGCAACTCACTCAATCACACAGCAGAAATGGCTTCCTTATTGGCACTGAAATATTGAGACGGCCCAACGCAGATGTAGCCGTGCATGTGTGTGCATGTGTGTGTGTGTGTGTGATGGGCTAAATGAAAAGAGATGTGAATCTGAGTGATGTCCTCCTTTCTGAATCCTCATTTCCTCTTCAGATATCTCTACCCTGACCCCACCCCTCGCTCCTCTCCCCTCCCTGCGCCTTCTCTTCTCCACATCAACCCACTCTGCGTCGTCTCATCCCTTCCTACCTCGGTCCTTTCCCTCTCATCGATCTGTATTAGAAACAGGATATGAGGAACTATGCTATCTTATCACAGATCAGAGAGTGAGAGAGAATGAGTGAGGAAGAAAGACGGAGGAAGAGTACGCTCTGGAGGCCAAGAGACAGAAAGAAAATGAGAGACGGAGAGAGGAGAAGAGAGGACAGTGATTTTTTTTCCTTTCACTTTGCCTTCATCCATCTCCTGTTTCCAACACAGGACTAGTGAAGCACCATGGGCCTAATTGGACTAACGATTGGGCCCTGATAAGACCCGCGCTAATGAATAAATGAATGAGGAAATAAATGAATGAAATGAGCCCATGCTGGCTAATGCAGGCTACTCAGTAATGACGTCAGGGAGCCTGCAGATTCATGCACACATCATATATCCTCCCGTGCACGTACAGAAGCTCAGGTATACAAACAGAGAGTCAAAGGATGAACATTGATGTGCTGTCTGAACAAGTGTGCACCCTGCTTTGCATCACCTGGCCAGCGCAGACGACCCATTTATCCCTCTGGTGCAGATGGTATAGCACCTTGTGCCCCGGTCCTGGCCATGCCCTGCCCTCTTCCTGGACCAGCAGCGTGCGGTAAGATCCTAACCTTTATCAGTACGACAGGCCCTGCTGCTACGGACACACGCTCAACGTCTGATCCTGATGCCCAGGTTCCTGCATTCACCATATGTCCTCACCTCAGTGCACACGCAAGCACACACACACACCAAATGTATATGGACGCACTCCCACACTGGCATGAGCGACACATCCTGACCTCTAGCTGTTCCACCTTGGACCGGCAGAAGGGAAGCCACATGCAGAGTGAGAGGGGACTTTGGGGTCAAGGAGCTGGCTTTGGACAGCAGCCACATAGAGACACCTGCAGGGCCGACACAACTCAAGCAGACAGTCCACACACTCAAGGGCTCGCTGTTTTTCTTGCTTATTTAAAAAGACAAGAGAAAAAATGAATCAATTATATTAGGAAAAAAATTAAGCATGTTCTGACGCAGTGGTCCCCAAACTGTGGGTCAGGACCCCCTAAGGTGCTGCAAGATAAAGCTGAAGTGTCCGGAGATGATTAAAAAGACAGAAGTTAAGGAGAACAAGCATATTTCTGCTAGAATTCTACCAATTTTTGTTTGATATTTTTTTAAAGTCCAATAATAAATTGTTTCACTTCTGCTGGTGTCCAAAAACTATTCACATAAAACAATTATAGCTGAGAACATTATTCATATTGCCTGTGATAAGGGGTCGCTAGAGTTCAATTACGGGGGGAAAAATTAGAAAGTCTGCTTTAAAATCAATAAATAGAACATTTAAAAAACTTTTACACATAATCAGCATTGTACTTGGCTTTTCTCATTATTTTTCTCTTTATGTTCTGTTTTCCTGAAGCGTCTGCTGAGGATGTGGTTCCTTAAAACAGGTCAAAGATTAGGAAATATTTTCAAAAAAATCAGGGTTCAGACTCCCTGAGGGTCACAAAGATAAATCTGATAGATTGCCAGATGATTAATAAAAGGTTTAACAAAAGTCATATTTATGCCTCAAACACAAATTATTTTCAGATTTTTGTAAAAACTTTTTTGTGGGCAGTCACCTCTTTAAGCCTCAGATAAGTATTCAAGTAAAAACAATTCAAGAAGGGAAAAACTCTTCTGCTTAATTGCTTGCAAGTCTAAAAGGTTGCAAAAATAAATCACACTTTCTGACTTCAAAAATATATTTGAAACTGATATGCATTTTGCAAATATATTTTTTTAAATTCT
>CAFUXE010000547.1:1281696-1308120 GCA_903364295.1 Serranus cabrilla | reverse complement strand
ACTTGATGACAGTGTGTGTGTGTGTGTGTGAGCCTGTTTAATCAATAGACAGGGGAGCTGAGAGTAAGACTAAAAATACATTGTGTCTGTGTGTGCGCGTGCATGTGTGTGCTCTCATTCATCAGCGGTGACAATACCATGTGGAGTGTGCCACTGTGCCCGACAAATTCAGCCATCACACACACGCACACATTCACACGAAACACCCCTGCAAAGGTGACACCGGTGCCCGCAAGCAAGTTTACTCATTGCAGTCAAGGGCACACCTGTGTGTGTGTGTGTGTGTGACAGTGCACGTATGTGTGAAAAACAGTGCACCTGGACTCTGACACGTCCTTCATCTTTCATCTATGCATCAAAACTCCCCTCGCTCGCCACAATGCATCTCTTTTTCTGTCTCTTTCCGTACATCTTCCGTCCTCCGAGACGTCCGTCTTCTCTTTTTATCCGTTCTTCCGTCGTCATCCCCCTGCTCTCGTCCTCCACAGTCCTCTCTGTCCTGTCCTCTCTCTGTCACACTCCCTCTGTTCTCCGCTCGCTGTGATCAATTAGGAGACATTAGTCCCACAGATATTCCAGGTGACAGAACCTCAGGAGGCCACGCTCTCCTTCATCTCTCCTCCTTCTGCCTCCCCTCAGTTTCTCCTCTCCACACCAGGCTGTCTTGTCACTCCTGCTCCTCCTCCCCGTCCTTCTTTTCTCGGCAGAGCAAACAACAGACCTTGCTCCTCTCTTAAACCCCCCCCTCCTCAATCTCGCTCTCTCATCCCTTACGGCACCAACAGTGACATATCAGCCTCAGCCCTCCTCTCCTCCGTCTCCCCCAGTCATCTATCCTCCTTTTTCCTCTTCCCTTTATGTTTTGGCTACATGCTGACAGTGACGCATCTCCCTTCTTCCCCTCTGCCCTCTCTGCTCCAACTCTATTCCACCCTTTTTCTTTTTTCCTCTCCCCTCGCCTTCTTCTATCTCGCTCTCTCCAGGTTGCCGTTCACAATGACGGACCTGTCTTCCCTCCTGTATGCCAACCGTTCACCTGTATCCTAGCAACCACCTCTCCTTTGGCTCTGGTGTTCCATGCGGAGCAAGCAAACAAGACGCCGGGGGAATGAAGAACAAGCACTCCCGTTTATCCTCCTCCCTCCATCCGTTCAGTCATTCCTTCACACGTAAAGACGAGGCCATACTCCGCTGGAGTTGGGAGCTAAACGCTTTAACAAAAAAAATTCTCTTTCTGCCTTCGAAATAAACTCTTTGGAACTTATAGAAGTGCGCAGCTGCACATGCTTATTCCATGTTTTCTATCTACGTGTGTGTGTATCTCATCCCCACGGCTCCACACTAACAGTAGGACATAGTGAATAAGCTTCAAAGAGATATCATCTACTGTGCTCCTGAAGCATGCTGAGTCCAGCCTTTCTAAAAGGTTCTCAGTGCGCACGCATACGTGTGTGTGTTTCTGGAAGATTGTCGGGCAATTTCTGAAGCTTTTTTTTATGGTCCTGAGAAAAGAAAAGGAAAAACATTTGTTTGAAGGCCAGCACGCCCTGGAAGGAACCTCGCAAACAGACACTCGCATTGTTGCACACACATCCCGTAAGGTACTTCTCAGGGAATGACTACGCACACACATCTACACGCACATGCTCGTGCACAGAAAGAAAAAGTGCTGCTCAGGCACATGTGTCCTGGTGTAATTTATGAGTGGGCTCCTGGGCGGACGCCTCAGAGGGGTCCTCTTCACGCTGCATGGCTCTGGGTGCTCTGCACAATCCCCCCAGTGAGTGCTGGGCTCTCTCACACACATACACACGCACACACATACACACAAAACACACAAACAAGGAACTACAAAATCCCCCTTATGAGCAGTGAACTCTTCCGACTGAAACTCGCTGCACGATTAACGCTACAAAAAGCTAGGTAAACACAAGGGTTTCAGGCTTGGCAGCACTGCTACAGCTCTGTTCAGCACAGACAAAACACCAGAGCAAAACATTTCCTTACAGCAGCTGAAAAAAGGGCCCCACAGTTAGCAAAAGTAATACTGTAATAACAATAAAGCACCATTTCAGCCTTGTGCAGCTTACCGAATTATAGCCACTTGCACAATTAAGTTTGGTGGTAAAGCACTGATGTTTGGCATATAATAAAACAGTAAATATACAGAAAGTGGAGCTTAAAGGAAAACTTATTAGCAACTCCTACTCCTCACTGAATCCCATTCAAATGCAACACTATACAGTATAGTATATACACACTGTAGTAGGATAGTACACTTAGCAGGGGGTCATTCCTATATGGCATATAATGGGGACAAAGGGTTCTATGTTCCTAGGGTCATATGTTCCCCTGCTCTATATAGCACATAATAGGAACATCTATAAAATGTTCCCCAGCTTTGCATTCTCTCAACATTTTATTCGCTTGAGTTTGGATATGGCTAGGGGAACCCACAACCCTGGGAACATAGTGCTCTAAGAACCTAGGAACCTGGCAACATAGGGCCTTAAGAACGACAGATTTGGAAACATAGGACCTTCGGAACTTAGGACCCTGGCAACATATGACCAGGGAATGAGGGACCTTGGGAATATAGACCTTTGGGAACATAGGATCTTGCATACATGGTAGACACACTCCCCTTATCTATCTCCTTTTAGCTATAAATGCACCTAGAAGTTATTAACAAGCTCATGCGAACAATTATCAAGACAGACAAGCTATACTGTTAACAAGTTGTATGTATCTGGCAAACATCCAGATGGTGCACTAACACTGATGTAGTGGTAAAAAAAACACGTGGATAAGGCAAGTAATTATGTTCTCAGAAACACACACATTTCTGAATTATTTTCCTCATTAGTTCCTTATCAGCTTAATATTATTATCAATTACACGTCCTGATGAAAACAAATATTTGTGTCGCTGCAGCCCCGAGTGGGCCCTGCGCCACTGATAAAATAAGATGATGAAGGTTTTGGTAAGTCTCTCTGCTTCTCTACATCCCTGCCCTCAAGGATCAGCGGGGACGTCTTCCTTCCTCTCCCCATTCCTGTTTTGTGGCTGCACATGTGGCTGTCCAGCCCAGTGTGACTGTGTAAAGCTCAGGAGAGGATGGATCTGTCTGTGCGCCCCAGGCAAGGGGCCTTGATCTGCTCTGGAGGACACACACCGCTCTCAAGGGCACTCCGAGGGGGTACACAAAGCACACACAAATATGAACACACAGACACAGACTTGAGTGAACATATGCAATTTGGACACCAGCAAGCTGCGGTGCATAAAGCCTACTGATACACACATACACACTCAGTCTGGATGGGTAGATGGATGCTGATGTATATATAGATATATATATATTTATAAATAATGTAAAATTATATTAATAATGTATGCAGGGGAGATAAGGGGGGAGGTTGCTCTTTCTGCTGATGCCACTGTTTCCTAAGATCCCCCATCTGTTGACTCTGGTCTCTGGGGTAAGAGGCCAATCAAGGGCTCAGTGACACATCTGCCTCCTCATGCACACTTACACAGACACACCTACACACACACACAGAGACACATACATTTTCTGTTCCTCCTCTTTATATTGTCTAACCCGCATACACACGGACACACAGGTCTGCATTCTCTTGTCCAGTGAGTGAGGTCAAGAGGGGATAAAATCCTCGCCCACACACACGCTCCCACACACTCTAAGAAATGCTCTCTCTCTGTCTTCACGACAGATCCACCAATAGACAGCCATCAGAATCTCCTCCTGAGGTGCTCGGTAAGTGCTCTCCTCTGAGTATCTGCCATTCCCTTTAAGTATGACTATCGCGCATTGGCTTCAGATCAGTGAAAAACATCCACTTCCCTGCCGGGTCTGTTAGGGATTCCTCTCTTAACTGATACCTGCTCACGGAAACAGCCCCAGTACGCTGTAACGTGAATCCCCCTGACTGACTGACTGACTGTCTGTCTGGCTGTTTACTGATGCCGAGCGGAGGCCAGGGCTCCTGCTGAGTCTGATTTTGACAGTGCAGCACGAGGCTACAGTGACAAAGCTCACACCTCGAGAGTCTGCTTTGTGTTTACAACGGGCTGTTAGCTAGACACTTTTTCCTCTGTTGTCCGGGATGAATACAAATTAGAGCAAAGTTCATGTTTTATGGGTCAGGGAGAAACAAACAGGGCTAACCAAGCTGAAATAAGAGAGATGTTTATGTGTGACCAAGCACGTGTGCATTCAGAGGTAGTTCTCCAAAATAAAATGTGTGTGCCATTTACTCCTCTTTAAAAAAAACCCTCTAATTGAAACATGAAATATAATTAATCCTCTTTATGAATAATACTCAATCACTTACCGATGAAGTAGGACAGTAGGATGGCCAGCAGGGCAGCAGCTGCGATGGCTGTCACCGCGGCACATTTCCAGCTGCAGTACTTGGACGGCTTCTTTAGCTTGAAGGCTGAGCGGGAGAAGGTGTTTCTGGGGAGCAGGCGAGGGGGCGGAGAGTACACCGTTCCCGAGGTCAGAGGGTAACCAGGGGAGGAGCTACTGAAGAGAGGGGTGGTCCCTGACGACGTCTTGAACAAGAAGTGCCTGAAGAGGGAAAAAAAACACACGAAAAGGTCAATCCATAGGTTAAAGGAAGATGCTGTAAGTTTAGAAATAAGTCCAAAAAAAAAGCAAAGTAAACATGGAGCACATTCACCAGCCTATCAGAGTCTAGATGACTGGGTCACATATGTGCAAGCTTCTGTCCAATTTCTCTTTCCGATGAACCCTTCCTGCCATATGGGTTTGAACATCCTTGAACTGATTGTGTCTCCAATTCAGTCCGTTCCAGTCCAAGGTCTCTTTTTAACCTCCACCTGCTCTACTCTTTTTTTCCCCCCTCTTCGATTCCCTCTCCTCGCCTCCGTTCACCTCACTTACGATGCGCCTCGTTTCCGCTCTCAATGGCTTCAGAGGATCACTGCCGTCACCCTTTCCTGTCCTCACTGCCCTCGTGAGGTCAGAGCTCAGAGAGAGGATAAAAGACGGATTTGAACCATCATCCCTTTGCTCATATTACCCATTATCCTCTGATATCGCTGCACCTGCTCACCCAACGTGTCTCCTTTGCCGCTCTCCCTCCCCTCCGCTTCCCATTTCCAATGTTATCATTTTTCTTAACCCTTCTGCAACTCCACTCCTTTTCACGCACATTGATACAGCATCTCCTTTCTCTCATCATATCTTCCTTCATTCACTGCAAACTGTTCCTTTTCTCCTTCTTTCTTTCCAGAATTCTTCTCTGATCTGACCTTCAACGAACATTGTTGCCATGGTAAGAAAATAAAACACTGCACTTTAGATGATTGTCAAGGACACAGTAAAAAAATAATCTTTGTGACATTTTTTTGCAACACACACTCGTAGCACACAGCAGGAATAAGGAGCCCCCCCCCCGCACAGACTCCAGGTGTTATGACAGAAGAAAGCCTTCAGGTGAATGTGAAAGATTAGAGGAGAGGACATTCCATGGCCTCAAAGATGACTGAGGAGAGGGAGTTTTTGTCTGCTCGTCTTGCTTGAATTTATGTTTGTGTGTTTGTGAGTAGGTGTGCATGCTCTCTGATCTTTGAAATGAAGACATTTTTGCAAAGACAGAACATTCTGTCCTGTCTTCCCGTCTCCAAAATGCTGTTTCCATTTCAAATGGTTGAACAATAATTCTTGTTATTATGACTTGGGTCTTAAATTTTATTTGCAATTTCCCAGCTATGATAAGAGTATACGATGATATAAGTAGTTAATGGGGTATGGGAACACATCAACATGGTTACGACATAGTGTGAAGGTGCAAAAACTGAACATGATAAGACCAAATCCTGGTAATAATAAGTCATTGCACAGTGGTTATCCAATGCCAATATATATGGGGTTCCGGTGTAGCCAGCTGATATCAAGATAATGGATAATCCACTTCATTAGCTTTCTACATGAACTATTTCCCTACATTCAACTACATACTACTCAGGCTACAAATGCACTGCAAAATAAAACAAGAAAACTTAGAAAATTTTGTCCCCTTGCATACAGATTCTGCATTTATACGTAGAATGTGTTTCTAGAGATTAGTTGAATTAGGAAGTAAGTGGAAGTTTTTGCTATGAGTCCTGAGAAAAAAAAACTCTTTGATATTGCCGACTGTTTCATTATCCTAAAAAGATATAATTTGTTTTTGCTGCTAAATCTTGAATGCAAAGATTCTGTTACCTTGCTAACATTGCTGTGGGCTCATTATGTTTGTTTGCAAAGTTAATAGTCTAATGCTAGCTCTTAACTAACATTGGCTTAAACACTGGCTGGCTAAAGCTGCTATATCCACCTTTTACTACCTTGATCTGACTCAAAGTCTATCCATTGTCAAGAAAATGAAGAGTAAACTTGCTGTTCACCTCATCTTCTAGCATCATTTTAAATCTTTGAGCTTTGGGAGGATAGCAAGTCTTTCCAAATAAAGGGGCTAAAGTCCACATAACGCCATGAGTCATAAGTTCCAAATGTTTTCTTAGTCAAGTGGAGTCAAGTCTTAAGTCACCACATTAGTGACTCAAGTCTGCCTAGAGTCTCAGAGTCGTGACTCACATATAGAGTCCTCAGACGTATAGCAATATGAACAGGTGTGTGTGTACAAATGTGTGTCAGTGTTCTTTATTCAGACTAGGCTAGTAGGACCAGTAATACTCACTGACTTTTAAAATATTGCTTAATTGCACTTCCCTGTGTGCTCTCCTATCTTTTTGATGTATTTAATAACTACTGTTTCATAACAGCGTGTCTGTACATGTGTCTTCCTTTCTAAAAACTGTTGGTTAAAACAGGTGATGTGCTCAGAGCACGAAGATTGGGTTTGGGAGCACCGCTCCACTCTCTATCAATTATTCAACCAGCCTGTGTGCACTGTCTCTCTCTTACTCTCTCATCATCTCATGCCACTGATTGTTGGATTGATATCCTGCTGGATTCTTCTCTTTTTTTTCCACCTTTTCTTTCCTCCTTCTTCCCCCTTTTACCTGTCAGGTACACTGCGTGACACCCAGGGAAATAGGGGAAGGAGAAAGAAGGTGCAAACCTCCTCCTTCTTAACGGGTATAGACTGAATGAGCACGAGGACGCGGCAAGCAAAAGAAATGTGAGGTTATTGTCTAAAAATACCAGCCTCTCAGTGTCACAGCCATCAATTTTAATATGCATGCATAAATCTACATGCTCCCAAATGCAAGAATGCACATGTTTATATGCACAAACACACAGTCCAAGGTCAACCAGCATGCATCTGTGCTTCAACTCATTTTCACAGCCACTCTGTGATGGTAAGGCCAGCGGTAATTAATTACAATACCCCTAATGTGTGTGTGAACGCAAGGAGGGGGGCGAGCCGGTCAATTACTTGCATTCCATGCGACACAATGTATACGATTTCATGTGCTGGTATGCATTTGAACGCGGGCACTGAATTCATTTCATTTCCTGGCTTTGTTGTTTGTGTGCAGAAGCGCCACTGTGCGCATGGTGTGGGATGGGAATATGTCTATGGGCCATACTAATTACGAGTAGGAATGGAAAGTGTCTAATGTGCTCTGGGGAGGTAATTGACATTGATTTATGTTGCGGAGGACTATGGAGGGGTTCTATCATAGCAGGCAGCCAGCAATCACAATTCTGTATCATTAGGCTCGCGTGTGTGTTTGCTTGCATGTGTGTCTGTGTATTTGTGTGTGAATATTGTGGGATTTTTGACAGTGGTCCAGCATGGAAACGTCACACATAATTAGAGAGAGCTGACAGAGACCCCCCCGCCCACCCTCCCCTTCTTCTCCTGAACTGCCAGCAGCACCCCCCTCTCAAGTCTAACCAATGCTACCTTGCTGTCATGCATCCTGCCTCGCACATGCAGCGCACACACACACACACACATACATGCAGAACAAGCAAGCACTAACTCACACACTGACACACATTTGCACAGACTCAGCCCACCCACGCACAAACAATAAAAATTCATGTGGGCTTTCTTTCATGAGTTTGCCCTGTACGTGCTGCTAAACATTTAATTTGCATCCTGGCGGAGCAAAAAGTGACATAAGAGAAGGAGGAGGATGGAGGGGGAGGCTATAGATTAGAAGACAGACCGCCAGAAAGGGAGGATGTGTTTTCACTCCATTCCAACCCTGTTCCCCATTGAGAGAAAAGAGGACCTGGACAATTAACCACAGAACAGAGAGCATGCTGGGTAATTAGCAGGAAGTCAAAGCTCGCATTCCCCTTGAGCGAACGAACACACACACTTTTGCAAGCGCACACGCGCACACTCTTCATTTTCTCAGCTCTCACAAACATGTGGTTGCTTCGGATAGCACTCTGAGAATAATCATCAGAGGTAGAGAACAATTAGCGGAGGTCGACTCGGTATGGGGGTGACTGAAAAACGGTCAGATCTGAGAATGAAACAAAAGGCTCGGGGAGCGGAGGATGCTCTGGGATGGCGTCATGAGAATTGTTCCCTGCTACAATTGTAGGAAACAACAATCGGCAGATGGACGCAGTATAATGGGCATTCATTTGCTGAGTGTTGCTTTGAAGGAGGACATGGAACAATTCTGAGGCTGAGTGATATGTGAAAAAAGGCAAAATTATACAACGTGTCATCTGGTATTCAACTACCCAGAGATATCATTATGAATTTCTTTACATTAAAGGGAAACTGTACACAAATAACAGCCTTTTTAAAGAAAGGCATCCCACATCACCATAAACAATACTTCTACTAACATCAGAGAAATGTATTACATTTTCACAAAATATAATATTAGGCTTATTAAGCTTCGGTGAAAATGAGCAGTGATGAAGGCCACACCTTTTAATGAGTGAGGAGATTGTTAATCATCATGCTCCAGGATCTATCTGATTAAACTCAGAAAGTCTCTCATTGATTGATCACATTGCATATTTGCCTTGGAATAATTAATCAGAATGAGAGCAGCATGTTGTAATACTGCTGAAGTTATTTTCAGAATCACCTGTTGGGCCCAATAGAGTCTCTATTGAGTTGAAGTTAGTTTTGAGTTCATACTACCCAGCTGGACTCAATGGCTGTGACAACAAGAGCATTGCATGGAGGGCAAAATTACATAGAGTGGTGCCATGGGGTGTGCTTCTGCAATGTAGCTGCTCTGCCCATTCGGACTAGTGTCTGTCATGACACTACTCAGTAGTGCAGTAAAAGTAACATTTGCAAAGCAGGAAAAAAATCTTTAATTCTAACCCACAGGATGAATTTGGATGGTTTGGTCCCTGAACTTAACTGAGCACTTCAATTTCACAACAAGTTTAAAACAACAACCGATTATATTTCTGAGAAAACCATGCTAACTGTGCTGCCGAAGTTCAACAAAATAACTTAGCCCATACTTGAAAAAGTGTGCCACAAAGGAAATTAATTCCCCTACATTTTCCTGATTCAACGACCGTTAACGCCTCCCAGGAAGTCAACTATTTGAACCAATCTGACAGCATCCAATCAAGTCGCAGGAGAGAATCATAAAGAACAAATACGTATTCATTTTAATCAACCATTCATGATAAGTAAGTATTTTTACATTTTATATAGTGTATTATTACCCTAAGTGAAAGGACTTGTTAAGGACTTGAAACTCAAAGACTTGGGACTTGAATGCAAAGACTTGAGAATTACATATTATGTTTTAAGTATATACTGTATGAATGCTGTTCTTCTATGCATATTATATTACCCACAAAAAGTCATGGGTACAGCGCTGAGCATGAATCTTTTCTCTGCAGCCAGCTCCTTTGTCTTCTCCTCCACCCCCTGTGGTTCCCACAGGTAGCATCTCCGACTCTGTCCCTGCAGTAATGCATTTGAAAGTAACCTATAGCCCCCCCAACCCTCCTCTACCCCGCCCTCTGCTGCTTCTTCCAGATAAATTGAGATGCCGCAACCCTCTCAGTGATCTTATTTCTCCCCCAGAGCTGTGGCCCGGAGCGTGGGGAGCAGGGGGTGCAGGGGAATGTCCTGAGATCACAGAGAGAGATTGAAACTGGCATCAGCTAGCCAGGAGGCTCCAAGGGACCGATTGGAAATCAGGTGTTTTCTCGCAAAACGCTTCAACACATGTACACACATGTGCACTCGCATGCGCACACATAGATGAATTCTCTCTGTCTGTCTCTTGCTCTCTCTCGCTCACACACACACACGCACAGTGGCACCAGCCATCTATAGTCATTTATCTCACACTGGTAAATGTATCCATGTTCTACGGGCCCCAATCTCCTTCCTCTGCCTTTCTATCTTCTCTCACACACACTCCCCAAAACAATCTCCTTCAATCACCACCTCTCTCCATTCCTCTCCCTCTCTCTCCCTCTTTATCTCTCCCTCCACTACCGTAAACCATTCCTTTCCACCCCCCCCACCCCCCCTCGCTCTCCAGACTTATATTTCTCTGCTATATCACCTCACCCCCAACCCAAGTCTATTCCTATCTCTCTCTTTCTCTGCCAGTCATCCAAGCCCTGGGGTGTTCTTAGGTGATCAATCTTCATCCTCTCGGCGCTGTCACACTATCGGGTCAAGCCAAAACACACACACACACACACACCCACACGTGAACACACACATTTACTATAATGAGGGGACAACAAAATGCCAAAATTTACATATGACTACAGTTTGTGAGCAGTCAAACAGAACACACATGCTTGGATGCAAACATACACACAAATGTACACAATCTCACGCTCCCTCAGTCACATGTGCACGTGTGTTCATCATCTCCTAGCTGCCTGTTGTAATGAGATGGAGGACGGACTCTGCCAGTGCGGGGATGGTGTGACTCTCTGGCTCTGCCCGGCTGGCTCTGACCCAGTCACAAGCTCCAGCAGCTCCAGCCAGCCCACCCAGCCTCCTCCATCGCCAGACCCGGGGAGGAGGGCCCAATCTGGGCTGGAGGGTGGAGCTGGAAACTCTGTCGCCCGCTCTGGGCTCCATTCACTGCGACAGGCTCTGAGCCATGCCCGGCCCCACCACCTGAACATGACCAAATACTGGCACTGCGGCGGGCTCAACAGAGTGTGTGAGTGTGTGTGTTACTTCAGTTAAATCTGCAGAGATGGCAGTCAACGCTTCTGTGAAAAGAGGATTTATAACTTTATTTTTGTAACCCAAACCTCACCAAAGATCTTAACATCATTTGCATTGACAGAAATAACAAAAACGTCCTTCCTACTAAAACTGTTTTGGCGTCACCATGGCAACAGAGGTTTTGATAAACAACTGGAAATAGCTTCTATTTCAAACTGTAGGTATTCTTGTTGAGCAGCACGCTTCTTCTTACCCATCATGCATACCGACGTGATGCATCAGCACAGGTTGAGCATAGACCTGAGACCAGAGGAGCTGAATTAAACATGGCCAGGCCTCATAAATACTGCAAGGGGCCGGCACTCTGGGGAGCTTATCCGGGACCATCAGAGCTGGAAGCCCCAGTGCCCAGCAGGAGAAACACAACTACAGCTTGCAGAGTAAATGCTCAGAGAGCGAGCGTGCGCATGCTAGCAAGCATGTAGGCAGTGTCCCTCTCACTGCATGCCTCATGAATAGTAATATCCTGCATGAATGCTCTGTTTGCCTGGTAAGTGTTCTTTGTGTACTGGCAAAGCACATGTGTAGGGTGTGTGAAATGGTTTGTATTGCCGGCTCCCTCATTTCAGGGTGCATGCATAATAGCTTTGACACATGGCAGCTTTTTGTATGTGTTGCACCAGGAGATGAGGTACAGGATGCATCTGAGTAGCATACTCTTGTGAATCAGAGGCCAGCAGCAATTTTCATTTTGTTCATCTTAGAGTGATGGAGGGGCGCTGTGACACACTGTGCATGATATTCTGCCGTGTTGTGTTGGTGAACTAAAAAGTGTAACCTTTGTCCCTGATATGAATTAATACCAAGTGATGCTGATAATATGCTGGCCTCTGTGAGACTAACCTGTTGAATAGTTCAAAGTTCATGTACTCTACCTTTCTCCTTGGTCATTATCTGGGACCTTCATACTAAGTAATACTGCTCTGAGTGACTACTGTATGAGAAGAGTATTTTATTCTCAGGCATTCAAGAAGAATGAGGAAAATATGAACTCACTGTGTCAGTAGTAAAAAAAAAGTTAGGTGGGTGTAAAGAGACCTGTCACACCATTATAGTGTAACATTTCAAAATACCAAGTCTGGTAATTCCAATGGAACTTGCACGATAAGTGGATTTGCTTGCGGAGGCAAAGTATATCCATGTGTAGCTTGGACAAACTGTTAAGTTCAACTCTGGTAAACTTTGACATACAAATGTGTGCTGTTGACCAATTGCAAGTCCATTAAAACTTTTTTTGGACAATATTGTCTGTTTCTTTATTCATGTTTAGTGTACCAGTATCAGGAAGTATATAGAGCAAAATTGCACAAGATGTTTTAATGTTATTGAACTCACACTGGTCTGCACTTCACTGTGTGAGCGTTCTCAAAGTAAGAAATTGTTTACCAATTGCAAACCATCTTGACAGCTGACCTTTAAAGTAATGGAGAGCCGTAGAGCCCACATTGGAGCTTTCATTTTAGCGGTGTCGCTCCAATTCAATGTAACCCTGCTCTACAAGAGTAACTGCTCCACAAAAGAGGTCAGTTCTGAGACAGGAGTCAACAGTAGCCTACACATTCTCTCTGGAATAAACTTTCATACTGTCAAAAAGTCACAGTTAGATGCGATGCTAGCTTGTGTTTAGCAAGCTTGGCAGACTATTGGTCTGTCATATCATCATTTTTATTTTTACCTTTTATTCAACCAGGTCGGTCAATTGAGAAGCAATTCTAATTTATAATGTCAACTTGGCCATTACAGCTCTTCAGACTGTACAATTGCAGATTTTGAACCAGGCTAAAAGCTGTAAATATGTCACTTTATTACATTTTAATGTCTCCTCAGAAAGGAACTATTCAGATTCCCAATATGTGGTCAGTTGATTCAAATTACGCCTATTTGCACATCAAATCATTCATAATGGTAATATCACCATGCATCAGCTTAGTGGTTGTGTCAGATGACACAAAAGAGGAAGGAAAGTAAGAGACCCCCCGCTGCTGGCAGAAGACTGTGACTAATCCGAACAGCATGAATGGGACAGAATTCCAATGCAATATATTCCTATTTTTTCCCTGATGGTCTGAAGGATTTGCAAAATGTGTTGCTAGTTTCTTTTTAGAAATAAAGTCATTAAGAGGGTCTGAAAAGTTGCCAAATTGGCAATACTATAGCTAATGGCTAGGTCCGACACTGGCAGACATGTGACTGTGTTGTTTGAGCATACTGTCATATGTTTAGTGTACAGACTGAATACACAGTATGCTGGTAGTCATTTCGTGCTTACACTGGCCTTACAGAGATCTGTTCCAAGGTGTGTAAGAAGATTGCCTTCCTTTGGGTGACTCTGTATTCCTAACATCCTAACCATAACAAACTCTATGATTGTCGGAGTGAGTCAACTCCTCAACCCACTTCATCCTCCTCAGCCCTTATTTTCTCTCCTAGCATTTCTCCGGCACCATCACTCTTTGCTCACAGGAATGTTGTTGAAGCAGCATGCCTCTGACCTTTCATTTCTCACTATTGATTACTCAAGGCTCATTCCACTGCTGTGCTTACTGGAAGTGGCTCGAGATATTAGCATCAGGTAAACATGTCAACTGGAAAAAAGAAAGTGAGAAAAGAAATACTAAAAAAGAACATATTTCCTCTGACCTGGTCTCCAGAGGGACGTTACTGTTGAGAACCCAGCTGTCTTGCAGCTGGACCGACTCCGGGGTTGTCGGCCCATCTCCGGTGCCCGGAGCAGGGGCGTGAATGGGGTTGCGTCCCCCTCTCAGGGTGTTTCTGTTCAGACTGTTGGCAGACTGGTGGGATAAGGTGTGGTGGTTGTGCGGAGGGGGCAGTGGAGGCCGTAGCGTGGACTGACTGTGGTGGTTGGCAGCCCCTGGAAGGAGACAAAAACAGAAGAACTTAAGTACCACACTTCTTTGTGTAGGAAATCAAAGAGAGTTTGAGATGAAGGGAGGGAAAGATTTCATTCCAAGAGGCTAAAAATGTAGGACAGAAATGCTATTTGATATTTAGTGTTTACTTCTCGGTATGCCAAAAAAAAGTAAGCAAATAACTTCATTAACATTCCATTATGTGCTACTTTTTGCGTCGGCAGTCATTTTGTCAGAGTAGGTGTCATATTTTCCAAATGGTCGATAACTTATTTAAGCAAGAAATTCCGGCTAAATTGATACGTGAAACTTGATCATCATGTTTTCACATTTTTCTAGGTTTTTCAGAAACCTATTTTAAGCCAACTCTTCCTCTCTCTCAATTTCACTCTTTCGTTCTTGTTTTCTTTTTCACAACTGAGAGAAAGTGTGTGTGTGAGGGAGAGCAGTATTAGAGCACTCCGCACAGCGTGTGCCCTCATCTCTTGCTCTCAGACTTGGGGGAACATGTCAGCTAGAATCCAATACCAGCCCTTCCAACTCTGAGCTAATGGACTGTTGAGTGAGAGAGCTGAAAAACAAAGCCGGATGACTCAGACAAGAACACCCATTCACACATCACCTTTCTATCTCTGTCTCTCTCTCTCTCTGTGAATCAGTGGGGGGATGTGAGCCTGTCTAGGCCATGTGTGTGTGTGTCTATCTGTGTGTGGGTTCGTACAGAAAGATCGATAAACCACATACTATACAGTATAGGAGAGCTTGACACAGTTCCATCACTTCTTGTGCATTAGCATATGTTTGTTCACACATTGACAGCTGCATGTGCTCCAAGCACGGCTGATCGAGAAGAGGTCAAATATCCCTTCACATGTCAAAATAAAGCATCCACACCTTTACTGTAACGTGGTCTGAATAAATGTTGGAATTTTTGCAAAACACACAATCATTGATGTTACATTTGGCTTTGAATTCTGGCTTTACAAAACAGTTTCCTCTTTCTTTCATCAATACTACACAGTGCACTTTCATCATTATTTTACACATCTGAGCAGCGAATACATTATGATGATTGTGTTTGTTTGCACATTGCCTTGCTCATGCTGATCAAAGGACTGGAGTAAGCGCACATATGCACACATACGTGTGGGGTGAAAACAACAGCAGCAACTGCTTTGTCAAGCTGTGCGATCACACCTGCCCTCTTCCATTTGTCATCTTCTCTTAAATTAGATAAGAAATGAAACATTGCGTGAGGGAAAGAGAGACGGGTGGATGTATCGCAGTCTCCTGTTCGCTTTCCTGCTTTGATATTTGTCGGCCAAGAGATTCCTGAAAGGCAGAAATGAGAACCAGTCGTGTGATGTAACAAACTGCATTTACTCAAGTAAAGTACTTGAGTACAAGTTTGAGCTACTTGTACTTTACTTGAGTATTTAAATTTATGTAGCTTTACACTTTTACTTCACTAGATTTTGAGGCAAATGAGTACTTTTTACAACATTTAACTGCCAGATTTAGTGACTTTTCAGGTCAAGATTTAACGTAATAACTATTTAAAGTGATTAGACAAAAAATAAATAAATAAAACAGTATAAAAAGTAACAATGCACCCTATCTTTATCTTTATCTTTTGAATGCATCAATATAAATAATAAATTAATATATTTAAAATATATATAACAATCTGAGTTGGTCTTTTCTGCATAACGAGTACTTTTACTTTGATACTTTGATACATTTGGATGCTGATACTGTTGTACATTAACTGAAGTAAGTTTTGAATGCAGGACTTTTACTGGTAGTGGATTCCTTCTGCAATGTATTTTTACTGAAGGATCCGAATATTTCTTCCAACACTGATGAGAACTGAACATACAGGCACGCAACAACCACCTCACATAAATAAATCTGGGCATAACAAACATCAACCTCCTGGTCTGAAAAGCAAAGCTAATGTAGAAGTAAACCTGTATTCTTTTAAATGGCCAGCAGTGGACAAATCTTTTGGCTGCAAAAAGAAATCTGATTGTATAGATGCCAATATGAAAATGCGCCTTGGAAGTTTTTATAAGAACAAGATGGCCAAAGTGCCAATCTTGAGGCTTCAAAATCGGAGTCAAAGATTGTGTAGCGTCATGGTGACTACGTCCGTTATATTCATACAGTCTATGGTCATAAAGTGTGTTAGCATTTCTCTTTCCTTCCTCCGAGACGGATGATTAAAACCTACAGAGGGCAGCAAGCTCCCTGCTGCAACTGTAATGGCGACCAGTCAGTAAGGTGACCTGATTCCTCCGCGCCGCCACTGGGACGCAGGTGTCACCCACATGGCCCTGAACAACAGATGCTTGTGAAAGGAGAGAATAGCGGAAGAGGGGGAAGGAGACGAGAGAAAGATGGAGGGGGCCTGACCCCTGCTTCACGGGAGCGACACAAAACATCTGTTTGCACATGCAAAGATGCTCTTGGGAGAAACAGGCACACATACATGCGTGCACACACTTGCATATGCAAACAAACATGCAGTGAAACACCTGCAGGAAAAGTGGAACTCTTGCATCATACATGCAGAGTGGAAATTGATATTAAGGTATGCAGAGTTTTATCGCTGGTACTCTCCCCCTCCGCCCTCTCTTCTTTATGTAGCCTCATTCCTTCTTGAGGATTGTTTCCCTCTCTTTCATCTTGCTTTTATTTGCATTTTGTTTGTGTCCTTTGCTGAGATGTAAAGCACTTTGAGATAAATCTTGTTTGTTAAAAGCACTTTATAAATAAATTTGACTTGACTTCCCCTCTCTGCAGTGCCCTATAAATGTGAAATAGCTCCTACTACACCCTATCTGCATAAGTACTTTTATCTGGCAACAATGCACACAACACAGAGCCGTACACTGGGAAAAAATAAGCTTTGCACGCATGCATGCCGGCATGGACACACAGTCCAAGTTATACGAAAATAAAAGTAGGCAGTCCCGTGCTCACACACTACCCTGCTGTCTCCCAAGTTTAAATCTGCGCAAAAAAAATGCACACGTTTCGCCTTTGTTCACTTTCCTGCTATAAATATTGAACAGTTTTTTCATTCAAATTCGGATGAATAATATATGGCACACCTTGTATGGAAGAGGAATACATGGTTTTTTAGCCTTCGATTTCTATGAACCTATGAGTGTGTGTGTGTGTTCAAGTATCTTCCAGTGTGTGTGTGTGTGAACTCGTAAGAACCCTCCACCAGTGGGAGGGTTCAACAGTCCAGCCAACACATTGTTACACTGGGACAGTCATATCCTGTGCTGTGGCAGAGCACATTTTGTAATAAAGATTTTAACATTTCCCTTCAAAGAAAGAGATGAAATTTTATTATCTATTATACAGGCTGCAAATTATATTAAATGTCTCCAAATAATGTCAGAAAAATGTAAATGCTGAGAAAAATACTGCTTGTAACTCGATGCATTTACTGTCTTTACAGCCTCCTGGGGCTGCCAGGATTGTCATGTACTGTCAGGTTAGCCGAAGTGAATTGTTACATGATAGAAAGCAATTGTTTCTTTTATTCTGCATTGAATCAATATTTGAAGAATAAAGAGCATAAACGACTCATTACTGATGTTAACTGTTGTTATTGTACAAACATACAGCTGTCCACAAACATCACTTTTATATTTTTATTCTTCACTTTGAAGAAGTTTTAGAAAAAAAAGTCTCTCTAGTATGCTGCGAAATATTTATGATCAGAGACAAATTGCTTTCTTTTTTTTCTGCTACAGCACAGCAGAGTGATGTCAAAGAAATTCATTTTTTACGTTGACTTCAGATCCATAAAAAAATAAACCTTAGAGCTCGGCAGGGAAAAAACAAACACATTGAAATGTGGGGTCTGCCTGAGCAGCGAGGCCGATGTACAAGGCCGTTTTTTATTCATGTGAAAAAAGAAAACCGCAGATTATTTTGGCAACAGAAAAACAAATCTGACCAACCACCGGAACAGAGGGAGTGCATACTAACAAGAGGGCTTGTAAATGGCTCCAATAAATTAAGATAGGGGACTTAGTCAGATGAATTGTCCGGTTGCTGAAGTACAACCTGCAGGTAGGCTAATAGGAACAACCGTTTTTACCAGGAACCCAGTCTGATAAAAGACAAAACATGTGGTGAGGAAATAGAGCAATTAGGGAGCAGCCAAGCAGATCACATTTTATTCCACTTTATCTTTCCCTCCTTTCTTTCCTCTCTCTTTCACTCGGCAGCGTGAGTAAACAGCGATCGTGAAAAGATTCTCTCTCTCTCTCGTTTTGTTTTCACAGACACTTTTTATTTTTTCATGTGGAGGCCCTTCTGACTGCTGTTGAAGCCTGACCCACTTTATTCTGTCCGAGGTCCCCTGCGACTGGAGAGCGGGGGACTATAGCTGTAAGCTGGTGGGTTTGGCTCGGGCTAATCCCTGGAAGTTCATTATGCCCGCCAATTCAAAGGAGCCTCATTCAGCAGAGGAGCATTAGCCTGTCTGCTAACCTGCCTTTCCCCTGTAAAGCACACTGCGCACACACATCACAGAGGAGGCAGGGGCTCGCCACACCATATTAATCTCACAGTGTGTGTGTGTGTATGTGTGTGTGTGTGTTTGTGGGGCCAGCTGGCAGCGGGAACCAAACCAAGGCAGTTTGTTTTGCAGCCCTGGATGGGCAAACTGTTTATTGACATTTTCTGTGGTTAACAGAGAAAAAGTCGCAGGGCAGGATGTGCATCTATGTGTGTGTGTGTGTGTGTGCAGGCTAGAAATGCCCATTCAGCAGTTAAAAAGGGATCATTGCAGGGCTGAGCTCCCTACCCTCCCTCTGCCCTTCCCACTCCCTCTGTCTCTCCATCTCTTTATTTCACGCCCCATATCTCCACTGCTTCTATCCTTCTTTTTCCCGCGCCACCCTTCATTGTTTTTCATGCACCTTTCTCTCCGAGCTAATTGCTATGCTCCCTGTGTTTAAGGTGGTATATTCCCATGTGCTGCTGCTTCATATGTCCTCTGCCACAGAATGTCACATGCTCCTCATTTGTCATTCTTCTCAGAGCTCAGAGCACAATGGAAGGAGAGCTCGAGGTGAAACTAAGAGGCACGCATACAAACACGCACACATGCTGACAAAAGGGGGCTCCATTTGCACATAGACTTTATTATACACACATGCAGGCACTAAAGTTAAAGACAGAAATTTACACATGCAGGCGCACACACACACACACACACACACACACACACACACACACACACCGCCTCTGCCTTGGCTAGTCATCTCTGTCTAATTAGGAGGCAATAATCCGCTAGAGAAGAGTCATCAAATTCAGCCAAAAACAAACAGTCTCCATGAGCAAAAATGCACGTGTGCATTTCACCCACACGCACACACACAGATGCATATAACCCCGCACACACACACACACACACACACACATACAAATCATCCCACTGTTACGCAAATGTCACCCTTACATAAGCACCATTAGGAAGAATAACATTAGTGCAGACGGAGGCGACGCATCTTTGCTGTGCCTTTGTTTCTGTAGATTTGTTTCAACAAAGCCATTAAACATTCATTGCCTCGGCAGTGACTTGAGGTGGCTTCCCTGGCAGCAGATAGCTAGCCACTTTAGAAGAGGCTTGAGCTAAAAATAGCTTAGCATCCCCCATGCATAATGAATGGCCAGAGACAGCGCTAACGCTAGCTCTTTCCAGGAGCGATCTGCTACGCTCCGTTTGGCCGTCTCAGCTCTCCCGGCGTTCCGGGGGAGCGTTCCCAGACAGGTGCTCCGAGCCAGACAGTATTCCCACATAAACACTCGCAGACCCAATTCCCAGCCAATCCTCGGCAACACCGTTCCGTTCCCATTCACCTGTCATGCTTCACTAGGAACACAAGTCATGTCTGTCCACCTGTTAGCTTAGGTAATGGTGGACTACTTTACAGAAACACACACACACACGCAAAAACTCACACATACAAACAGCATGCAGCTTCCTGAGGATTATCTCGCTGTGGTCAGTTTCTGCCTGGCTTGGTAAGGCTCATTTCCTGCCCAGCGTCCACTCTCTACAGGACCACACAAAACACACGCAGACAGCCACACACAAGCACATGCATAAACAGTCGCCGGTTATAGGTGTTTTATTTCCTCGCAGCCGTTCCTGTGACTTCCTACATGCCAGGGTGTGTTTATGCAGTGCCAGACTGCCACTCTAAACTCATTTAGGTCGATTTTAATGGACGCCCAAAGCCAAGGACTCTCTCTGCACCCATTAGATCAGCAGTCCTGGCTGGGAAACGTGGCAATTTGCAATTTCATCTCAATGTTGTTCTCCTTCCATCCAAATATCTCTCTTTCACCCTCTAAGCTCTCATCAGCTTACCCCTTTTTTATTCACATCCATCCTTTTTTCTTTTTGTGTCTTTGACTCCCCATGTCTCTTGGTTTCTGCCTCCCTTTCAGTCGCTTTCTCCATCTATTTTTACTGTTCGGCTCCTTGGATGTTTTTTCCCCCTCTCTCTCTCTCTCTCTCGCTCCCCTTTTTGATTTTTTCATGCAAGATGTCTCATTAAACAACTTCAAAAGTCAAAGTTTGGCTCTTTGTGTCTCTGCTCCCATTTGCCTCTTTGCGCCTCTTTTCCTGCTTCTCTGTTGTTGTTTTTTTTTCTTCTTTGTCTCTCTTGCTCGCCCGTCTCTGTGTGTACATGCTCAGCAGAGACTGAAAAGAAGCCCCAGAACAGAAAGTGTGGGTGTATGTGAACAAGAATGAGAGAAAGAGAGCGTGTGCCTGCGAGCCTCACTCTCCCTCTTTGCCGGTGTCTGCCATTAGGGTGTCAGTGGCAGAGTGAATTTATTTGCTGTGCGGTTACTGGGCTAATGATTGATGTTGCCCCAGCAAACAGTAAACCAATTAGAAGGCTGATGTAACGTCATTTTAAAAGCCTCCTAATCACGTTGCTCTTGAACCTGGGACCCAGGCCTTCCCTAATGAAGATTTATACTGGATCAAAGGAGAGCCTAACGCCATTAACAATAGATTGTATTCCACCAAAAATCACATTAGGACTTCTCTGCCCACCCCTCTTCCCTCCCATCAGGCCTCTGCTAAATATATCTGCTGATTACAAGTGCAGATGCACAGAGGAATGGAGAAACAGGGGAGCGAGCGGGAAAGGGAGGCAGAGAGGGACGGAGAGGCAGGCAGAGTTGGCCCTCAGAAGCTAATTGTTGAGAATAAATGTGTATGCTTATGAACAAACTCATCACTACAGATGTGTGTGGAGGAGAAATATTATTGTGAGGTGCTGATATAAGCACAGAGGGCCTGTAACAGCCAACAAGAGAGTGTCCAATGATGAAAGAGAAAGCTTACAGCCAGGGAAACTAACTAGTTTGTCTTTGCTGCACTGATCCTCCTGCCGGCACTTAAAATTCATCATCCCCTTACCTTTCACTTTCCGCTGGATTATTAATGTCATATGGAAAATAAGTACAAACACACCTACTCACTGGCAACCAATCTGCGCTCTGCAGAGTGTAGGGGTTGCTTTCACTTGCATCATTGTTTTCTGGCAATAGTTGACAAAGGTGGGAGGGTTATATTTAAAATGTAATCCATTAAGAGATTACCAATTGTCGGCTCCAAATGCACTTTTTGTTATGTGAGCAACAAAAGAAGTCAAGTTTGGGAACAGAAATAGTTTTCTGATGTTCTTTTATGTTACTCTTTGATTAGGCTTCTTCAAAAACAGCTGGAATTTTCAGCATAAAAGTTCAGTATTGCACACAAGTCTTTAACTCTCTTAGTCCTGCAGGTCTGCCAGTGATCCAAGCCAAAACATGTCTTTCAAAAGCTGTAGCAGGCTCTGTTTCAAAGCTAGGGGAGACTTGTATCATATGAAACTAGAGAATTTAGTGTGAAAAATCCATTCATACCAACCACCATGATATCTTGTCAGGAAAGGGGCAAAATAATGCTCCAATGTTGGAAAAACAAGGGGTCCCTTGACCTCTGATCTCAAGATATCTGAATGAAAATGGGTTCTGCAGGTACAAGTCTCCCCTGAATGCTTTATGCTAATCTTGAGCAGTTTGGAGCAGAAACCATGCAGATTTCCGCATATTGTATTACACTGGCAATAAGGGGGTTCTCAGCAGAACAGAGGAGCTCACCATGCAATCACCAAACATACAATCTCTGCAGAAATCTCCAAAATGTCAAATATTTTTAATACTAAATCACAGAACGGATTTTTAAGGTGTTCCTCGGGGTCTTGGTGTCTTCATGTAGTATTCTGGAGGGATTTATGACAAATTTGTATAAATTCTGAAGTCGTCAACAATGGTTATATATTTAGCACCAAATCTGCATATAGAGTCTCTGTCTTAAAAACTTTGGGAGGAGGCCACCAAACACAGATTTTTGACTTGGAACACTTGACACACAATGCTACAGTGCATACCAAATTAATCTTCGGGTTTCCAGCTTTCACACGATGTACAACACTTAAATGTTAGAGGAAAATGAAAATAGATTTCATATGTATCTGTGAAGGATCCATCAAAGGATTTATTTCCCCTCTAATAGAACCATTAATATCCTTAATTAACCATGATCCCAATCAATATCTATCTTAAATTTCTTACTGCATATTTTATGATCTCTCACAGTGTAAATAATTGCTCGAGTTCCTTCGGTTTGATTCCCAGCCATGCAAACAAATGCTGACTTTGGAGGAATGCAGAAAAGCAGAAACCAAATGGCTTAAAGAACAAGATGTGACATTGAATTAGAGCAGAAAGGATTGCCTGGCATTTTACTGAGCAGCAACTAAATCAGATCAGGAAATGGACACATGATGAGGGAGAGCAGCGACCCAGGTGATGGATGACATTTTGATGTTTAAATAAAATGAATGAAAGGAAAACAGGGTGGGTGAATGGCGAGCTCTCTCTTACCCGTGGAGGAGGGCTGGGCCCGAAGCAAGTACGAGTCATCCGGATGGGGCTCCAGGTGAGAGTGGGTGGAGTTTTTCTCCAGCAGGGGCACCTGGCATTCCCTGATCGGTGGAGACGGGCCAGGGGAGGGGTGGTGGGGGGCGGACGAGGAGGAAGGAAGGGACGGAGGGAGCAGGGAGGAGGAAGAGGTTGGAGGGAGTGGGCGACCTGGAGCATGGAGGGAGAGAAAGAGGGGGGAGAAGGAGGGAGGGGGACGCGTTAGACAAAACAGATGGCAATGACTGACAGTGATACAGAGGCCTGCTCCGAGGCAGGTTTACTCACAGATCTGGATCAGTTTGCTCAGCAAAACCAGAATCCCTAAAGGCTCAATTCTGTGGCTGCAACTGGCAATTACTCCCATTATTGATGAATCTGTTGATTTTTTTTCTTGATGAATTGTTTTATAAAATGCCAGAAAATGTCCTTCTAGTTTCTTAAAGTCCAAGTCACAATTCTTAAAAACTTTTATACTGATTTACTGACTGATTGTTTTTTGCTGATTATTTAACAAATTAAGCATTGTTGAAGCTCTTGTCTATTCACCAAATTACATATTTTCATTAAAAAAAATGTTTTTTTTCTCACACATCTGGTTGTCTGTGTGTAGCCATGCAGATCATTTGGGTCTTCTTGGTATTCTAAAACAGGGGACATTAATGGGAATCTACAGTTTTCAATCAAATCAATACTGCAGTTCTTGTGAAAACAGTTGACAGTGTGGTCTTGGAAGTTTCGAGATTAACTAAAATATTGTGTTTTTTTTTTCTTTTTAAAAAGATGCTGATGAAGTTTTGTAATGAAAGTTTTTGTGCTGGGATTTGGGAATTTGGGTGAATCAACCCCTAAAAATATGGAGCACGGATTTATGCAAAAGTCCTGCTGCAGGTTGTTCTCAGCAAAGTTATCCAGTAAACTGGGAATAAAGTTGCATCTCAGAACAGGCCGCTGGTCATAGCAATGTAAAGCAGCTCGGAGAGAAATACACAAGCTCACTGAGGCTGGAGAGACTCAGTGTCTCGCACTGATCTCTGGATACATTGACGGATGAATGGATTTTTTCAGCTGATAACCTTTAAAAATCACTTCTCATAGATAAAATATATCTGATATGTGCCTATAACTTAATAACCTAAAGTTGCACACCTGAGGGTAAGGAAGGCTAATATGTAGTGAGCAAAGATGGATGATTTAATATTCCACAGCTCTGACCGAACCAAATTGAACTGTCATCACTATTGTGACAAAAACAGACAACAGTTACGGCTCTTCAAATGCTCATTTCTTTTTCTATTAAAATAAATCAAAAAAACTTCACAAACATGCTTTTATGGAGCCATTTGCCTGAGATTCAAATTAAATGAATCAGAATCAGACATGCCAATGTATTAAATACTCAAAACAAAAATAAAGGCTTTTTGAAAACATCATTTCAGAATTAAAATAGGACATAAAAATACAGATTTTTACTGGCTTGATTTATGTATTTTACATCCCTGAATATATTAAAAAGAATTAAAATGAAATGCATCTTAGTTTTAAATAATTCTCCCTGCAGGCATGAGGTTTAATAAAAAAAAACTAACCACTTTAAACTGATCATGTTTGATCTCAGCCTGAAAAGTAACTAAAGCTGGCAGCTAAATGTAGTGGAGTAAAAAGTACAACCTAACTGATTGTATTATCTATTAGAATTTATTAATGTATGTCTATTTCATTTAATCCAAACTGCCGCCAAGAAAAATATTTTCAAACAGTTTTGCTCCTGTATAAATTAAAACAAGCATTAGCAAGTGTTACTGAAAGTGTAACAAATATGAGCTATTACTGAATTTTTGAAGTAGATATTGTAAGAGTGAACTGACTCACTAATGTCAATGTGAGAGTATTATCTATTTTAACGTTAGGCTAGAAGAGCACACAAAGTGTATTATTTATAAAGCAAATAAATGCTGATGAATTCAACTTTTGGTTTACAAAAGGAAGAATTTCCTCTTTCAAATCTGACACGGCTTTGATTTCAATCAAACGATTGGAATGGGATTTTCGTGGGGGCCTACATCTATTGTACCATTGTCCTCTACATGGGGAGACAAAAGAAAGTTAACAGCCAAGTCTTTAAATAGTGGGAGCCATGGGACGCGTGGACACAATCAGGCTGTCCCGTACACCAGAGAGAGAAAAGAGGGATGGAGAGAATTCACTCTACTCTCCAAAGGTTTGGAATCAAGGACAAAGACAAATCTAATAAATTCTATTTAGAGACGGCGCAAAATATAGAATAATTATGTCTGCCATATTTGCAGCTCAATCAATCAACAATATGGCAAGAATGAGGCCACCGAGTCCAGCCAATCCACCGAAGGACTCGGGTTATTACAACTACTAATTATAGTCGACCAAAGCTGCTTTGACACACTGATAATCACTTATTTTCTCCTGATTGCACAATCAAAATGATAGCCTCGGGCGCCAGCGATACAAATACAGCTTTACAAATAAACTCTTTATTCTCCTTCTTATTGACGCCTTTATCTTCACCTTGCAAAGTTAAAATGTTAGTAGGCGAATTAAAAATAGGAGAGCTTGTCCCGAGTTTTACAAATTTCATCCATTTTCTCTTTCACCGGGAAAAACAGAGAAGTTACAATTCAAGTCGCATCTTCTTTCATTGCACTTCTTCTTTTTCGACAACAGAAAAACAGGCAGGGACAAGAAGAAAAGCAGCAAGACCTTGAAGAAAAAGACTAGAACATTCATCATCCTGCTATTTCTTTTTCTTCTTTTCTTGCTGACAGTTCTTCAGAATACAGATGTGCTGTGATTGTAATTTGACAGCATTCACCTTCCCATCACAGAGTATTGATAGAAATCAGAATGTGTAAAGGCCATGACAGATGAGGAGCTTTTTTTAGGTGCAATATTGCTTGCATCAGGGAAACTGTGCCTGAGTGAGAAAGGAGGAGGAGGGAGGATTAACGCAGGTATCGTTTAAGAAACAAAGTGGTTGGACATAGTTGTTGGCTAGCGTGGTCATCTATGCTGCCTCAAAATGATGCGTATTAATCATGAAAAACACACGCTGGAGTCCAGCTGCCATGTGGCTTTATAGAGATGTATTTGATAGAAACTGAGGCAGAGTGATGTCTCTGTCCTGCTGTCCAAACTGCTCCAGCTTAGAGCTTTGCGTCATGGAAACCAGAGCTAGGATCGATCCCCAGCCCCACGTTAACTACACCCCAGAGAGATGCCAGCCTTGTCTTCTGTTTAGGTATGTGTGTGTGTGTGTGTGTGTGTGTCCAGTCAATCTCATCAGCACAAACAGA
>CAFUXE010000547.1:1181852-1256637 GCA_903364295.1 Serranus cabrilla | reverse complement strand
AAACCCATATCGGCCAGGATCTCGCTCTCTATCAGGAGATTCTTAAGCAGCGACGATATATTTTTCCTCAATCTCTTGATAATCATTATAAATCTCTATTAAACCCCCACCTTCTGGATAGATGGGGAGTGTCAGCCCACATCTGGTACTCTATGAGAGATTGTGTGTGTGTAGGGTGTGGGTGTGTGTGCGTGTGTGTGTGAGGGGGTTTGGAATCTATAAATGAGAGTGTGGGAGAAAAGGAGAGGAAATGAGAGAAATACAAATTGACTACCTCACAAAAACAAAGGCATGACAGAAAATCAAACATCCCTCCGCCGCACACCGTCCGTCCGCTCCTCGGCCGGGTGTGCGCATGTGTTTTCATGAGCCCTTTATCTTGTTTCGCAGGGCTCGTTCGAAAAGCAGCCAGTGATCGCAGCAGTTGCTGTTGTGCCCTTAAGCACAGCCACTTAACCCAGGCTAACTCACTCACTCAATACACTCAATACCCAGTCGGGCAAAAATGGAAAGCCTGCAACGGCATGCTGCTTAGCATAAAAGCTATAAAAAGACACAGAGCCTCACTAATGCTGTGTCCACAGTCCGTGTACTTGTCATATCTGCTAAAGCTGTGTGTGTTTGTGTGTGCATTTGTGTGTGTGCATGCTCCTTAGTGGCTAGCTGGGGGCACCGCCACACTGGATGGCACCATCAGCTCAGAGGCAGATAGCGACTTAGCTCTAACTGCTTCCCTCTGCTTGGCGTACACACACACACACACACACACACACACACACTTCCACAGAAAGGTCAATTTCTTGCCACACCACTGGTCTGCCCAAGAAACCTGAATTGATTGATTTGACTCGATTCTACCGCAGGCTGAGAGCGAGAGAAAGAAGACAGACGGACGGACTGACAGCAGATTTACAGAGCGAGAGATAAAAAGGAAAGAGAGATGAGAGGTGGAGGGAAAGTCAGGAGCAGAAAAATATGTTCCCTGTGTGTGTTTCATACTGTAAAATCTAAAAGAGCAACACCTGAAAATGTGAATTACGAGCCAACAATTCTGTCTTTGTCTATTATCATCACTGCCACGCACACACACCTTGGTGTGAACCTGGCATGGCACAAGTGTGTGAGGAGAGGTGCGATTGGATCACTCTATTCTAGTCGTGATGTCTGAGGGGGGAGATTTTGTGTGAACAGATGGTGTTTACCTAGTAGCAGGTTGGTTGGATCACCTTACTACCCCCCCTCTGTCGACCATACCATTTTAGCAATCCATATAACAAACACACACACACACACGTGGGCACACAAGCACACACTGGTGCACAAAAACAGACCCTCACACACGCCACTCCTCTCATCTGAATGAGGGGTGATAACTCACCAAGCCGCTGTCGGGGAAAGGATAGAGATAAACGAGGGGTGACGAAATGAGAGAGAAAGGGAGCAGCTAGAGAGGGAGCGGCAGAGATAGAGAGAACGAGGGAGTGGAGTGGAGGAGAGGAGAATTGGGCCATTGGTGTTTTTTTTTTCTGGTCTGTAGTTATGTAGGTCACTTTTTTCTCCGACGCCAGAGTGGGGGAATTTGTAAATCTGACATAATAAGGCATTTGGCCCGCAGTGACGCTTCTGAAGACGCTCTGTCTTCCCCGACTCATTTTCGTTGCACCATTGCACAGCTAGCCGGATGCTACTTTACCTGCTCATCTGAGGAGTCAAAACTGAGCGCGGGAGGATGAATGAAGGGAGGGATGGCTGATTTGTTTTTTCTTTGCCCGGGGATGGAAAAGTGAGAAAAATGAAGAATATTTAAATGGGAATAAAAGTCTCCACACACAAGCATCACAAGGAGGGGTTGCTAGCAACACATTCCTTGATGGCCTCTGAATTTCAGAGAAAACTGAGGATGTTTGGTATTTTATGCTTGCCTTCCTTTTCACCTCTTTCATGAAAAAGCGGTGGGAGATCTGAGGCAGAACGACTCCCTATCTCGTTAATAATTCACCTGTAGCTGTGACCACTCCAGAAGAAAGGAAAGAAATTCCAAACATCTTCGGGGGATGCTTTCTTGATGACATTGCATGTCCTGTCAGTCTTGAAACACTGTAAAATGTGCACATACATGCAAGTGAAGCAACACACACACACACACACACGGAGGAGCAGACGGTGCAGTGTATGAGGTCTGACAGTGCTCTCCAAGGACCAGCTTGTGTTGCTAAAATAAGGCAGTGTCTGGAAAGAGGTGGATTCCCCTTGAGTGGGGCACAGAAGAGCACTAAAAGCTAAGTGGAGATGAAAAAAATAGCCCCTAGAACTGGAGGAGAGAGCGAGAGGATGAAGGAGAAGGAGGAGAGAAGGTGAAGGGCAGGAGAGGGATGGAAACAAAATCAAAGAGGGAAAAGAAAGGGAAGTAGGGGAGAATACATAATTCCGAGTTTCCAAAGCATCTTTATATCGTTTACTTTTGAGGACATAATAAAACTTCAGCTTGGAATACGTATATATTTACATGGTAACCGAGGCAATGATTAACTGGATGTCATTTTAAACAGACATGCCTAGGCAGAAAAAAAAACAATCAAACTCTGAACGCCTACATACTGGGATGTGAAGCTTCTAGATGTGATTTAATGTGAGAGAAAATACCCTTTAACTCCTGTAAACAACTGAAAGTTTTGAAACCATGTGTTAATTAATTGAATAATTAATTGGAAATTTGTAAATGATAATCAGAAATTTGTGACAGCCGTTAATAAAGCAAAAAAAAAACACCCAATTATGTTATGGTCCTTATGAACCTCTTAAATGTTACTGCAGTTTTTCTTTCATATCAGTGAATTTCCTGTTGTGTTCTGTGAAGCACCAAACACGTATAATTCACTGTATATATATATACTTGTGTGTGTATACATATATAAATATGTAGATATATAGAAGCAAGCTGACTCATTTATTATCATCATTGCTGCCTTTATATTCTGTTAAATGTCATTTCCATTTATTTCAATTCATGAAGACTTCTCTCCATTTCCTTCACAATTTCACGGTAACACAAAGCGAGTAACTGATATACGAATGATCACTCTGGATGTAAAGCATTCTTTTAACCTGTGTCCATCCATATGTTGTTATGATTAAGTACAAGCCTGTCCATATGAATCAAGAGGAGATGGAATGGGGACTAATATGGGACATGGAGTTAAAAGGATGGGGAGGTTAAAGAAGGTAATATTTTCTGTGTTGTGATATTAATATCTACTCCACCTCCTGATTATACATGTGCACTTGCAATTATGATACATATTAAGCTTTAATCAATATAGAAAATCACTGTTAATTAAATACCTTTGGGTTTGGATGGGGGTGCTGCGCTTGCACAAGCAATTTAAAGACTTCAGCTTGGGGTCTGGGAAAAATGTGATTAGCAGTTTTTAAGACTGCTGGTATGCAAGCTGAAGTGATGTGATGGGAATAAAAAAAATAAATACAATTGTACAGCTGTTAAGGTAACGGGTACAGGATTGTTAAAAGTTTGGGATACACCGTTTTAGACTAAATGATTCACAAAGTAATTAAAAATGTTTCCACAAATATGAACCAACAAACCCCGTGTATTCAGATAGAGATATTATATATATTATAGTCACTGCCAATGCAATTGTTTTGCCAAAAGTATCATATTGATTTAATATTGGCATATAATTAATCATGACAGCCACATCCTCATCCTGTAATTTTCATAATTTGATGAAGCATAATGGCTGACACACACACATGTCAAGCGAGTCTTTTTTTTCCAGAACAATGAGCATCTTCTGTTTCTATCAGATTACTTGTGCTTTCTTGAATACCGTACCCAGATCCGGTAAATCCCTAAAGTACCCATACAATACATGTATGTATGGTAGAAGCAGTGCACACAGACTTCCAGTGAGTAGTGAAGTATTTTACAACTCGGAGCAGAAGCCACGGATAAACACGCACAGAACAAGGGTGTTACTTTGGCAACAGGACTGAGAGCTTTTTACTCTCTTCTGCGCTACACCATACGACATTGTGCCTCCCCTCATGCTTTTTCTATCCCTCTCTTTCTGCCTGGCTCTCCCCCTCTCCTTTCCGCATGTGTGCCTCTATGTCCCTCGCCCTTTCCCTCTCTCTTCCTCTCCATCTGTGCCTGTGTGTAGGTACATTCCTTCTCCATTAGCTGCTTTTGTTGCTGTACCGGGGGACTCCGGAGGGAAGGTCTGGAGAAATGAGTAAGAGAGAAGGATGACAGAAAATAATAGACGTGGGCTGAATGCAGCACCTTGTCCACATACCTGCACTCATACGTGAGGCTCTGCAAAATTACAGGGTTTAGGGGGGATTGTATGGAAAACAAGAGCCAAACACAATGCAAAACCTGGAACAAATGCCACAATTTGCAGATTGGCTGCACGTTTTGTGCATCTGTAATTCTTTATGCTTGTGTGTGTGTGTGTGTGTGTGTGTGTGTGGAGGCATTTTCTGCAGAACAGAAACATTCAAATGTTTTTTTAAAGTCATCCTTGAAAAAAAAAAACCCTCACCTCTCAGCCGTCACTCCTGTTTTGATTCCCCACTTTATTTATTCGACAGCTTATTTGCTTGTATTGTTTGTTTGTTCTCAAAGATGAGTTTACAGGGGCCTGAAATTGGCAAGTGGGGCTTTAAATTTGGGCGGCCTTGATCGGGTCACGCAGCTGACAAAAGAGACACAGAGAAGGGATGTTGAGACGGAGAGAGGCCCGCTGTGTTTTAGAGTATTCTTGAGGGGTGGCTTTTATCACGAGGCTTTGGTGTCGGTGTTCAGCTGGGGCGGTGCAAGTGGTCGCCGGCTATTCTAATTGACACCGCGACAAAATGAAACGACAAGTCCCCCCCTTTCTGATGCTGGTGCAGCCTGGGTAATATCCTCGCCGTGTCCCAAGAGCGCTCTTTCAATCTCACCCGGTCGGTGTGAGTATGATAGAGCGAGATATGAGTGCATGAGACGAAAAAGGGGAGGAAAAGGGAAAAAAAGGGAAGTGTGGCTGTAAACAACCTCAACCTGTTCTCCGAGCGCTCGCTGTCTGCACGGGGAGCGGGCGTGAGATGGGGATGAGACGAGTGTGGAGTGTGTTTGAGGAGAAGCACTCCTCCCACTGTCTCCCTCTGTCTGTCTTTTCCCCTTTCTCTCTGCAATCCCTCTTTCCCTGCGAGCCACTGTGTGTTTGAGTGGGTGAAACACTGCCACAGTCCTATAGCCTCCCGTGAGACACTACTTCAAACAGACTGGAGAAGTACTGCCAAGGGTTCACTCGCTGGATTTGTGTGTGTGTTCATACATCAGCTATGTGTGTCTATATGCACACACGCTCTTCATACCTCCATGTTCGCTCCCTCTCTGATGTACTCCTATGGATTTATTCAATTCATTACATCCCGTATTCTGCAGATTCCAAAACAAACTGTCATCAAAGTGGCGTTCGAAACACCCTCACTTCCTCTCCCTAAACACACATGACACTGGCACAGAAACACACACACAGACAGACATAATTAAACAAATCCATGGTGTCTATTAAGCGTGAAGGCCTCCCTGCTGTGAGAGACATATTAAAACTAGGATTAGCCCAAAACAATTACAAAATGCTACAGATAGACCCTGCTCCCCCACCCCCACAACCGGATGGTAAGTGTGTGTGTGTGTGCATGCGTGTGTGTGAGATCGCCTCTGTCACCTCATGTGGGCTTTAAACTGGGAACACGGGTTCCTTTGCTCACATTGCTCTTGCGTCTTATGTTTTATTTAATGCTTGGCAATTGTTGGTGAGCAAAGGCAGCGGGGACCTTGAAGTAGTATGCAGCACTAAATAAAAACCACTTTGAAACGTGCAATGGCAACGACTCAAGTCTCATTATATTTGAATATGTGTCGTTATGCTCAAACAGTGATGTGTGCAGTTAACAATGTTAAGAGCTCAGACAAAAAAGAGCAAAAGCAGGACGCAAAATCCAAGATACACAAGGTGGAGGAATGCTTTGCTCCCATTACTGCATCTGAAAACTCAATATTTTGTGCCTCACCTGGAAAGTACAAAACCATTATCCTCCACCATTGCTTCTCCTTCTCTCTAACCCCGTCTTATTCTCTCTTTCTTTCTCCCCCTCTTTCCTTCAGACCCCCCCTTCTCTCTCTCGCCGGAGCATGGCAACATTTATGCTACTTCTCGCCCGGTATAATTGCATATTCTCCTTTCTTCTTCTACTCCTATGAGGTCTTCACACGCTGCACTGGCTTCCAGTGTGTCACTGCGTAGAAAAAACTCTTACGTCTTGTCTATAAATCATTAAATGACTTAGCCCCAAGATACATTGCTGACTTGCTTGTACAATATCATACTACTCCAGCTCGTAGATCATCCTTGTGAGCTGGTTTGTTTGCTGTTCCCGAAGTAAGAGCAAAGATTAGTGAATCTTCATGTACTTACTATGCACTTGTGGAACGAATTACCAGAGGATCTGAGGTGTACATTTCTATGCATGTAATGTATACATGTATAACAGTCTTTTTCTTCTTATTAGTACGTGTCTGGCTTTGAAATTGGCTGTTGAAATACTACTCTCCAATCTTTCTTATGTTAATATTTGTCTTTAATTCTTCAGTTTTAATTCTTTTTAAACAATTTTGGTTTCAAGTGTTTGAATTATGTTATATAAATAAACTTCCCCTCTCCTCCTCCTCCTTTCCTTCCTCTTTCCTCCATCTCTCTCTCTCTCTCTCTCTCTCTCTCTCTCTCTCTCTCGCTCTCTCTCTCTCCATCCATCCACCTCTTCCTCCCCATCCTCTCTGCCTCTCCATCTCCTCCTCAGCAGAAGAAGTGGGAAGTCTACCTGCTGGATAATCCTGCATTACATCCTTAATCCCCTCAATGTGTTCACACATAGACACACACACACACAAGCACACATACCTATTCATACATGCACACACACACAATGCTAAACAATAGATGCAGGTGTTGGACAGATTGCACACACCTGCACATACAGCACATTTCTCTGCAAATAGTAAATGTGCATAATCAAGTGACATGTTTTACATAGTCATACTGTTGAAGCCTATGTGGAAGCACAATTCCCCCGCTGTGACGTTCACAGATTGGACAAGCAGAGCCTCCGCACACAGTGTTCTGTCACTACAGGAACTGTCACTATGGGTCTGACATCGGGCTGTCTAAGAATATCTTACGGACCAGAAAAAAACTAAACAAATGTAGAAAATGAGGTTGAGGTGAATGTGTGTGCATATGTGCGTGTTCTCTAGTGGGCGAAAAGGCGAAAGGTGAGAGAAATGAGAGCGAAAGAAAATAAAAACAGTGTGAGAGATAGAGGCAGAGCGGCGGGCAAGAAACAGACAGAGAGGGATGAGTGGCGACGGAGGGAGTATGGAGATCTCTGAGCAGTGGTTCTCATTAAGAAGTGGCTCCGGGGTCCAGTCACTTGGCATTGATTTGTTTAAAATCTAAAGCTCAGCCATCGACAAGCTTGGCGTCCTCAAGTCCCCGTCAAAGCCAACAAGTGCACACAGAGTGCGCAGACTAGTCCAACAAGCAATCACCAGTCAAATCACTCATACTTCTTTTTATTTCTCCAAAGCAACACGGTGACTTAGCCCTGAAGTCATCCGAGGACATCCCCATATAACAGTCATATTTTAAAAACGGGAAACAATCATATTAGAAGTCAAATTGATACAACTAAATTGTTGTAATTTCTCCCATGAAACCAGACAAAAACTGAACTCGTCAAACACTTAAGTGTGTGTCTGGTTTCAAACACTCCAGACTCATTCTAGTGCACTTGTGTGTCCATGTGTGTGTGTGCTTCTGGCTGAATAGCCTATGAATAGAGGCCATAGTCAATCAATAGCAATCTACGGCCAGCCTTCGCAATGCTAATGGAACTGTGCAAGAGCTGGCATTTGGCCAGTGCCATCACTGCAGCATCAGTCTGAAAGCACACACACACATGTGCACACACACACACAAAAAAGGTTAGAAAGACAAGAGGTGGGAGTCACAATGTGTGTCAATATGAGGGACAAAGAGAGGGACAGAGAGAGAGAGGAGGAGACACGCGTATAGGGAGATGAATGTGTGGTGTGACATTGTTTAGGTGATCAGGAATGATCGATGGAATCATTTCACTGCCCCCTCCGTCCTGCTGCATGGCCCATCTACCCTCATCTCCCCCTTAAGCACTGGTCATTAGGAACACACATACACACACATGCTAACACGCATGCAAAGACTAAGTTTCACTTTGTCATCATCCCTAAGGCAAGGTCACAGTGCCCCTTCTCCTCGAAACACACCTTCTGTTTAGTGCAGCAGCTGGAGCCACTGTCTGGTGAGGTAATGTGTGTATGTGTGTGTGTGTGTGTTTGTGTATTTGAGGCTGTAAATTAGGATGAGAGCGAGATTAAGGCTAGTAATGTACAGGAAAAGGTTATGTAACTATTGCATATATATGAAGTTGTTAAGTCGTATAATGACTAATTCTTGTATCACAACAACAGTGACCTTTACAAGTCCTCTCAGAGTCAGAGTCTACAGTTGAAACTGAAAATACTCTACTGTAGAAAATCCCCCCTGGGCTGTAAACAGTACAACAATTTGACTGAATAGCGACATGGAAAAAAAAAAAGAAGCCATGATGTTTCACCATTTTATCATCTCCTTGTGGAAGTGAGCACATTATGTCGAGTTAATTGAGGGAAAATTGAAAAAAACATTTTAGTCGAATGTGTCACCCACCTCGCAAAATTGATGGACGGCTAATGTACCCTTTTTTCCAGAAAAGTCATTTCGGCGTGTTCATCAAAGTAATTCGAAAGTAATAAAACTAACTCTATAATGCATTACTGTCTCCATGAAAACAGGCTTGAAGTCCTTGCTGTGATTTAAAGGACACATGTAATCGATAAAATCTTGTTTAAAAATGAATGTGACAGCAGGGAATGAATAAAATACAAGGACCTGTTTTGCCCGACATACAGCTATTGGATTAGCAGAAGAAGAACATGACAACCATTCATCCATAACCTTCAGCTAGCTATTTCGCTCTTTAGCCTTTTTAACCATTTATCCAAGTAATTATTTCACAATTTAGCCATTGCTTTTAGCTAGATATTTCACCATCTGACCATTATTTTTAGCTACTTTTTTCACTATTTATCCAGCACTTTTAGTTAGTTATTTAATCTTTTATCCATTACTTTTAGCTTCCTTTTGATTTCCATTTTACCTAGCCATTACGTTTAGCTGTATTTCACATTTATCTTAGCTAGCTATTTTACAATTAATCCATTACTTTAAGGTAACTATTTTACCACTTTATCCCCATTTTACTTTCAATTAACTATTTACCCTTCTCTGCATACTTGCTAGCTATGCTTTGCGCTTTATCAATTACAGCAAACAAGCTAACGTTCCTGTGTTACAGCTGATTCAGTAGCGAGGATATTTCTTTCTAATCAATACAGGTTTTCTATTTATATTTTCTATGTTGTATAATGTGTCATTTAAAAAAAAAAAGAAGCTACCCCAATGTCTTTTCACACCCCTAGCAGCTGCAGTAACCCCTTGGGTGCAAGTATCATTGACAATCACATTACTATAAGGTATGCCCTGACACAATGAAGGCAGTAACAGAATAGCATGGGGGCAGCCTCCTTTACTGACAAGACTAGCCTCATTTCCACTATTGCATAGTAAAAGCACCTCCTTTTCTGCGCTTGTGAAACAATCCTATATTTGACCTATTTTTGCTTCAGATGCAGCATAGCAAACTACCTGACTGTCTTCCAACAGAGGCGCCGCTCTTTGAAACCGGATGCGACTCTCTCTAACGTGTGAGCCACTGTCCTCACCCCGTCCCTTAAAATTGGTTTCACATCTGTCGCGACGTGACAGCCAGTAGCTGGGGGGGCGGAGTGACTCACAGTCTGGGCTGGAGGAAAGGTAGTCTCTCCTCCTTTTTTATGTTAATAACACAGACCTGAGGAGAGTGTTCGGGAGAAAGGAGGAAGAGATGCAGAAGAGAGAACAAAAGACGGGGTGAAGAGTTCAGGAAGCTGGAGTCAGTGCTTTGGGGAGAAGGATATTAAAGATGAAGGGAGGTGCTGAGGAGGGAACGTGGACGGGAGGTAGTTGCAGCAGCAGAGAGGCAGAGATAGCAAAGAAATGGGGAACATTAGATAAGATGAAGAATGGAATGGAGAATGGTTAGTCGGGTTTCGAGTTTACAAACAACAGAGTGATGAGTCATTGAGTCGCCGCTGTTGCTACTACCCCAGAAGCTATAATGAGGCTGTGTAGATGAACAATGACACCTCTAAGACAAAAACCCTTTCCAGCAGAAATGCTGGGATCAATTTGTCACTTCAGCATGACTGTAATTGTGACACTTTCATCTGTCACATAGTTAGCTCTGGCATGGATCGATCACTTAGAGTGTTAGCGTTGCATAGCTAACAAATGGGATAACACTGCATCCTAGAACAGTTGTTTTGATTGAGGATACAATGCTTTTTTGCTTAGAGGAAAATTAAAAGGTGAATGAATATGATGAATTACTATGTAAAATTATTTGTCTTCTTTATTAATATGCAGCGTAAATTAAGTGAAGGGATTTAAATTAACTGTGATGTCAGCCTTTTATTTCCTTTTTTTTGTAAATTAGCTGTTTAAATGAAAGCTGAAAAGGCGGGAGATAAGAGGACAATGAGTGGAAGCGTCAGGTGTGGATGGAGGGATAGCTGGAGATATGAGAGGAGTGGGATGTGTTGGGGTATAGGTGACACACATGGCAGCGCCACATGCAGATGGTACACATGGATGAGCAGCCAGGGTAGTGAAGCATAAAACCAGCCAGCTCACTGATGAGACACACACTCACACACACACACACACATGCTCAAAAGCATGCTGAGAACACCAGTTAGCTTGCCAGCCCTTTACTCACCCAAATCACCACTGTGAAAATTAATACCTCCAACCGTCCATACAAAAACCAGCCACACACACCATAAAAAAACACACACACATGTACTAGAAATCAATAGATGCATTAAATATTTACATAGGAAAAATGCATCCATAACATTTGCGAGGAAACCTTTTTGAAAGATTTCACTTTAAAAGTTGGTTCAATAAAAAAAAAAAAACAGTTTAAGATCCTAACGTTTTAATATCGGCCATGTTAATCTTAACGATTTCCTTTCCTTTTCCATTTCCTTTTCTTCAAAACTGACTCGAAAACTGAGATTGAAAGCCGGCTGACTGCTTTTCCATCAGTGTGACACACACACAACCACACAAAAGTGCTTACCTGATGAGAGTCGAGACAGATTGAACAATACAAAAACACCACCTCCTTTTGCCGTGATTTCAAACATGCACACAAAGCCATCACGCCGCATGTATTATACACAAAACGCACAGGCGCTGACGGCCATACACACAATAAAGCATGGTGCGTCGGGTAGGACACAGGGGGCTGAAAGCAATCTTCCAACTGACCTTGAGTGGGGAGGACAAAACGTGTGATGGAGGGAGAAAAAAAACCCAATGCGAGGAAAAGGAGTGAAATACATAATCTATCTCCACTGGCAGAGGGAAACAAATGCTTTCACTGTGATTGAGGACACATCGCCCTCACACATCGACACACACACACACGTATACACACACATTTTGGCTTAAAGAACACTCGATGGAAAACTGAAAGCAGAGAAAAACTCATTTTCCTAAAGCAGGAGGGGAACAGAGAGCGGAGGAATGGAGAAAGTGATGCAAAGAAAGAAGGAGAAAAGCCGTGGGTGCAGAGAATAGAGGAGTCAGTAAAGAGGCCAAAATAGGTGGAAACAAAGAGGGAGAGGGAGCGAAGCAGACAGAGACAGATGGACGGAGTAAAGAGAGGGAAGGGAGAAAGAGAGATGACTGCTAGTGACCGGCCTTTGTAGATGACTGTCGTTGCTCACTTTCGAGTCAGCTTCACTGAGGCAAAGTCTTAATGACTCACGGCCCAATACTCCGCATAATCAAGCTGTGCATGTGTGGGTCTGTGTGCGTGTGTGTGTGTGTGTGTGTGCGTACGAGCCACTAGTCTTGTAACAGAGAACTTTATTACCATCTGTTCCCACACATGCTTATTTGTTTAGCCGTGACACGCACGTCTTCTTCAATCGCTTTGCTATTTTTTCTCTCTCCCACTCTGTGCCTCTTCCAATCACCTCTCCATTCGTGTCCTCTCCACCCCTCTGCCTGGCTACCCCACGTGGAGGTGGGAGGGAGGGGTCGTATTCCAATAAATAGCGTCCGAGACCCCTCCAAAAGAAAAAAAAAATCACAACCATTATCTCAGTGGCTTTCTAACTACCTCGCTCGCCATGGTGAAATGAAATCGGGCTCCAGCCATTTTAATCAAAACGTGTGTGTATGTGTGTGTGTGAGTGTCAGCCTATGTCAGTGTGTGTGTACCTCAGTACCTGTAGAGGCCATTAGGTGGAGCTGGTGACTGACTGAGAGAGAGAGAGAAAAAAAGAGAGAGAGAAAGGCAGGACGGACAGCAGAATGAAAAGCAAGGGAAGGCTCACTCTGTTCTACCTGTTATCACCAATTTTTCTGGCAGTGTGTTTTTAAGGTGTCCAACTGTGTGTTGTAGGCTGGGTTGCTTGTGTCCAGGAGCATCAATTATTCACGGTAGAGTGGGTATCACTTGGGAGTAGTAGTAGTAGTAGTAGTAGTGTTTTATTGGTTGTAGATAAAAAAAGGAATAGAAAAAAAATCGTATTCGTGCACCCTTGAGCATGTCGCCTTTAGAGCCACAGAACATACAATTTATTAGACCCTCTTCACACCATGCATTTTAATTAGTCATAGTAGGGGAAAAGCACAGGTGTAGCTAATAACATTAATGATAACCCAGTAAAAAAAAAACATGCACAATATCAAAGTCCCCAATCTGGAGGATCTTAATGGAAAGCTGCCATTGTTCATGTTAATTATTACCTGTGCTTTTCCTGCTATGGCATGTCGAAATGCTCTTAAATCAGACTCAGAATGATCTTTAATGTCATTATTCTCAGGCACAATGAACTTCATATGTCCGCTCTCAATGTTGTTTACAAAATACAACAAATAAGTAAATAAGTAAAAAGTGAAAGCAGTATCAGAAAAACAGGAAACAGCTGCAGCCGTCGCCCGAAATAATGAGACAAAACTGGTGTGTGCTTTTACAGCTTTGAAAGATAACAAAATTGAAATTTTGTAGATTTACAAAAGGTTCAAGGGCATTAACTGACAACAAAGTGAAATTAATGACAGATCTTAGCCTAATATTAAAACCAAATGAGCTCGCCTAGCTGTGAAATCCTTCACAATAAGATTCCAAAAACACAGACCATTCCCGGATTTGTGAAAACACACAGACACGCGTGCACCTGTGCAACCACAGATCTTGTTGGCAGTTCAGAGAAAAAGGGACGGTAGCCTGGAGGAAGGGCAGGTGTCCACAGATGGAGCTCTCTCTGTGTCTCTCTCCCTCTCTTTCTCTCTCTCTCACTTTCTCTGCCACAGATGGACCCAATCACACCTATTTCTCTCTCACATGCCCTATAGCTACATAACCAGCGTGAGTGTGTGTGCACGTCTGACTTGTTTATTGTCACATAAAAGGGGTGTCTTCTGAATGAGTCTCTAAATATGCATACGTCTGGACTGTTTTGTAGCCGACAGCAGAGCACATGTGGTGTTTACTGTGTGAAGCAGTGGCTCCTTCAATGTGGAAATTACTACACTTCCATTAATCTATCAGTAAGCCAAAAGTTACAGGAAATGTGTGTGTGCGTGTCCGCCGAGGCGTCCACGTTCCCTTAAACACACTGAGCACAGCGTGAAAAATGAATCCTAAGATTCAAAAGTGTCTGCTGGCTCCGGATAACATTTAATTTCACTTCATATTTGCATGTTTGGTGACAGCTGAACACGTGCGAGGTGGCCTGCAGAGGGTCTGTCTGTTTCAGATGGCAGGGGGTCCCGCTAGCCAATGGGACCACCCGCTCTGTAAAGCAGGAAGTGAACCACCGATCTGTCATCTGTCTTCATAAACCCACCAGTCAGGACCCTCCTAATTAGTCACCATGGAAACCATGGCTAATTCCCTGGTCTGCCATGCCAATCACGTCCTGTCTGTGGCAGCAATCAGAAAGGCACATTTATCCACCGCTGGGCCGGATCCGTGTAACAGATGTGTGTGTGTTCGTGGATGTCTTTGTGTGCATGTGTGTGTATGTGTGTGGGCGGTCCTGGGAGTTTGTGTGTGTGAGCTTGTGAAAGGCCTGTAGACAATGTTGCCTTTATATTTTAGCAAAAAAAAAAAAAAAGAAACACCATATTACGCCTGTCTAGCTTGTAAATTCATGTTTGTTCAGATAGGAGGTAGATGTGTCAGAGCTGCTGAGAAGGGGTGTGTGCCGTGTTGTGATTGTCTGTGGGAACTGTTTGATTAGCTTGACGAGTGCTAGCAATCCCTTCACACCCACAAGGCAATCAAACAACTATTATATGACGCACACACAAATACACACACAGACACGGATGCAGAGATATATCAGAGACACACTTCACCTTTCCCCTGAGGTCAAACTGTTCTGTCACACACGCACACACACACAGACACACACGCACGCACACACACACACACACACACACAACCCCTGCTGTTGTTAAATAACCTGCACATTCACACATGGAGTTCACAACAAATCACTTGATTTCTAAATTAAATCTCATTTAAATATTCAATCAATTAATCAGCATTGAATTAGAAAGGCAAATACCTAGAAATAACCTTGTAAATATTGAGGACCACACATGAATAAATTATGGATTCGAGTGGAACAGGGGCATCCCGTGTCCCGTCCATTTCTTGCCATCAGCTACCTGTCAATCACGGTAATTACCATTAACTGAAACGTGCTCACCAAAAAGCTTTGGGGGGGCCCGACACACAAGCGCGCACTTACTTACGCCCCAACTTCAAATCAATGACCACAAAAAAAATAGGAAAAAAAAGAAAACACGGGGGCACACACACGGAATCACATTTGAACAGCACATACTGACATCCACGGATACCAATCATAACTTCAAGCGCACATCAAAGCCAAGTTCTATTCAGATGTATGCCGTTTGATCACCACCACCGCCTCCGACGTGTGCTCACATTCTCACACACACCATATGCGTACATAACCTACATAACTGCCAGGCTTTAAAATCTGAGATGTATAGGTTGAAAAACTGAGAAATAAATCAAGATGCTTTTCTGTTTGAGTGAGTGAGTGTGTGTGTGTTCATCCACAGCAGGAGAAACACAGGGATAGCCAAGTTACAGCGATGCTCTATTGTCCTTACTCTGAGAGAATGTAGCACAATGCCATCTGACAAAGAAGTATCCAAGGGTCTTACCTGTCTCATGAGAGAGGGTCTTGGTTCTTCCTGTGTTGCCTGAGTGATGCATCGCTCCGTACTTGTCTCTGTTTCTGATTAACCCTCTACCCTTATCTCCTCTCTTCCACACTCCACTCCTCTCCGCTCCCTTAAGAGTCCTCTTTTCTTGATTCTCAATCTTTTTGCGCCCTGTTTCCTCCCTTTTTTTTCGTCAGAGCCCCTCGCTGCTTGTCGCTTCTCCCTCGCTGTCTTCACTCTTGTTGCCCTTTCTTCTCCCCTCTCCCGTCTGTTTGCAGTGAGCTCTCTGAAGCACAATCCGCTAGCTGAGTGCCGGAGCACCGCGCAGGAGGAGAGATAGAGCAGGAGCCCGAGAGAGAGAGGCGCACACACACACGCTCATACACTCACGCGGTGTGGAATCGACACTTGCACACGTGTAGCTGTTGCAGTGCAGAGACAAACGCCACACACCAAAACACCGGAGGGGCAAAAAAAGATAAGCGCAAATGCCCTGCACTGCTTTCCCTTTTTTTCCTTCAGACTGCAGGTCTTTTTGTCTCCCTCCTGTTTCAAGTCCTCAGTCCCTTTCTTTTCCGCAATCCGTCACAAATCAAGGCCAACTCGGGCATAGGGGAACGGATGATGAGGAGACACTGAGAGTGAAAAAGAGAGTGCCTTTCAGCCTGTGGCAGGCAGAGCAGAAGAGAAGGAGAGATGTGGCTGCGGCTCCATCCTCCATCTGCCCACAGCTGAGACTGAGAGCAGACTCAACACACACATACACACACTCTCCTCCTCTCGCTCTCTCTCTCTCCTCTCTCTCCCAGCAGCGCCGCACCACGGAGATGGAGGGGGAGGAAGGATGACGGTGGGAGCTAACGAATGAGCCAAAGGGAGAGAGAAAAAGGGGGTAAGGGTGAGACAGTGAAAGAGGGAGAGCGTAGTGGTAGACAGAAGGAGAAAGAGGAGGAGGAGGTTCGCAACGAGGGCGGGAGGACGCAACGCAGCCCACGAGCGCTAGAGAGTGAAAGAGTGACAGAATCATGGGAATGTGACAAAGCATGCACATCAAAGGCGAAGGGGAAAAGGGAGAGGAGGAAGGATAAAAATGAGATATAGGAGACACAAGGGAGCGGGTGGCGAGAGGAGAGGAAGGGATGAGGCAAGGTGGAAGGAGAGGGAAGATGGGGTTGAGGGGTAAAGGAGAAAAAAGACAAGGCGGTGAAGCAGAGACGCGGTGGGGGATGGAGGGAGGGAGGGAGGGAGGAAGGGCAGAGGACACTGCGGCGATGAAGCCAGTAATATGTCAGATCTCACATGGGCGCGCTCACATTCACATAATGTCCCTAAATAGGAAAAGAATGTCAAACAAGCAGGGATGGCACCAGCAGCTGACAAACTCTCACCCTGAAAACAAAATACGACACTATATATAAAAATCAAGGAGAAAGTGAAGGAGAAATTATTTTCATTTTGAGATGAATTACAACACATTTTGTCCGATGAGGACAAACGGGAGCAATTAAACTAAAACATAAAGGTGTGTTTCTTTCCCCGCACGGCCACCAGCTCAGGTGTCGGGTTAGCAGGTGCGTGAAGGTCCTCACAGTGCCCAGCAGAGGGCAGACACCTTGTCACATATCAACCAACATGCTGAGGTCATCTCCAGCTCATCAACATAAAGGAACATTAACATAATCCTGCGTTAGTGAGCACATTGATCAACATTCATTTGACACATCACTTAAGTCACTCATTATATATTAGGCATTTAGACAGCCCTGCATCACTGAAGCTGTTCATCATTTAGTGCACATGAAGAAATAATTTGTGAACACTTTTTATGAAGCCCATGTCTGTTATGCATTATAAACACAGTTATAATGCATTATAATCAGATAAAAGTACTGTATAAATGTAGTTAGATGCACTAATTAATATTCACAGTGCATTATAAAAATAATCATAGCCCATTATAAAGCATTTTATGATAACTCATAAGGTCAAGTATTATAATACTGGTCGCTCACTGATGTTATTTTTGAAAGCATATGTCTGTGATGCATTATAAACATACTAACAATATGTCATAGAGTTAGGGTAAGCAAACCCTAATCATATATAATACATTATAGAAATAGCATAATGTATTACAACTATGAGAGTTATAAGACAATTTGAAAAACGATTATCAAGTATTATGATACTTGACTGTGTAAGTTATTCTTAAATGTTTAATTTTGTGTTATGGTTGTTGTTATTAAGCATAATAACTGTTATTTTACAGGGCTATTAGTGGATTACAATGCATTAATATAATATTCATAACGCATTGTAGATATGGTTGTCATAGAAATTGTTACAGATGATTCAATTTAGCCTTATAATTACATTATAATGCATTATTACAGTGATTATAGTGCAATGTATTGACTATAAAAACAAAAACCTAAAGTCATTGTAAAATGCTTTATAATATGTTTCAACATAACTAAGAAAAATTGTATTGAAGAAAAACTGCTTTATTTTTCTGTTTCTACACAATATTGAAAGTTACTAGAAGAACGAAATGGCAGAAACAAAGGCAGATAATCATCTTAGAGTGAAAGAGAACAATGGCCACTAACAGGCAGCACGACTGCTGAGAGGAAAGCCTATAGCTGACACAAAGCAGGTGTGTGTAGCGTGCAAGTGAAGAGGGAGGAGGAGATGAGAGGTAAAGGCCAACCCCTCAGCCACCACTCCAGAGAACCGCTGTCAGCCTCATTTTCTACCTTTTCATGTGACATTCTCAGACGCCATCTATCATCCACAACGAGTCACAGATGCACACAATGCACCGGCGTGCACGCGCCGGAGCTTGGTATGAGCAAGCACAGATATAGAGTGGGCTCCCTCCGTGCGCACACTTGCATACACAGGTGTTGAGGCTCGGTTTACGGCAGGGGGACGCAGAGGGGGGAGGTGGGTGGTTTGCGGCTATGACTTCATCATATTAAAGTTGAGAGTGCGGTGCAGGTAGAATCAGCGGGAGCGCAGGAGGAGACGCTGGATTTCTAGATGAGGTTCACGTCGATTTGTCATGATAAAAAAACCCATCTGAGACAGAAACAAATTGCTTTCTTGACAACACCTTGTAATACTCCATCATACACACACTCACACGAGCCCCTGCGCGTATATACACATGTACACATACACACATGTGAACGCAAAGTGATACATTTTCTCATGCAGGTTATTTATCACTGCCATTCAGCATCATTATACCTGGCATATCTGTATAACCATATATATTAGGTGTATATATGAGGGATATACAGAAGCTTCCAGTCAGCTGGAGAGTCCATTCTGTTCTACTTTGGTATGGAAGAGATGTAAAGAGAAGAAGAATGTGGTGAAGGAACAAGCAGGTGAGAATACGAAAAGGTCATTACAAGGATTGTGTAACAGTATGAAGTTAAACCTGCACTCATTAGGCCTATTATGCAGATTTACTCAATCTCTCCAGCTTTGCCTTTATCTCACTTTTACATTTTTAGGTTAATGTTGGGTTTGTAAAGCTCACACTTGGCAGTTTGAATTGCAACCTGTCGATTTATACACTCCTAGCTTGTTATTTTACATTTCTTCAATTTCTCCCTGTCTATTCACCTCACAATGCCTTTCTTCCCTCAGTGACAGTTTTTGTTCTTTTCCCCCTTACCCTTGCCTGTTCCCATCCACCTACCTCCTCTTGTTTCTCCTCCTTCTACCTGCCTCCTGAAGTGAAACACCAAGGGAGAGCGGCTGAAGGGAGGGGAAGGGAAGGGAAGAGAGAGCGCGAGAGAGGGAGCGGGAAAGAGGAAGGGAGGGGAATAGATGGAGAGAGAAGGTGCGCTATAAGGTGCCCCCGTGGGTTGAACATGGTCATTTGTCATGAGGCTGAAAGCTTAAGAAAAGACTAGTTAACCTTTACAGCTGATCCCCGTGAGACACGGGAAAAAACACAGCCCAGCAAAACACCTCCCGGAGAAGGCGAGCAGCGCACACATGCGCACACACATGCATGAGCGGCCCTTACAGTAGCCGTCAGAAACCAGAATCGATAGTGGTGAGACTGGTCTATGAGAGAGGCGGTTACCGTTTTTTTTACCATCCCCCCCTTCCTCAACTCTCGCTCTTCTCCCTCAGCGAAAAGCCCTGTTGTCTCTCTGGTCCTTTCCCTTCCCCTCCCATCCTTGTCATGCCCACACCCTGCCAGAGTAATTAATCACCTTGTGCTAATGAGCTATTAACTAATGACAGATTGACATGCCTCTGCCTGTGTGCGCATGTCTGAGAGTGCGACTGTGTGTCTGCGCAAGCATGTTTGAGTGTCGCCAGAGCCACCCTCAGCACACTAATGTGATTAATAAGGTTAAGCTCTTATTAGGGCGGGAGCACAAGGAGTACCCAGCACACACACACATGCACGCACACACCTTTCCACATAAAAGCCAAAATCTATGCACACAGATGCAAAGAAATCATGCATTTCTTTCATCCACAGGGCAAAGAATGACTAGTGTCGGCCTGCTGGAGTATAAATAACATCAAATGCTTTATACCTTTCACCATATATTCTCATTACCCAGAGGCTGACTCCAATATACACTAATCACATCTCAGGGAAAAAGAGGGAGGCATCAGAGGAATGCACGTTGCTACAACTGAGCTGGAAATGTGCTTTGAAAGGGGCCGTATTATACTTATTTTCAGGTTTATACTTTTATTTTTGGGCCTCTACTAAAATAAGTTTACACGCTTTAAGGATCAAAAACCACAATTTCTCTCACAGTGTCTGTGAGAAATTCTCAGTTTAAGTGGCTGTCTCTTTGAGCCCAGTCTGCTCTGATTGGCTTGTAAGAAAAATATAGCAGTACTCAAAGGGAGGGTCATATATTGTAATGCACCTAAATGCAACCCAAAACATTTACTGGGTTATTTTATTTTACAGTTTGTGGGTTGGTTTGGAGTCCAGATGCCCAGATATATGCACACATACACTGGAAAAGTGAGTTTTTCGCAATATGTCCTTTAAAAAGGTTTTTGTTTGCCAACATATTTACAGTCGTTTACAGACGACTCACTCAAGCTCGTCAACAGAGTGTGCTTTGCTTGCTGTCGTGACACAAAAAAAAGCAGTCCACCCTCCCTCCCTAACTCTCCGTCCCCCCCTCACCCTCAAGACTGGTTTCAGCACCACGGACAGCGACACAAAGGAGCCGCTTTATGAACAAATTTGAAGTGTCCTTAGAACAATGGCCTTGTTTTGGTGCACAGCGTGATACTCTCTTCTTTGTAATAACCCTCACATCCTAATAGACTGTGTACCAAACAATTACAGTGTAAAAGAGAGGCACTATATCAAAGTGTAACACAAATAGGAGAGTAGTGCTTGAGACAGGTAGTTACAGTACAAGTCTGTACCTGGAGTCTGTTTAATCAGATGTATTGGACTCTAAAGCCTCTGCTTTCCAATTCCAAGAGAAATGTAGTTACAGGAAGATCATTTGATACTCAGGAGAATCCTTGCACTACATAATAGGGACTCTAACCTATCCGCACGTGTGTTTATGTGCAACTGTGAGTGCATATGTGCATGTGCCAGTGAATGCGCTGTACAGTATGTGCTTGTGTGTCTCTCTCTGACCTAACAGTGTGTCCCTCCGGAGAAGTTTTGGCGCATACCGAGACTCATTTGCATTCTCGCAGCTCTCTCATTTTTTTCCGTGGCTTTAGAAGTGAACAGCTGCTTAATGGTCATAGCTCTTCAGAGACAGGACATTGGGAAACACAGAGGGGGTTAGCCAGGGTTTCTGCACTGCCAAACGCACACACACAGACGCAGGCACACAAGCACACGCTGAGGCACACACCAGGTAAAGCCTGGTTCAGCTATGGTTCTGAGAGCGAGATGTGACCATTTAGCAGATGTTTTTCTTTCCCAAAAGTGACTTTGGAGGCTTTTCACACTGTTGAATTTAACTACAATGGAAAACAAAGCTAGGCACACATGCATTATACTGTAGCTGATGTGACAACAAGAGGGAGAAATCCTTTGCTCAGTATGGCAAAAACAATACTGGTGTTTGAAAAGATAGGATTTGTGTCGATATACAGTATGTTATGAGGATGCTTCATTTGGCTATACGCTCCAAGCAGTGGAGGGTGTTTGTAAAGCCTGATTTAAAAAGCAAAAAAGGGGATTGAGGCTGGATTTTTTGGGATGTAGGGAGGTTGAGTGCTTTCTCTAATTTTCGCGGAGCTCACAATTCAAAAAATAAGCTCCACCACAGACACACAACTACATCAAATTGCCTTCATCTCCACGCTCATTTGACTGTTTGACTTGAGAGAGCAGCCCAGACACACACAGATGGGCTGTGTTTCATGAGATGCCAAAAGAAGGGATTTGGTGAAATACAAGACAAGTGAGAGAAGGTTATCGCCTTGCAGTGTGTAAGTGTGGAGAGCTGTCCTGGTTCCACAGTGTTCTCCTCAGCGGGGAACCTTACGTCTTGACCTTTTACATCTCTAAGATTACTCAAATGTCCTTTTTTAACAAAAGCACATTGTCAAGAGCAGGTCATTGTGGCTCACAAAGACACACAAAGCCACCTATCGATTGATTGACAGGGTTATTGACCCACGGATGATAGCTGTTTGGTTACCAGAGCTATAAATAAACAATAACAAATACAATCTTAAAATATATTTGATTTAATATTAAAAATACTACCAAAAATAATTAATTGAACATGGCTGTTTTGACTTAACAAGGATAAAAACAGTAATATGGTGAAGATGGATGAAGAGCAAATTGTCAAACTAGCGAGATATTTGTGTCTGGTTTAAAAAGGGATACAACATTAATATGTATAAAGACTCAATTGTGTTTGATTTCTATGTGGATGACTGTCTTAATTTTGTTTGAGGTCAATAAACTTGCTTGTCATTGTTTTATCAGCTTGCAACTTCATGAATCTTAATTTTATGAGGCTTGCTTATAACAAGGATTTTGAGAAGTTCTGTTTTGAGGCTCAGAGACTCCAGCTGTGAAACATGATTAAATACAAGCAGCAACTTCTGGGACTAAAAAGTGAGACTAATACAAAAGTGCCTCAAACATGTATTCTTTCTTATGGCCAGCAGGGGGCGACTCCAATAGTTGTTAAAAGAAGTCCGATTGTGTAGAAAATGGACCTAGTTATCACTTGTTTTATTATTCCAGTAAACATTTTCCAAACTAGTTTAAGGTCTCAATCGGTAAAGGTTTTGGTAATTTTCAATAAATTATTATGTTTATTTTGCAAATCATGGTCTTATTTAGACTAAAACAGATGATCTAACTGGGAGTTAGACCTTCCCAGGATATGGCTTTTTGGCAAACCACATAACATATAAAACATTAAATATTTCCTCATTTGGTGTAATCTTAATGTTCATTCACATAGACTGTATTGCAAACATACAGCTGTGTGGGATCCCAAACAATAAGGAAGCCAAGACAATAACACAAAGGTTGATATCGGGTAATTTTTCAGCCACCGATGTTGCCGCTTGGGTGTAACTCTAGCAACAATCTGTTTACGAATACCAATAAAAAGCAAGGGGCTTTGAAAACAAAGTCCAAATCAAATCACAACAGAACACACAACAGCATCCTTATTGTCACAGATTGAATTCATCCATGTGTAATCAGCTAACAGATTATTAACTGCAACAAGTGTGTGGTTGAGATCAATGGAAACTGGATTGAATATAAATCCTACCATGTGATTGGCAAACAGGTGGAGCTGCTACATTTTGAAGGTTGCTATTGAATGGCTCAAAAACAAAGTGCCTGAAACTCCTGACCATAGTCAAGCAGTTGTGCGTGACACAACATTAATTTGCAGCCCTAATTGTTACAAACTATTGGCTTTTCTAATAAATAGCACGCCTCCAGTTTCCTTCAACTGGGGTATAAAACTTTACCCATGAGCTCAGAGAGGCACTTTTTCCAGATGCTCATCAAAGAAAGGTGTTTAGACATTAACCGTAAAAGATGGGTGTAGTCAGAAAAGGCAAATAGAGACATACATTAATGCAAATGCCCCTAATGAAAGGGAAAACAAAAACACAAGAGACATCAGCCCGCCAAACATGAGAGGCTCGCATATCAGGATGATGATGAGAAGCCAAAAGGTTTCAGAGGAGCCAGATCGGAGAAGCAGGGGACAGGACAGCTCTAACATAGAGACAAATGACCTCCCAACATCACAGACATGGTGGGCCTGAGGAGAAGCGGATAAATAAAAGCCTGGATACATGGAATAGAAAAGGCAAAAGACACAGTGGGAGAAGGGGAGAGCTAGATCAAACGCGAGGATTGATGGGCTTGTAATTTTCTCTTTTCTGCCTGCTAAAGATGATGAATCCCTCTATGGGGAATTTAATCAGACTCCAACAAAGAGCATACACACAAGCAACAAACCTGTCATGGGTAAGTAAACAGCACAGTACAAACAAATACAAAGCTCGTGTGTATCCCTATGTGACACCAAAGCACACACATAAATTTACGAATTCTGGGCTCAAGGAAAAGTTTTTGTGTCCATCCATAAACAAACATTCTAGGCGATAAATTCACTTTATTTTTGAGGACAAAATGCAACATGCACATGCAGTAATTAGCTAAGGTTCTTTTGGAAAGCATGCATGTATTTCCCAGGGAACACAGGATTGATTTCTAGCTGGAGAATACGTATGCGTATGTCCTCTGCTGGCTCTTTACTGGGCATGAATGCCGCCCCTTTACCAGACTGAATAGATTACAATGCCTCTGCCACACAGATCAATACACACAAGCTATGACCAAATTAATTGCTTGTGACAATGCAAAGGAAGACCACGGAACTTGTGAGAGGAGGAATCAGCCTTGGAGTGGGAGCGGTGCAAATGTCAAGTGCATGCGTGAGCTCATTGTCTGGGTGAATTGTGCTCGCTTAAAATAGTCATTGTTAGTCAATAAGCAATTTCAATGCCAGAGGCTTGCTGACTGTACAGTCTATTAATTAATTTACAGTATTTGCCCTTGAAATGTTGAAATAAATAAGAAGGTAACACTTTCTATTGAGCCCATATACCTACCTATATAATGTGTCTTTTAATGTATTGTGCTAAGTATTATACATTATGCCTATAGTAATGTATAGTTAGAGATATAAACACTCATCAACATTCACAATGCCTTATATTACAAAGAATTTTGTATCACAATACTTAATTATAAACACTATCATTGCTCATCACTAACTGACATTGTTTTTGTGCCCATGTCTATAATGCATTATAAACATACTACCCTAACGCTATAACCACATTGTAATGCATCATAACAGTGAGTTTATAAACAATACTACAATGCATCACAAGTTTGAAATAAGAATACACTATGATCTTTGTGCAAAAAGTCTGTAAACTTGATGCTTCCTTTGTCTATAAACACAACTAGAATTTGTTATAGTCTTTTTCAAAAATATGAATATTTCTTGATAAAAGTAATGGTTACACAAGCTAACATTCGACTTATAAGGTCAAGTATTATGATACTATAATGTATTATAATCACTGTTATGATGCATTATCATGTAATATAGGGTTAGGAAGGATTGGGTTGAACCTAACCCTATGATGCGTTATGAGTATGTTTATAATGTATTATAGACATGGGCTTGCAAAAACAATATCAGTGTGACCAGCAAGTTATTACAAAATGGTTTATAATGTATGATCATTGTTGTTGTCAAGAATAATTCATATTTATGAGTGCTTTTAACTGTAATTATACAGTGTATAACAGATTATAATCCTGCATTCTAGACATGGGATTCATAGAGAGTGTTACCAAAAAAAGAAATCTAGAAAAGGAAAATTCAATGTGCACAGAGAAAAAAGAGGGAGAGGAGGAGGAAAAAGAGAAAACAAGTGAGTTTGGGGGTTTCTGTCATTATGATGGATAGATAGAGAGAATAGGGGCTCCCAGAAGGAGAGGTGTAAAAATAGGATAGCACCTCTTCCCTTGACACCTCTCCTCTGCCCATTTATCCAATCACGAGTCTCCACTCCCTCTCGCCCCCTCCTCCTGCTCTCCTTTCACCTATAACTCCCCTGCTCTTCCTCTTTCCCCTCTCGTTGCTGTTGTGCTCCGCTGTTTTGCAGACATCATCTCCCAGCATCCTTCCTCCCTCCTTCCTCCTCTGTGTCCATTTACTCATCCGCTTACACCTACACCCAACACAGACAAAAGACAAAAACCTCTCCATCCCACTGGGTTTTCCTCTTCACCACACTCAGCTGTTACCGGCTTTAAATTTTTACTGCACTGATCCCAGATGACACACTTATACAGTAAACTTTGACTCCTTTTTTATTATTATTATCAAAAACCTATATTTACTCTCAGGAATTGCTCTCAGAGCTTTGTGTCCTTTTATCTCGGCTGTCTCGCCCTGCTTTGCATTCATACTGCCACACAGATTCAACACATTCAAGCTAGTGGTCTATGAGGGATACTAATGGAAGCTGTTCAGAACACCACTTATTGCCCTGTGTGTCTCCAATGCTCAACAAGCCAAACCACTAAGGCGGGAATAGAAACAGTCCTTCGCCGTTTCGCTCAAGTTTTCACCCAAGTCTTACTTTCATTCTTCTTCTGTCCTCCCCGATATCTATCACTTTCTCACTCATTAACCCCCCCCTCCCTCGCCATCCCTCCATTCCTCTTCCTCTCTCCGGAGAGGAAAAACAAACAGCTGTCAGGGTCAGGCTTGCAGATGAATTCCAAATGACTTTGAAGGGCAGAGGGGCCGACCAACTTTCTCCAGAGGAGAGGCCGGCTACAAACACCGCACGTGCATGAAAACAAGCACGCAAACAGCATCAAATAAATATGGCCCAATCCTCGACCCACACACACACACACACACAAAGTGCAGCTGCTCTTTGAATCAATACTGCATCTTAAGTCAGCCTACTGTCAAGGTGAAGGCAGTTTGTGTGTGTACAGTGGATCTGTGGGTGGCTGTGCACACATGATGCATACAAAGTGTGTGTGTGTGTGTGTGTGTGCATGTTTGTGTGCAGTGGCTAAAGCTTGTTCCCATGTGATGACACAGATGCCGTAAAGCTCAATAAACAGAGATGAATTGCGCGCACGTTTGCTCACTTCCTCTGGCTCAGATTTATTTCACGAGAATCAGGCCCTCCTCTAAACTTTCTAAAGACACGAGAAGTCAATTTCACCTTCGCTGACTCGCCACCCGCGGCTCAATTTGCAGCTCTCGCTGGGTCAAGATGAGTCGATGAATCACTTTTCATCTTATCAATCATATCTATGTGATACCTCTCCATCTTGTCTGTTGTCTGAGTCCGCTCTCTATCACTGTCTGTTACCATTCATCCATCACGGATAAGAAAGACCTTTACATTATTCAGTGAAACTAAGCCAATGTTTAATCAAGACGTTTACATCACTCTCAATTCTTTTCCGCTGTTTTCTCTCTAATGGAGTCGATACTGAAGTCTAATGTGATTAACCAATGAAACTCTACATTCACAAACTAGTCAATCTTGATAGAAATAGCCATACAGAGGAACTCTGTGTACAGATGAGTGACACATTGAAGAAAAAAACAACACAAAGTGATACATTGCTGCCATTATGTGCAGCTCTGGTTATATGGACTGACAGGTAACTCACTGATTAGACAGTTTTGGCAACTGTCACCCTGCGTCATTCATCAACACTATAAGGAGCCATGAGAGGAAATTAAATTCTGGTTATAGAGATTTACTGCACTTTGTGTGAATATAACTTCGCAGGTGTCACAAAGAAAGCAGAAGAAACTAGAAGAAACTAGTGACCGCAGACCTCCATCGAGGCCTTGCTCTATATCACAATGTTTATTACAGTGATTCAGATTCCCTCTAAGATAGATTCTTCCATTGGCCATGACCATGCTACACCCTTCCCCACAGTTACATGAAAATTAATCAAGCACTTTTTCCACGATCCTACCGACTAACACACAAACAAAAAGGGAAACATAACCTCTTAGGCGGAGGTATTAACTGATTTTTACCACTATTAGTCGAGACTGACATTATAAATATTAATGGAAATAGATTGATAAAAGCTGCTCAGTAATATTTCAAGGAGATAATTATATAGATTGCTTATAAAAATTGATTCTTTTTGCAGTTCCCATGAGCAGCTAATGCATTTATTAATAGACGTCTCCGCCAGGGAGGAGGAGGTGCAGTTTGTCTGTCTGTTTGTCAGCAGGATTACAGAGAAACTAATGGCCCAATTTTCATCAGACTATGTAGAAGGGTGGAACATGAAGCAAAGAAAACCCATTAACATTTGGAGTGGATCTGAATCACGGGGCAGATGCTTAAAATTATTTTCTCTTTTAATAACACTGTGCGATGGGACATTTGTGCTGCATTCATGTGCTGTTGGAAAAATGGGTTTCCTGATCCAATTTCATTGCTTACTTGATTGGTTTCCCTCGCTGTCAATGTGATGTTATGCTCTCAGCAATAAAATACATTGATTGTTCATTAATTATCTGAACTCAGGTCGCGTGTGGCTGGAGCCAATCCCAGCTGACTTGGGTGAGAGGTGTGGTACCAGCTGGACAGGTCCAATATTAAACTTTAAAATAAAAGAAATTAAATCTCTCAACTTGGGAAATGGCTACATGGTGGTGTAGTGGGTAGCATTCCCGCCTCATGGCAAGAGGGTCATGGGTACAAATCTTTTGTGGAGGCTTGTGGCTGTTCTGTGTGGAATTTGCATGTTCTCCGTGTCAGCTTGGGTTCTATATGGTTCCTCTGGCAAGACATGCAGCTTAGGTTTAATTGGTGGCTCTAAATTGCCCGTAGGAGTGAATTAGAGAATGAGAGTGTGAATGGCTGTCTGTCTCTATGTGTCTGCCCTGTGAGAGTCTGGTGACCTGTCCAGGGTGTACCCCTCCTCTTGCCCAATGTCAGCTGGGATCAGCTCCAGCATCCCTGAGTTCAGGTAAACGGTTAAGAATACTTAATTAATAAATCAACACAGTCTGGAAATGGAACCCTCTGACCACTGGCCTGGTAGTTTTGCTTTGAAATGTATTCCAAATTAACACAATCCTGTGGTTGGTCTGCTTAGAGTCCACCAAGAACCAAGCCAAAGCCCCCTTTTCAGATGGTTCTGGTTGGCTTGTTTGCTGGTTTTGTTCACTTTGGGTTGGACTCGTAGTTGCATTCCTGTCCGTTTTTTTTTTCTCCTTTCTGTAATATATATTCGCACCTTTTGCTTCTATTTCTGCTGCTGTGACAAGTGAATTTTCCCATTGGGGGAATAATAAAGAATAATTTAATCTACTCTAATCTTTCATGCCAACCCAAAATAACAGAACCAGACAGGCAAGCACACAAGAGTTTTATTCAACAGAACCCATGAGGTTGGGTGTGAACGCACCCTAAGTAAGGTGTTTGGCTTCTGCAAACCGAGAGAAGAGCTTAAGTAGATCCTTCAAGTCTAGCACTCCACTGGGTGAGATAAACATCTTCCTTACGAAAAATATATTTTCTCATTTCAGGGATTTTGATGGTGATAAAGTGTGTTGGCTTGCGTTGAAATCTAGATACTGTGATATGATTAATTTTAATATTCATGATGCTGTTAGTCAGCCCTTTGATTTGGTGTCCTGTAACCTATGTATTATTAACACAACGTATGCCTCATGTTTCTGTTTGTGCATATATTTGCGTGCGTCTGTCTGAGCTTGTAGATAAGATCATGATGCTTGACTGGTTTCAGTCTTGAGGGTGAAGAAAAAATATTTGGAATCATCTTCAAGCCGCACATGAAACTTGTTCTGACGTCTCACAGAGTCGGTTTAAACAATGGCTGACGCAATTTAATTCACTTTTTACTGCTCGGGTATATGTCTGTGTGTATGTGCCTGCTCGCGTGTGTGTTAGTCCTTCCAAGTCTTTGAGTTCTGGCAGCAAGATCAGAGGAAATGTGCGTTGTTGTGTTTGTGTGTGCGTGCGTGACGGAGTGTGTGTGTGTGTGTGTGACAGAGAGAGAGAGTAGGCATGAAAGTGAGATTCTGCTCTGAGACGTTTGATGTCGAAGAACAGCGTCTGCTGTCTGTCTGCCAACTGCCAACCCTCTATCACCATCCCAACACATGGCCTCTGCAAAGTGTGTGCATGTGTGTTTGTGCGTGTGTGTAAGTGGCCTGATTAGCAGGGACTTGGCTATGTGACACTGCCACAGAGCTAGTTAGACTCATAACGTGCACCTCGCTGTGTCACAGTGTAAATGTGTGGGCCCGAGAACGCAAAATAGGATTTTGTTTTTAATCACATGACAGAGACAGGGTGAGAGACGAGGGAAAGAGGTGAGTGTGTGTGTGTGTCTGCCTATTTGTATGTGTGTGTCTGTGTGTGTGTGTGCGTAGGTGTATTGGAAAGGGTGAGTAATCTCTCACTTTTCATACCTCTCATCCCACACCACCAATCTTTGGATGGGTCCTTAACATACAGAGTCAAGTACACTTATGGCTAATTGTTAACTGATGTATGTGTGGTTCTGTGTGCATGTATGTGAACATTTCTGTGAGTGTGTGTGTGTGTGTGCCAGGATACTCCAAAGCCTTTTCCAGCATGATTGATGTTACAGACACGCCTCTCCAGTTTTCATCTGTAAGTGCAACTTTGTCCAAGTAGAATAAATAAGCGACGAATATATGTAAGAGAAAAACAAAACAAATTAAAGCCTTCTATATTTGGCCTCAGAAGGCCATGGGATGCTTTCAAGATGAATTTAAGTTAGATATAAAAAACCGAAAAGATCCAGTAGATGTGTGAAGAACTAAAAGACGGGGGAACAAAAGCAATGAAACAGAGAGAATAGAGAATAGAGAAGAAAGGTAGAAATGAAACCTGCTCAAAAAGTCAAACACTTGTCTTTGACTCACACTCGCAGACATGAATGCCTACGCAAACTTAAGCACGAACAAACAAAACAAAAACAGTGATTGAGGTATGAGCATAACCATACTGAGATATTGGCAGTGCAAAAGGCTGAAAGATCAGGTGAATCTACAGAGCAAAGACACACAGATCTTTCTTTTGCACGCTTCTTGACATTTTCGCTCTGATAGGGGCCGGATATAGCTTTCCTGCCTCCTCACGGCTCACAAGAACACATGCAAACACACACTGTGAGAATGAATAGTTGAAAACCGAGGGGGAGGGAGTTTTCATTTTTGGAAAAAAGAAAAGAATATGGTTAAAAAGCAAACAGTAGCCTAGTGCTGGAAATGTCCTGTGGCAGCAGACAAATAAGTGCTGCTGCTGCAGTGATCTGAGCACCTCAGGTCGGCTACATTGATGAGGAAATTCACAATGCTGCTCACCCCCGAAAGGCTCGAGAGATGGAAGAAGAAAGAGACGGGGCACAGAATCAAAAGTAAGTAAAATCAATATGTAGACTTGTGACAAGATACAAAAGGACTTGAGACTGAAAATTGGATTACACTGAATAGATAAAGACATGCCGTGAGAATTTCTGTGGTTTTTGTTTCAAATTTCACAGTGCTTTCTGTCCTCAGTGTTAGACTTAACAAAGTCATGACTCTGTCTTTGAATGAAAACAGCCAGGCAGCCATTTAAAGTACATGAAGATATACAGGCTTTCCCTACCTTTAATAATACTGTATGTGGTGTGTTGGGCAACAAGGTTCTTATTTTAATTAGATATTAAGCAATTTGTTGGATTAGATTTTTGTTGGATTGTTGACCAGCAGCCATATTAGATGAGGATATAAAGGCTTTTCCCACCTTGACAATAAGTAGTGCGCTGGGCAACAAGGTTTAATGGTAATTAGTGACTTAATTTGTTGAATTGGATATAATGACATTTAAAGATAATTAATTTCAGTTCAAATTAAAGGCGAATCTCCTTCCCAGTCAAACCCTGCAGATACAGCAGCCTTACCAGTCATAGTCCACATGTACAAAAGTCTTTTTTTAAACTGAGCTTTTTCTCAGGCAAACTGTGAAACTGTGTTTTATGTAGCATATTGTACAGCTTGTATTAAATGTTGGTTGGAGAGAAGGTGGCTGGCACAAACCCAGAGCTCTGACCCAGGAGACATGGAGTCCATGTCCCTGTTGGAAACTTCTATTCTCATGTTCTGCGTCACCAACATAACAGCGTTCAGTTATATTAAGCCTAACCCAGTTCTTTTTTCCTAAAGGACAGTGTTGCATAATTTCTTTTTTTTTCAAAATCATATAAACCTATTCATGAGAATTTGTATGTTTTCTGTGGGATTCAGCCTTTCGTTTTTTGCAATGATTGGACATCTTAAAGTGCTAGTTCAAACCATCTTACCTTGCAAAGACTGTTCTTTGCACATAAATGTGCTTGGTAGCACTTCAGTAATGTTTTTTTCCCTAGCTGATTGGCCAACACCATCTTCTTGGTATGCTCTTGAATGAAGCAATCTCTGAATCATAGAACTATTAAATGCTTCAATTGTGTTTTTGCATTTGAAGTTGGACAAAGACTTAATAGAAAAAAAACTAGGCCCTTATATGCGCAGTACTGACCTTAACACTGGAGAACCACTTAAGGTATAAAATTAACTTGGGTTTTAAGGTTAAAGAAAGTATGATTGAGTTTCTTTTGATGAATAAATCCTTTCTGGTATTTACTACCTGATATAAGAGCAAAGTCTTAGGCTACACCTGGCCTACTATTTGTATGATATCCTAAATAATTTTAAATAATATCTCTGAATAGATGCGTGTCAGTGTGGAAGTCTGGAGGCAGAAAAGGTTGGACAGCCTGTCTTTACCGCAGCATGAATGTTCCACCAGCAGCAGCAGCACTTTAATGGTTTTTTAATCCTGCGAGTGCTACTGAAATAGATAGAAAGACACATTCCAAAGCAGCTCTGGTTGCCTTGGGTGACTTTTATTTAGAGCTGGTTGCTATGTGATTGTGTCACTCCGCAGTTCACAATTCTGTGCATTAAGGTGCAGATTAGAACATCTTTTTTGGTGGCTTGAATGGAGAATGCCATCAATTGCCTTTAATTCATACCAATCTATTAAAAAGCCTTGATTGGCCTTGCAACTGATCTCAGGAATCAGCTTGGGACTTGCACTGTATGCATTGCTATTGATCACAGTGACTTGCCGTTGTCTGCCCTAAAATAGATAGTTATGACTTTGCAAAGGGACCACTGGGAGGAGAGGCTGTGGTGGTCTAGGCTGACCCATTGATTAGGTTTAAAGGTGACCGGGGTGTACTATTGATTGTAACTGTTGGGACAGGTACGCTATTGCATAAAGTGGACTAAGCTTTCAGTGCGACAACCTGAAGAGGCAGAGGAGAGAGACGAGACTTAAACAGTTCTCATGTGCCAATTTGTGAAGTCAAGACAGTATAAAAATGGGAAAACCAAAACAGCTGATAAAGATCCAAAAAGTCGTATTCCTCCATTTCCTGGGCTTGAGCTCCACTGCCTGTACAACTGATACTTGGCTTAGCCGTGGAAAGGGTTCAAAAAGGGAGATTTGGGACCAGCTGATATGCCAGGCTGTCTCCACGCTCGGCTATGGAGATGGAAGATAAAGTCAGATACTTGTCTGATGATTAGCCAGCACTGAGTATTAAGTGGCAAAACAAAAGGACTTGCACAATCAGAGGTTAGAGACTCTAATATAGATTTATTCATCTATTCTCTTTCCTCCCATTTGACTCCCCGCAAAACAAAGCCAACCTATTAAAGCAAGTATTGAGTGGAGAAGAAACGGTTTTAACAGAAATATTGACATCAGTGCTGCTGCTTTTTTTTCTGCTGAACAGTGTGATTTTAATCAGGCTCTGTGTCTTCGCCTGGTATCTATACAGTGACTGAGCAAAGGGCTGAGCTTCGTGAATACACAGAGTTGCAATGCGATAAATACATAACATCTTACACACACTGTGCATGAACATCTGTCATGGATAAACTAGAAGATTTGATAGATCAATGCCACTGGGAATTTGAAAAAGGAGAAAATACATACAGTGATTATAGCCTCTTTCTTCCTCTGAGCGACAAAATAAAGGCAACCTTCACCACTTTTACACATCAAGATCAGTTAAGAAGAACAGTTGTATAATGGCTGTGGCTCTGGAAGGAGATCACCAAAGATTGGGAAAATCCCTTATTATGTCCTGACTTGGGCTCAGACACTATCATTTATTTCTTTTAAATACAAAGCCTACAAAGCCGACTACTGGGGCAGATGGTCCTCACCCAAACAGGGGCGGTATAGGCCAGCTTAACATATTTCTGTGTGTTGCAAGGTGGCAACTACTACAGGCGAGTAATTTTTGCGGGAGCAAAGGAGGGACTCAGATGACATGGTATAAAGAGCGACGATTCCGCAGAGGAAGCAGGTCTGGGTGGATGGATGTCCCATGTGAAGCCAAAAGTGAATGATTTAAACTTAGATACATTTTGTTTGTACCTAACCACATCATGTATGTAACTACGTCTCGCAAGGTAACACTAAACTAAACTAAGTAGGTTTTTTTTGCCTAAACCTTACCACTGCTGATGTTTCACAGCATTAAACGGAGCGGTCACATGATGGTCATGTGTTAAATACAGTAAGACAATTTCATAACATGAAGTACAACGGTCATGGGAAAAACGACCTATTCTGTCATTTAGGTATGGAGGCATGTCAACTGTTGACATAGATTTTGAAATAAATGGACAAATACCGGGTAGGGAGTTTTTATAGATGCTATTGAATGACATAAATGGAAGTGTAGCACACAACACAGACCCCCTGTGTACCAGAAAGGTCATTAACTGATGAAATCCAAATATCTTTTTATGTGATTGTGTCATCACACTTTTGGCAAAGTAGATGTGGGTAACTTAATTAAATACCATCTAAGGCTCACTTGGTAGAGTGGCCGCCGACTTATGGGAAGGTCGATGGTTCCATTCCTGACCGTGGCAGCTTACATGATGAAGTATCCTTGGACAAGATACCGAACCAAACTTGCTCCTGATCTGTGTGTGAATGAACTCCTGATGGTGGCAGGTGGCTCTATGTTTGGAGGCCTCGGCCTCCAGTATGAATGTGTGTGTGAATGTAGTGTTGAAGTGCTTTGAGCACGGTCTATTTATCATTTAGAATACTGAGTTTTTAAAGCTTGACCTCCTCCCAACTTTCAGCTGTATCTGATACACAAGAGCCGCAACCAATCACACTTTTAAAAAAAAATCCTTCTGGAGATGAAAGTTCAATTTATTTTTAATTTTTCAATTCCACTTTGTACAAGCACTCAAAAAATATGGGCCAATTGTTGTGGTCCAGGCTTCCTGTTTCAACTTTTTCAACCCTAACCCTGTTGTGGCTTAAGAATTGACTACTTGGCTGTGCTAGTGTAGTGTTAAAGGGAGAAAATAACTGTCCAATCAGAGCTAATTATATACATTAGCTGCTTAATGCTTAATCTAAGCTTCAGGCTCATGAGAGGAAAGAGGGAGCCCGCTACTTTCAGAGTCTATGTGGGAACGCCCTGTTTCCAGTTAATAGCAGGAGGACCCCTTTAATCACAACCTAACAATGACATGTTATAGGTGAGTGCATGTGTGCAACATATGTTTATGTAGACCAGCCTTGAAGTAGAAATGGTGCCCTTTGCTGTATTAAGTAACAGGAACTCCATCTCTCTTTGTTTCTGTTTCACACATAAACAAACACTGGCCAGCAGAGACTTGCAAGGTAACGCCACGCCATGCCTCGCCATGCCTGCCATGCTGTGTGGTGCCCCGCGGTGCTGCGCTCTATTCGATGAAACAGCATGAAGCACAAATCAATATGGATTAAAACTCCACTGACTCCTCCTCAGGAGAAAGGAAAGAGGACGTGTGCACTTATTATGCTGGATTGCAGATTTTTTTCTCCCTTTAAATCATAGAGGAAAAAGTGAAAAGTGAGAGATTAACTAGCTCCGGACTAAGGGCCATCGCGACACCGGAGAAAAACGCCTGTGCCACGCCCGCCTATTGCCACCCGTGGGGCATATCCATCAAGCTGCTTAGAGTGCTACATGATGGGGGGGCTGAAATCAGCACCTCATTCCACCTGCCACACCTAGACTGAGAGAGCACACACACATACACATACAGAGACAGGCCTGGCGGTAGGCCTCAGCCCCCGTGGCAGTGGTGGGCTCCCCACAGCGCTCTGCAGGAAACCACAGATTATCCCAGTGCTCGCAGACAGTCACAGAATGTTAATCCTCAGCCATCTCTTCTACTGTACTGTTAAATCTGGATCTTCCTCTCAATCGCTCCTCCTCCTTAGCCCCCCCTCTTTTTTCATCCATCACTTTCCATCCTCTCCTGCAATCCGCTAAAATCTCCCCCAAATTCCCAGCTCCATCCTCTTTCCATCATCTGCTTTTAACCCCATCCTCTTTCCCTCCCCTAAAGTCTCTTGATCCCTACTCGAAAGCGACAAGGCCTCATCCCCATTCTCTCTTATCCTTCCTCTCCGCTCCCGGGCCCAGCCCTCGCTATCAGCCCTGCATTGATCTTCTCATCCCCAAGAAAACAAAACACCAATCAGCCTGTCATAATCACTCTGCTGGAGGAGGAAGCGGCGAACGCCAAGCACAGCTGCTACATGTTGATGTAGAGACAGTGGAAAAGCTAACAGGGCAGCAAAGGGGAGCTGAATGTTTTTTTTGTTTTTTTTTGGTTGAGCATGTGCTGGTTCTATTTTTAAAAATATGTGGAAAAAAGGGACCATGAAGGTTTATTAACTACACTGTTGATACCGTTCTGTTAATGATGATACTGATTCTCATTTCTTTTTTATTTGTATGCTGGAACAATAAAGTGACAGCTGCTGGAAGCGTTCCTTCTAAAAATTACACAAAACAACCTCTGAATGATATCTGGTCTCCCACAGCTTCCCTCCGCTATTCACTCTGATTCACTCTCATAAAAATTGCCCTCTACTGCTCGTACTTTTTTTACTACTTGTCCCGCAGGATTTTTTCTCGGGACACTATGGCTGCTAACTTCCAAACAATAAATTCAGTTTGCGATCTGTCAGCAGTCTCCAGACTGTTACCCCTGTCGTACCGTGCTTTGTTGTCATGCAAAACATGCATTGCAAACTTTATGTCTTCACACACATCAGCATCTTTTCACCACGGGCGATCGGGCAGTTCCTATAAATCTCCAGCTGAAATGTTTGCTGTGATGCATTTAGACCACATTAACTATTTGAACTGTACTTTTTTGCCTTGAATTTACCCTTCAAAGTTAATAAATCAATCATTTCCCCCCCGCTGTTTGACAGCATTCCACTTATAATTGGTATGTGCTTGTCCCAGCCGTTCATTCTGGCTCCATCACACACAAATTCAGGGAAATATTCAAATCCAAGATTTCATTATTTATGGGTGCTTCATGCCATCAATTGGAAACTTTTTGGACTGGACAGTTAGTGATGATGGACATGCCAAAGAACTGCAGGGGAGGGAAAAGGTTAACACTCAGTGATTAATTAATACAGATATATTTAATTGACTCACGCTTACAATCAAATTCTCAGCTCCCGCACAGGCTCTTAAACACTATTAAACGCCTGATATAAGCTCGATACTATAAATGAAAGAATCGTAAAGAAAAGCCAAACGGCATAATAAAAACTCAGAGCCTCCTCTCCTGATAATATTTCTACGAATCAATAAGGTTGTCCATTACAGCTCAAGGTGCCTTATATCATCTATATATAATGTTAACTTTACAGATAATATCTACTGTGTTGGGAAGAAAACATGCCCACGCACTCCTTTTTTTCATCATTTAAACTTCATTCTTCTTTCATTTCAGAATGTGAACATACATTTCAACCAATCAACAGTTCCATAACAACTATTGTGTACTGCTGGTGCTAGATTCTCCATTAAGAGCTTTCTCTATGTATTATGAAAGAATGCAACAAATGAAATAGTTGATACAGTGATGTCTAAGAGCATAACAAAAAACAAGAAATACTTCTGAAATCCTCTATTTGAACACTATGTTGTGATTTAAGATGTTTTGTTGCTGTTTATTGCATGTCTGGGAAGCTGCAGGCTCTCTGTTATATATCTAAAAAAAAAAAGGATGACGGCGGAAAAAAAACGTTGGATCTATTTTTTAGGGTTATAATCAGTCTTAAGTTTTGGTTCATAGCTTTTTTTTTGGTGGAAATACCTTTTCTTGGGATTCATTAAATCAACTACAAGAACATTAAAGAACACTCCAGTAGATCAACTGTGTAAATTACCTCCACATACATGATCTGAATAAAGACGATCAGTCTATTCATTGCTGACAACCACTGGTGGACTCAGGATGTTCGAGGGGCAGGGGTGATAATAAGAAAAAGACAGCTGCTGTTCTGGTGCTAATTCAGTGATATAGTAATGATGAAGTCAGCAGCTACGTCTGCGGCAGCTGATGATGGGTTGCTACCTATTTCTAAGACTGGGAAAAAACTCTGCAGATACTATGGATGGAGATTTATGGCATGTCCAGATTACAGATTCTTGACTTAAGTTATTAGGCCTGGGGTTACATATGAAAGCTGTCAAAGGTCATGTTGGTGTCTAGATTATGTCCGGTGCTTTGGGCGAAATACAACATCAGATTGCTGAAATGCTCACAATGATCATTCAGATTCACTGCAGGTAACTGTTACCATGGCCACTATCTAGGTTAAGCATGTTACCATGTTATCGTGTGCTATAGTAATTAGCACTAAATATGAAGTGCTGCTGCTGCTGCTGCTGGGAATATGAGCAGAGAAAAGTTAACAATCACCAAAGTTCATCAGGCCCGCCAAATTTTAATAACGTCTCATGCTTCTGAGTAGCATGAAAGACAGAACCATTTTTATATTATAGGAAGGGAAAGGAAAATTAGTTTTAACAAGGAATATTAGAAAGATAAAAAAAAGTAACAAGCTTTTATTTGACTCACATATTCTATATAAAGTTTTAACAAGTATTATTGAGAAAAATCACCCAGCAGGTAATTTGAAGGTTAGACAGCTCTTTGGGGCCCTCGATTGACCCAGGGCCCAGGACAGCTGACCTGGTGTCCCCCGTGTCAGCCGCCCTGCAATTCATCCTGTCTGTAAAAGACTCTCATGGCAATCCATCCAATAGTTGTTGAGACATCCACGTAGACCCATAAATCTTCACCTCATAGTGGAACTAAATAAAAAGTCAGGAGATCAGCAAAGTCATTGAGATCGACTGTCTGGGCACTGTGGGTATCTGTGCCAAATGTCATGACGATTCAGCCAATAATTTAGATATTTCAGACTTGAACTAAGTGGTGGACTGACCAATAGACCAAGAACGCTGTCATAAGATGCACACTACTAGTGTGGCTAAACAAAGGTTACACTCACTTCAACAACCAAAGTTAATATTCCAAACAGAGAAAAAGCCATTTTAGGCTCAGATATAAACCCTTTAATGAGTCTAACAAACAGCAAACCAGCACAAGCAGACCCAAAGTAAAGCTGTAAGTCAATGAACAGTCGGATAAGCACAACCAGTATATGAGTAAATCAAGAGATATACCAGTAATGGCTGTTCTTTTCAGCTTTGTATACGAAGCACCAACACTATTGCCTATCTGCCAGTCCAGAAGATTGATGATGGTGTAGCCTGGTGTCCTCTACAGTCACTGGTGGGTTGTAAATCATTTTTTGGACAGCTGACATGTGAGTTGAACCGTTTGAATATTTGACCTGGTGGATTGCTCAGTAATTGTTGCATCATATCCTGAATTTTGGCAATGCGGTCATTGCGATAAGAAAGGGTATACATTTGTTCCCTATTCTGAATTAATTTCACCAAGAAAAATACAGTCAAAGCATATTTCACTGGCCATGCTGGACCTTATTTCCTGAAAGAACCCAGTATTCCTTATTTAAATTTTGGAATAAAATGTCGAAATAAATTTAGAAAGCCTGTGGTGTCAGCCAGGGTAGCTCTCGTTGGAAATTGAATGCTGCTGGAGAGCTAAAAAGTTCAAATGTACCAAAAATGAAATACTGCTTTAATAATTGCAGAAGTGGTTGTAGTAGTAGGGGAATGAGAGCTTTTGATTTGTACAGTTGTCAGGCTTTGGCTATTGATAGTACTGTATCTTCTATATTAGTATCAGTGAAGAACTGTCAGCTTTCTCGGCTGTGACACATCTAAAGTTAAATAGTTTTTCTAAAATGAGTGCATAGGCATTGTATTTAAAAATGTTCATTGTATTTAAAAACCTAAAATGAACTTATACATCGGATGATATCCTTTCCATTTATTGTATACTGTCTATGTTCTGTATGGCAAATAAAATATATTTCAAGACATTCATTTCTAAGGAAGTCATGGATATTTACTCACCAGAAACCAAGGAGACTGTGCACAGCAAATAGTATATTTCTGACGTGTTTCCACAGACAGAAAGTAATAAAATAAGGCATAGAGGGAAATTAACATCAGTAAATATCAGCTGTGATAACTTTGCCTGATACAAGTATTCTAATTTAACCAGGAAAGCAAAGTTTGAATTTATATTAACATCAAGTTCACTCAAAGTGTCAAGTTTTGTTATACATTTACTGCACATATTAAAGGTTCTGTAGAAAGCACTAAGAACATTAAAAAGCCTCTATGTGTGTGCTGCAATCAAAGCTTCTCTTTTCCATTTGGTGGTCTGGCCCTGTGCATGTCAGAGCATGTGAGCACATGTGAGTCCCCGTCTTTGAAACGTTTGGCCGGGAGCTAAGCCCCAGTACTACTTTTAGCTCTGTCGGCCCTGTTGGCGATGCTAATAACAACGCAGATAACACCCTCCTGGCCCATTATCAGCTAGGTCTTCCTAGTGCCACCATTCAGCTGTTAGGATGTCTCGCACTGCTATTCTACATTTTGGCTCAGCCATAAGTTGCAGCCTCTGGGCCTGAAAAGTGAAGCCAACGTGGAAGTGCCTTAAACCGGCATTCTTTTTAATAGCCAGTAGGGGGCGACTCCACTGGTTGCATAAAAAAGTCTGTTTGCATGCAAGTCAAGAGGAAAACCAGCTCACTTTTCATTCTAATACAAAAGTTTTTGGTCTCCTGTTTATTTACTTTCATGCATTTTGCATTCCTGAACAGAAAAAAAAGTAGTTTTAGTGGTTGAATGTTATTTTTTAATTAATTTCTGACTTCTTCTTCAGCTCAAATTTGGGTATAAAAAGGTGGATTCAGTTTGAAAGTCCTCATTCCTGTTGAAGATGGGAAAACTTTGAAAGCTCACTGAAAATGAAAGAGTCTGCATTAAGCACTTCATGATGCTGGATGGTCTCTGAGACAAATAGAGAAAGACAAAGTGTTCTCACAGTGTGGTCAAGTATGCTTTGGAGTCAACTGCAGAGACTGCTACTTACAAAATGCGCCATGGAAGAGGCAGGAAACCAAAGATAACTGAAGCAGATGTCAGACACCTCAAGATTTGAAGTACTAGAGACAGAAAGAAGACCGCTGCTGATCTTCAGGCAGCGATAAATACTTCTAGATCAGTCTGAGAAAGTCTCCAGAATGACCATAAGCAGACAATTGTCAGGGCGGCCTTCAACATGTCCTGCTAAACCTCAGATTAACTGGAGTTTGTACATGTTCCCAGAAGAAAAACTCCCTAATATGGACTTTATACGGACTTCCTGGTGAGTGTCACTAGTGTTATAATCATCTTAACATCCGTTTCAAACATATCCTTGGCAGGCCTCCTAAATTTCATCTTCCCAGAGTGTCATGACCTTCTGTTCCTGACTTATGTACATTCTGCCACTACAGAACGTCCACAACAACATGTTCATGCATCATGGAATCCCTTCTGGACTGAATCTGATTGGTCATGGGTTCATATACCAACAAGACAATGGCCCCAAGCATCCTCAAAGCTGTGCAGACTATGTGACCAAGAAAAAGGAATCTGGAGTACTAGACCTGATGGACTGGCCAAGTCAAAGTCAATATTTGAATCCTATTGGGAAATTTGGGACTCAGTAGATTTGACGTTTTATCTAAAGCAAGTCTGTGGGAACAGATAGAAACTATTTGGAATTCAATAACAAAAGAAACTGTGGGAAAGTACATAAAAAGAATAACAGCAAGAACGTAAGCTGCCATCAAGGCCAAAGCAGGCCGAACTAAATATGAATTTTTCTGGTTATTATGTGTGAAAAAAGGACTATTTAGTCGTTTCAGTTTGTTATTTGACAAATGAATAACAACATTTTTTGTTATAAACATGTCTTTGAAAGATTTCTAAAATAGTTAGGTTTTCTCTTTCTTTATGACAGGAGGTCTAATACATTTGTTAAGTATTGTATATTTATATATGTGTGTATATATGTGTGTGTGTACATGGACGTATGGGAGTCATGTCTGTCATTGTGAATGTGCACTGTACAACCTGGACTCACATCTGTCTTTTTATCCAAAAGTGCTTGAAGAAGATTAACCTTTACCTGATCCCGAGCAGAGAACCTGCACCCTTCTTTATCTCCTCAGCTCTTTGCTACCTTGCGCATTAATGTTTTCCTTCCTTACTATCCACTTCAAGGTTGTGACCTTAAGTATTACATCTAACATGTTCATAATATGTACAACAAATCCTGTTACGCAAACCATATGGCATACAAATTAACCTTCACCTCCCAACACACACACATAGGTTTATTTCCCTCCCTCTCTTCAGTACACACTCTATTCTCTCTCTCTCACTCCTCTGGTTCTACTAATGAAAACAGATGAAAACTCCACAGCCCAATAACACGAACATTAACACTAATTCACGCTCATAGAGACAAACAATCTCTGAGACACGAGTAAATACGGCTGAGTTTCCGGTAGTGAAGGAGGAAGGCGGGGGAAAAAAAGAAGCACCCTCTGGGAAATTTTCTTTGATCAAGTGCAAAGAGATTAACCAGTTGGACTTGTGCTAATGAACAGAAGATCATAATGAAAGGAGCTCGTAAATGTAGATGAGGCATGTGAAAAAGAACAATGTCTGGCTTGTATCAGATGAAACACAAGAGTAATGTACAGAAACCAATTATTTTACAGTCCTTTTTTTCCACCTGACGCCTACATCCTGACAACTTTTAACAATGGACTGAGGGGAATGTAATGTTTCATTATGACAATTACAGTAATATGTGCAATCATATTTTTTAAAAGAGCAAGCCTTTGTATTTGCTCAGGAACAATATTGTGCTCTCAGCTGGAGCCCAGTTAGAAGCTATTACGTCCTGCGCAACAGCCTCTTTCAGAAAAAAAAGAATAAAAAAAACATCAACTTATAGACAAAACAGCAAATCACGCACAGACAAATACAGCAAAGGGCACAAAAAGCACATCAAACACAATCACGGACAAGCAGACGGGCCTAAGGTGGGCCGAGTGATCTAAGAGCGGCTACAGTCAGACGTGACTTACTGATTACATAGTCCCCAAACGGATCCTCATCCTCCTCATCATCCATGTAAGCTGGAGGAGAGGGAATTGAGGAAAGAAAGAAAAAGCAGGAGGAAAGAAACAAAAAAGGGTTATGACAAATCAAGAAAGAAAGCATGAGTTCGAGAATTAAAACAAAACTGGACAAGAAAAGGAAACAGAGGTAAAACTAATACAAAGTTGAAAAATAAAAAATAAATAAAACAGAAATTAGGTGAAAATGTAGCACCGAGGACATTTATACATAATATCCCACTAACTTATCTGTAACTATATATGTATGCATGTTATATATGATATGAAATGATATATCATTTTCCATTCAATTTCAAGCATTTCTGTTCTGAATACATCTTGCAGATGGTACAGCACTTTAACAAGTAATGCAAGCAACCCATTACCACCATTTAATTAAATAAGGCAATACAACATTTTTTATTTTTTTTTACTTAGATAGGCGTTTTATGTTGCAAACTTTTAACGAGCTAATTGACATTACATCAACTTGATATCCTGTGTAAGTTCATATTAAAGTTCTGCATTGATTGATTTAAAACAAAATTCAAGTTGTAGCAACTTAATGAAATTGGCTTGAAATCTTAATTTTCCTCTGCATTCAATTCAAGATTTCAAGTTTAATCCTCCTGCTTTACAAATTCATATTGTTCAGACCATGTGTTGGAACAAATACCATAGAGAGGAATCTTCACGGTGAATATCTACTGAAGAAAGGCATTTGGACATATTCTCAATTGTGACTAATAGTGAACTTTGCTGATACAGTTGATGGATTATGCTGTATGGCTACATGTAATTATTGCTTATCATATTTAGCTGCACATTTGTCCATCCAACTCTGAAGTTTAGCATAGCAGTGGATAATAAGGATAAAGTTTAGTTTAGAAAATTGCTAGGTTATTTTCATAGCTCCTTTTATCATTTAGACATTCCAAGCGGTGATGACACATTAAAGTTTTAGGGATTATTACACATGGTGGTTGTTGTTGATATGCTGAATTACATTAGCAACAGTTAACATTCATGTCTGGTCCAGTGGTATTTGAATGGAGTGGAGAATTAGCACCCACTTTGGATGCTATCATGCACATACATATGTGCTATCAGCCTCATTAGTATGGGTTAAAAGGAGCCTGTAGTTGCAATAGGCTGAAATATTAACGTTCAATGTTTGGTGCCTATTGGCCAAAGTAATTATTATTCGAACGAAGGACGAAGTGAAGTTGTATTAGAAGCAGCATCGTTCAAATAAGCGAGAAGGCTGGGGTGATGAATGGCTCTTTTAATACAAGACTATAACCTGAGATGTTCCATTACAGACTAACAGTACGGAACAAAAAGTCATTTTAATCATGTAAGCATCACTTTTAATCACAGCATGTGTTCAGTAACGTATTCCATTTCATCCAAATGTATTCTTTTTCAATAACACAACCATGTAGTGTTTTTATTTCCTCAACCTGATCATGCTGCCTAAACTTAACAAAGATTGCAACTGGCATTTCAATGGTGTGATAACAACCTTTTGCACCTAGGTGAAGCCGACACCTTCTGACCGCCATGTATGAGACTGATAACTGCCATTTAATTGGCTGATAATGTTAAAAAATGTGTAAGAATTAAGCTATGTTGCATTAACATTTTATTTCACACAAAATGTATTAATTTTAGTAGTAAGTGAACCTAGCAAATATAATTTTTAAGTTTATTTATTGTTTTCTATTAAAAAGTAATTGTAGATCAAGAATGTGCTTCAACAACTTCTTTTTAAACAATTTATATTTTATTAAATAAGACTATTTAATGTTTATTGGATATTTGATGTATTGCTTTAAAGGCAATTATTAAGAGCACGATAAATTGATACTGTATATTTTGTACATTGTTGAAGCCAGATAAGTTGGCTGTTTATACCTAAAGTCACTGAAAACCAGCACATGCCTTTTTTTGCATTTATCATTTCAGAATAAAACCACCCTTTCCCTAAAATATGTTCATCCTGAGTGCGGTGTGATTCATGGGTGCAACAAATGCGGTCTCATGCCTTCCCATCAGCCACCTTTTTTTTCCTCATTCTTACTCTCAATCTGATACCTCCAGCCTTCATTAGGAAGCAAAGCGCTGACCATTAAACTACAAAAGTAGTTTCAGCCGCATGCAGAGGAAAATATGATCACTCATAATTGGCTGGAGAATTCTCAATTTGGTCTCAGTGCTCCTTCTCTCCCTCTCTCTCTCCTTCTTTCCCCTCTCTTTCACTGGCAGGTCTGAAGATGGCATGAGAGGCCATTACTGCTAACTAAATTCCCTATTAGGGCGGCAGCATAGTCGTCAGCAAGTTACAAATCCGACGCCAATGATATTCCAGTGCTCCTGTGACTCTCTTTTACCTGATAATAATGCTGTTAGTATGGGTGGGCCCTCGCTGCAGATGCAAAAGCTGCCGCCTTGCACCGACAACACACAATAACAATAACATTTCTTCAATGCCGTCATTGTCAGCTTTATGTGAAAATCCCTCCTTCATCTCTCCTTTTTCCATTTATTCATCGTTTATGTTTCTCTCCTCTTCTTCTCTTCTCTCTATCACTCCAGGCTCCCTCCCTTTAATGTGAGTTAGCATCCATCTACTGTGATCAATATCCCAGGGCTTTTATTAAACACTGCTCTTATGCATCTGTGAATGTGTGTGTGCACCTGCCTTCCTGTGTGTCTGTCTTTCTTGTTTTCACTCTAGCATCGGGTCCAACAATGTCTTTATTGAGTCAGAGAAACACAATGAAGGTTGTGGATATTTATGTTTCATTCTTGTTGTGTTTGTGTGAACATGCATGAGCGCAGTGTTCAGTATGTTGAATAGACCGATCTCTATTGATCTTGACTGCAGGGCATTTTTCAAACCCTGGGCCCAACCCAAAGACAGATACTGTACAGATACGCGCCGCATGTGTGTAAGCGTGTACGTCCGCTACTCCCCTCATTCCAGCATGCGTAGCTCTCGCTGCATGGACAAAAAGTCCTTGAACCAGTGGGTGAAGTATGGAGGCGTACATGCACGCACACACACACACACACACACTCACTCTCAGAGTCGCGTGTGTTTGTGAAAGCGAGCTGTCAGTGCTGCTCTCACACACCATTCATCACAAGCTACTAATTCTGTTAGACCATTGTCGAGCCTTTCGCACCCCACGTTGCTCTCTGAAAACTCAATCAGAGGCTAATGCCCCCAACCCTCCTAACACACACGCTCACAAGCTCTCACTCTCAGTTTCTTACTCTCACATGCACACACACACACTCACAGAGACCCTGAGGGGACAGCAGTGGTCTTGGGGGACCCCAGCAGTCCAACTCTATAAGTGTTGCTTGAATTTGATAGACAGGAGCTACATGGACTGAGTTGCTGGTGCTGAGAGTGGCTGCGGTGAAAAGAAAAAGGCTCTTACAATCACTGTATGACATATAATTATAATATGTATTCCAAAGTATAGAGCACTTTTTATTCAGAACACTAAATGATCATGATTAAACATTATCTTAATTTACCTTGATTGCAAGACAATCCTTTGAGCGCTCCACTTTTGGAAAATTCCCGAAAGTAACAACACATCGGCTGACTTGAATATGGTTGATTTGGTTTGATTTATGGTGGGATTCATGTGGTACATTATAAAAGAATAAAGAGGACCACGCGAGTGCAGGCACTCTGCCACCTGTGCTAGCAGATTTGATTAGTTAATCAGGAATCACTTTGCCCAACGCGGCTTTTATAAAGCATAATTACAGCTCCAGCTACCAAAAAAAAAACAAAAAAAACTTTTGACTGCAGATGTTTTAAGGGGGCATTTTTAAACTTTCTGCTCCGTCAAAAAAAAAGACTATTAACATAAAGTTGAAGCAACATAAACCAGCTGCTAAGAATAAAAAAAACCTCCAATAAAGAAGGAGCCAGTTAGGGAAACCATGCAATTGAGCATGCCTAGATGAAGGGCAGGGTTAGGCAGAAAGGCCAGACTAAATTTAGCGCCACCTTTTCATTCTCTAATTACGAGATTAATACATCCTGTCACACACGTCACAATACTACCCTATGATTTATTATCCAGTAGAGCAGATGGAGAGATTGAGCCAGAGGCGGAAGGAGGAGAGGGATAACGCCTGAAAGCAGCTAATCAACATGCATGTGTGATTGGGCGGGGCCTCGACTGTGTGAGCGCCCGACCAGTGGGTGTCTATGTTCATAAAATCAGCCGTATGAGTAAAGCCAAGATTTATTGATGGAAAACAATGCTGAAGTTGAATTAGACTCTGCCTGTTTCCTTAACAGGCTGCTCTTTAATGGGAGGCATATGGACCCACACACACACAGAGCACCGGACTATGGATTATGGCCATAAAGTGTGCCCCGGGCCTCAGGTTTAAATCAATGTCAAAGCCTGATCTTATTTCATCTAATGCATGTTTTAATCATCCTCCCTCCTGATCAATGCAGTTTGGATGCAGTCATCAGGCACTGCTGTGGGAATTTACAAGCGCTCCTATTCTCCTGCCTGTGTTTCCAGACGGACGTTTTACGAGGCAGTGCACAGTGTGACGGTAAATCTCTTCCTCCACTTTGCCAAAATGAAATTTCCCTGTGCCGCCTCTCTATGCCCATATTTGTTTGTCTCACTGTGTTGCTTGTGCAAACGAAACTTGTATTGGCCCTGCCAAGTCAACGTTCTAGTCTCTTTATTTTAATAGTGTCTGGAAGGGGTAATAAAAGCAAAGTGTCTTTATTCAATACTTGACAATAAAGCTGGATGTAGGGAAACTTTGAAATCCCTGAGTTGCATTTAGGAAAGTCATTTAACAGGCTTTACATACTTGTCGGTAATTGGAATTCAGCAGTAAATGAAAAAACAAATGAAAAAATAATCACATCGTTTTAGTTCAGAAAACTGATTTAGCAGGTGCAGGAGGTCTGCAGAGAAAACCCAATTCTGAAAGAGTACACATGCACTGCTGTTGTCAGGTGGTACTGTATATCTGCTGCTCTCTTATTAAATTGATAGGTCAGATTTATTGTCTTCTTACATATTCATAGTCTTTTCGATGGGAAACTAAAGCTGCTATCTGTGCACTCTTCAGAGCCACCAGACTCCATTGAGAAAAACGTGTTCTGCTGCCTCCATCAGCTCATTTGTTTGTCTTAATGTCTCACTTTGATGTTTTCAAGGGTTAGTTTGGCTTCTCCGTGCAGCCATCTACTGTAGGTAAAACAATAATGATGAATAAGCATCTCATACAACTCCACTTCAAAACATCCGAACTATCCCTTTAACTTGGAAAGCTATTCTCTGAGTTGTTTGTTTAAAGTATTCACAGTCTTTGAAAGTCAATCTCTGTGTTTGTATGCATGTGTGTGCATATTATTGTTTATCAAACACTGGAATCATACTGTGATTATATTATCATATTTTATTATCCTTCATTTACAAGACCCACTTGTCCAAATTAATGATTCAAAGCAGCTTGTTTTTGAAACCCTCAACATGACGTGACCGAAGTTCTAATATTGTGACATGTGATTACATCTGAGATATCGAAATATCAATCCCACTAAACTATGAGACATATTTATTAGTAGTGCGTTATGTTCACACTGAATAGTGTGTTGAGAGGGGATCCTTATTAACTTGTCAATGCCAAACAGCATGCTGGGTACAGCTTGCTTTCTATTGCTTGATACAGTGCATTCAAGAGCACATGAAGACAGATACCCTCGAGATGTTACATTGATTGCTTGAGCTTTGAGCAAATGACGTATACCCCAGCATTGCAAAGGGACGCAGCTATGTCATGGCAAGTGTATTGTATATAAGCATCCTTGGGTTACTTGAAAGGCGCAATATGAATTGAAGTTATTATTATGATTGCTATTATTGCTCAGGAGTGTGGAATGTGAAGTTGTTTCATTGAACTATTCTGGAAAAAGCTGCTAATTTCGCCACCAGAGGCCAAACAAACAGGACCTCCACGAGCCTATTCTGAACTAATCAAAAAATGGTCAATTTAATGTTTACATTGGTCAAACAGTCTGCATAGATTTGCCTAATTATGATATATATGTAAAAAATCTGATAATGGAAAAAACCTATTAAAATTAATTGATTGATTTAAGTCGTGCTGCTCAGCCCCAGTGCATATGTGTTTGTCTCTTGATATGTACATATATAAGTTTCCTTATCCAGCAGATTTCTTTAATTCTATTATTTTAATATTTGTCAGTGTGGGGTGATGGCATACATGTTAACCACTATGATCAGGCAACATGCTTGTTCTAATGCCAGTCTTTGTTCTAGTGTACTTCAATACTTTGTGCCAAATATCCCAATTTTTATTTTCAAAAACATTTTCAAGACACCATCTGTTCACCGAGGCATTTGGCCTCAGTAAAACCCTCTCGACCCTGTCACCAGTGCTCACTTTATTTTTTATTTTTTTCAGTTCTTGCTTTTTATTTCTTGTATCCCTTCTTAAGTTATTATTATCATTATTATTATTATATTTTTCTCCCTCTGTCTGGTGCATGAACACACCCTTAATATACAACAGCATGGCCCCATATACTGTATATCTTCCAGGAAAAACACAGAGCACTGAAAGTTCTCTGTACCAGTTCTGTGAGTTCTACCTATTTACATTAGGTGTATATGTGCTAATTGTGTTGAGACTAGCAAAGGCACCAGGCAACATTACTGATCACTGCTATCTATCTAAAGGATCACACTCTTTAATTTGTTATCGACTCAGGTTTTGTTTTTTCTGGCTTTTCATCTCCTCTGGAATCAAACATTTAAAAATAGTACACATGCTTAGGCAACCTGAAATCTGTCCAGAAAGTCTCCCTGTTTCTTACTCTATTTTGGAGTCCATTTGTAATCCATTAACAAAGCAAGATGTGGATTTATCCAGCAATTACTCTGCAGCCAGCTGCCCTGCTGACACAAAACTAGCATACACAAACACAAATAATCCCCTCCCTGAGGTTTGTCATATCTGTCACTGTTTCCCTGGGCTTTCTATTTTGGTATTAAAATCTGCAATAGGCCACACGCACACATTCATCCACATGTACGCTCCTGCCCTGAAGGGGAACCCTAGACCCTTAAACTGACACCTGTCAGTCACGCCGGCAAGCAGTACTGGCAGCAGCATAACGAGAGATGGAGAGAGGCGCAGCGTGAGCGGGGAGAAGACAGAAGAAGAAGCTTGAAAGATGAAGAGGAAAAGGCGGGAGAGGAGGGAGATGAAGAGGAGGAGGAGGAGAAGCAAGTGGAGGTGAGACTTCTGAAGCTTGTTAGAGACACGGCGAGATGAGAGTGGTGCAGCGTGCTGTTTGGTGTTTTAGCACGTCACCGTCTTTTTGATTTGTTAGCATGTGTTTATGATGTTGTTTCTCTGTCTGCCTCTGTCAATCTCTATTATTAGACCCTCAGATCCTCCTCCTGCTGTTTTGACACTCCCGTTGCTCCTGTTTCACACTTCTGCACACACATGCAGGCTTTTAGGGCTCGCAGACACTCTCACACCCGTAGACAGAGAGAGAAGCATATAGAAAGACAATGACAGATTCTGTGACATACACACACACTTGCAAAATCAGCAGCCGCACTGCTCGGGGCACACACGCTGGTTAGGTCTGGTGGGAGTGAAATCTTTCCTCCGGGTGCTTTGAGGTGTGACGTGCCTCCAGTATCAGATGTTCTGTTTGGAGGAGCGAAGGGGTGAGATTTCCTCATTCAGAGCGACTAAATAACTAACGAATTGACTTGATCAGACACACACACACACCTGGCTCTTTTATCATGCTGCCGCGCTGCCTCTGATCTCTTCATGCTGGCAGAGACAGCGATGCAGACGCCTGATCTAAATCTCTGGTCTGTGAAACCATGAGACGAGCCTAAAGGTGTGAGCCGGTGGTTCCCCTTCAATGTAGAAGGCAAACTTTTGAAGTCTTGCATTTAATTGAATTGACTTTGATTTGACACATGTTCTGCATAATCATCAATATGAATGAAGAGACAAGTGAATGTTTAGACCCTGTGGGAGCACAAAAATATCCATGATGAAATATCAATGGATAAAGTTTCTTTTTTGGAAGCTGAAGAAAAAAAGAAAACTTTTGATCTTCTCAACAATCATCACTCAGTGACATCATACTGCAGGCAAATGATTATCACAATATAGTGCAGGATTAAGAAGCTAATTTTACAAGGTCTGGAAATGCCGGCGACAGATCGCTCAATGGCGTTCTCCTGGCCCTGAGACAGAGAGAGTGAGAGCGGCGTCTGCGGCTGATATCTGCGGCTGCGAGATTAGCTTGGTAATTAACCACAAAGCAATTATCGGGTGGTGGGATGAGAGGCGCGTCTCAGGGAAGGTGTTTCTTGATGTGTTTAATAGGTGTTGAGTAGTTTGATCAGTCGACAGAAGTTGTTTCTGATTCAGAGGCCCGCAGTCCAACAGAGGTTGATCCACAGCTGATATGTGTTTCTGCCGAGAATTCAATTAATTAGACTGTTGCTTTTCCTTCCATCCACTTTTCATTAACCTCCATTGACACCTCGGCGAAGCTCCTGCGTGCAGGTTTACGACAGTATCAGGATTAACAAGGAAATGGGAAAGTTGGCAATAAACAAAGTTGCCAGAGGATGGAGATTCCCTCTGGGAACATCACGCTCTCACACTCTCGTGGAGTTTCAAAGACATCTTCCTCCGACTGCATCTCAGCGTTGGATCACAGAAGTTAAAATGCTCCAGCTCCAACAAAAATCAAAAAGATTTGGACTCACACACCGGTTGTGAGATCTCAGCAGATAAGTGTTATAAGAGGGGTGAGTTAGAGGGCTTTGGCTAAGTGCTATTGATGAAAATAAGGATTGCTCTCTTGGGGGGGTCCAACCACTGTTCTTCAGATCAGAAACAGATTCAATCAATACATCCAGCTCGCTCACAATTCATATAATGGCTGTGTGTTTGAGAGGAGCTCTGAAGATTTGAACAATATCGACAAACTTGTGTGGGATATATACATTCTCACCCACGATCCACTTTTAACATTGACTATCATGCTATATCAGTACGACGCATCCTCCTCAATTTGTTCTCACTCCATCAAGTGTTACTCACTCCCTTCCTCACTTTTTAAAAAATCTTTGGACTTGTATTTTTTAAATAGACATCTCGGCCACAATTTCAAGCAACACTGTCTTCTAAAAATATCGTTCCCATACAAAAACCTGCATTTTCAATTAGGTTTTGAAGGAAACTTCTCTTGGATTATGTTTGTTAGGTTACTTAAGTTGGTTTCACACAGGACACTAACATATGACTCCTGGTGTTTGTTTGACCCATTCATCCACCCCTCATTATGCGGAAAAATTAGACTGGTCTCATGAAAAGCTGATCTGTCTCATTTCCTACAAAAAACGAATGCATTGGAATCTGTTGTTTTCCTATGAAATTCTGTCTGGTAATGGAAAATAAAGGCACGTGATGAGGAGGGGCGGTGGATGGATCAAACAAATTCCAGTTTTCGACCAGGAGATGAGGAGACCACCGTTCGTTGTGTTTTTTTTATAACCCTAACCATGTTCTTTTTTCCTGACATGATCAAAGTCGTTTTGGTGCCGAATTGATTTTACGAGAGTAAGACAAACAAAGGTAATCCAGTAGAGAATACGTTTCAATCCAAATGTAGTTGAAAATGCAGTTTAGTTTAAGGGAACATCATTTTTAGGAGACCAGGCTGGTTCAAGAGTCCTTGGTCCTACCTGACTCCTCGTCAGATTTGTTGTCATTCTCCGAGTCGGTGAGGGTGAGGGCGGAATTCTCGCGACTGGACACTCCTGAGCTGCGCCGGGACTTTACCCTCCCTCTTCCGGCCCACAGCTGGATGGCCCGCTCTGGAGACAGCGGCCCCTCGGGGTCCGAGTCAGCATCAGAGCCGGCGCTGAGGGAGTACCCCCTCTGGAGGAGGCCCAGGTCGGGACAGTAGGGAACGGCAGCGGGGTGCGGAGGGGGAGATGGCTCGCATACTCCCAGCTCGGCCAGGGTGAAGTTACCCCCTGCGAGGGAGAAAGTGGAGTTACATAGTAATATAAGTAAATGCAGTAAATGGAGACAAACACTCCCACAAGCAAACACACACAGCACGCACATCTAGCAAACAAACCCACAATCACACGCAGAGAAGCACACTAATTATGAAACTACGGAGGCGGAGGCTGAAAATTGGTCTTTGTTGTGGCAGGCAGGAGGGGGAGAGATGACGCAGCATGAATCAGGCACAAACTACAAACTAGCTGCTGGAAGGAATATGTACTGGCCTGCAGGCCTGTTAAAGCTGGCTTAGAAGGCCTGCCTCCCTCGCTTTACTGCTCCGCATTGGCATTCATGAGGTGTTGATGTGAGATCAAAGAGCTGTTCACTTGAGGCCTCTCAGACTGTAGTGGAGCTGCTTTGCTGCCTTCTGGGTTTGATCATCTCCCCACCTAGTTGCCATCACACGCTGGACCCCAGGCTCACTGAATATACTGCAGTCTGCGGCAGCACCGGCCCGCTGCCTAACACTCTCCCCCTCAAGACAAACCGACTCGTCACTTCTAAAATAAATATATAAAATTATCCAAATTAAAGCACATCAAAGGAGATCAATAAACAGTGCTGCAGCCCAATTAAATCCAAGCTGAGGAAAAAGCAATTAAGGAAAAAGGCATGCTCAACCAATTTATTCTCTATACTAATTAAAAGAGTATTGTGGATGCAATCGCTCACCATCAGCTGTTGGGGTAAAGGGATCGGGGGAAAAACAGTTGTGATTCACTTCATTAGCAGTTTGTGAGGGAGGGGAAAGGAAGAGGCGAGTGAAGAGTGGATGGCATCGTGGCGGCACGCAGTATGAATCGATGTGCCGGGAATCGCGCAGCTGTGCGACTGGGTTAACTGTGACTCATCAGGCGTACGGACGCAATCACAGAGAGAGGAATTAAACAGATGAAAATCGTCTGCTGGATCTTCACGACTCCTCTTCACAGCCTCGCCGAAAAAAACTCGAGAGTTGTGCTGAAAGTAATGAGGAGAGGGAGGGCCCTGAAAGGAAACTCAGCCCGGGGAGGTGGTGACAGGCTCTATACTTCTACTCAGACAAACAGATGGACCGGACTAGAGAGCAGAAGCAAGCCAACTACTCCACAGGTGGATCCAGCTTCTAGGCTACAGCTCTACCCAACTACTGCAAAACATCAGGGGATATTACCATTCCTCTTCGTCTTTGCTTCGTCGTCTTTTCCTCCCACTTATCATAAAAGGATAACAAAAGGAAGCTTCTTTACTATACGAGACACTAGGGGCTTTTACAATGTGTATATATACTAATGTACATGGATCTAACTCTATTAATGAACCCATACCTGAGATGAGGTATCGGAGGAGGACTGGAGAGAATTCCAGGAGGCCTGAGAGAGCAGAGCACACAGGTTCTTTAACATCAAATCATCCCGAACTAGCTAGAGAAGTGTCTACTCCACAATCACAGTTAAGATTATGCTTTATGCAAATCATCCCATCCAACGACAATGACAATAATTGGACCCCAAACACATCTTCTAGTCTAAACAAACACTACGTAGAAGCAGTTACACAACATCAAACCGTGTGTGTGTGTGTGCATGTGTGCATGTGTGTGTGCGCTCGCTACACATATCTAATGTTACATCCCACAGGCCACCACTCTGTACAATTAACATGCCATAACCAGTGATTACATATGCAAAATCCAATCACTCCTTATCACCATCAGCGGTAGACGCGGCGCTGTGCCGTAGCAATCTACATGTACTCAAAGAAAGATGGATTGGTGCAATGGGTTGAAGCAGACATGAAAATCTATCTCAGTTATTCTACAAATAGAAAACCAATCGCATGTTTGCCACATGATCCTATGACAGATGTGAGGGCAAATGTGGCGCTGCATTCTAATCAGATCAATGCCTTTCTCTGGGCGCGTCACTGCTGCCATACATGAGCTTATAATGCACATTATTGTGCCTGTGCAGAGCCTTGAGCAGCCTCCTTGGGCTGCGCACATCTGCGACAGTTCATTGTGCACATGCTGACACTGTGAGTAGATCATCGCATTCCACATGAATGTATGTGAGTCTCAATTAGTTGGAGCTATAGGGCAAAATCAGCACGATGCAGAATCATTCTCGAAAGTCTTTTCACAGTGAAGGACAGAGTTGAAGAAAGGGAGAGAAACGGAACAGATGTGAAAAGAAACACATGTGGCAGTGTGTGCTTGGTGTGCATGGAAACAAAATGCTTAATATACAAGAAAGGCCAACATATACTGAATCACACCAAAATAAAAAGAGGGCTGTTTTCTTTTTAAAATGGTGATAACAAGAAGAAAAAAAAAACATGCACACTTTAACCTTGAAGAATTTAAAAAGTGGGTTTACAGTGGTTCAACTTCTTTATGTAACATATGAACTATTACAGAGGATTTCATTGGCACTGAAAATCTCAGGTTTTCTTTTCAACAATTCTAATTCATAGTTATGTAATAGTTGTTTAATGGTGATATAAAAAAGCAAGGGATAACATGTAACATGAATAGAATATTAAATAATGTATATTGGACAGTAAAATAATAGCGGAATGTAGTAAATATGCATGATAAGAAATATAAAGATATGTGTATAAACTGTATAAACTGGTAAACTGGATAGATGGTGCCAATTACATGGAAACACTGTCTACAAATGATAGAATGCAGGCCTGTTTCCCAGCCATGTACAAGATTTGACTGAATCAATATATGTTCCCTTCATAAATTCAAATGAAAGTGGGGCTTTATTAAGTTAAATAGGAGTAACAAGAAAAAGCAACATTAACAAGTTGACTGACTTTTCTCCTACGTATCAATGACAACAAATGTCTTTTGTCTGTTCCCTCTAGAACCAGACATAGAAACATCTTTCTGAATGGTCGTTGGAAGGAAGTTCAGCGGAGTGTTTTAAAAATAGTACAGACGTCATTGTACATACACGTACAGTTGTAAAAACAGCTGCAGTTTCTGTGAATTTATGCTACAAAACCACTGACCCAGGTCTGCAAAAAACGTCCTGGTAAGGCATTAGAAAAGACAATAAAAGTAAATAAAAAAATTCCAGAAATGCTGGAAGTGAAGCCACCGAAGTTGCCGTAAATGCCGATAGTGAAAAAACAGAAATTAGAGAAAAAGCCAGAAGTGAAGTTACGTAAGTTACATTAGTTTCAGCCTGTCATCCAAAAAATGTAACATTTGGCTCAAAAAAAAAAAAAAGATGGCAGTAGCCAAAATGGCAAACTCAAGGCTCAAAAATGGTGACTATGTCCACTTCTATATGCTTCAAACTCATGGATTTCTTACCCCGACTTCCTGGACCGTATTTCATTGTCTCACTGGGCAACACAGCCTTACCATTGCAGCCTGTAGCACTTTTTAACTGCAGGCCACACACTGAATCCTACATACTGACAGTGATTTATAAAGACCCTATCATTTGTTTGAAACATTACATGGTTAAAGCTGCAGTTCCACTTGTTTCTGAGCCCAGCAGGGACTTAAGTTCCCTGCACCTGCGATGCATCATCATTTGGAGTATTCATGCGCCGCACGTTGTCTCTCAAAAAAATAAGTGACACGGGGGAAAAAGAAGCATCTTGTTGGAACTCGAATACAATAGTGTGATGGGAATGGCATTTGCAGTGATCCATTAAACCACATGTACTTCCCTTGATAAAACTCATTATGGATGTGTGTGGGAGCGAATGTGTGCAACGTGCGTGTGTGTGTTTCGAATCTGAGTGTTTGTGAGTAGACAGCTTTGTGGGATAGAGGGGCCTATCATTAAAAAATCATTTGTGCTTGTTAGCAGTTTGACAGGCAAAGTATAGGCAGCAGGACTCTGCATTATGCTGGTTGACTTTCCCTCACCCCACCGTGTAATTCTGTATAGGATATAAAACAGGCAGAACGTGTGGGCTTCAGTGCCTGCAATTATGTTGCTTTTTCCAGATAGAATAGTTTACACTGCAGGCCACCCTTGGACATGCCATTTGCAGCTTTTGAGCGAGCGGCAGTTCCGAACAATTTCTGATTTGCCCTGAAGTGCTGAACTAGTGAACTGATTTGCTCCTGGGTGGAGGATGCATCAAAATCAGGAAGCAAAAGCAACTGTGCACCGCAGGTTCGCCAGCAACCCCCCAAAATGGCTGAAATTACTGTTAATAACAGTAAAAGCCTTATTTTCTTTGTCACAGCTAAGAACATGCTAAAATGTGTGGCTAATAGCAGCCAAAATGTGTCATTTCTTAATATTTTCCATTTTCATTTGCATCCAATTCAGAATTCATCTGCACTGCACTTTAGTATCCCTGAAAAATCAGTTTCTCTTTTGTGTTTTCTTTTCTGTGAATTACGAAGCAATAAAATATACATATTTCTTTGTAATAATAGAGAGGCTAAGTGAAGAAATGTTTCCACAGACGCAGGAGAAAGACAGAGTCAGGGGAATGATGGAAATGACAAAGTAGAGACAATATAGTAGTTAGGACCCAACTTTCAGGGGTCGCATGTTCCAGCTCTCCTGGGATCCAATCCCAGCTAAAGTCGCTCTCCTGTGTCTCCCATAATCTGTCACGCTGTCTCTCCCCCTAGTCGCTCAGCACGAGACAAAATGCATTTTAAAAAATCATTGAGCGGTTCAGTGCGCTATTAAAAAGTAAAGGACAGCGAAGGAGAGCTGGCTTCTAAAACTGAAGACAAGATGAGGAGGAGTACAGTTTTCAAAAAATGTGTTACACATGTTTCTCAGTGTAGACCTCACTATTTCATAACTCTCTGTACAGCTGTTTTTACTCACAGGTAAAAAGGAAGAGAAGCTAATGTCCAAAATGATGCAAATCTATCAAAATACCTACATTTGTAACAATCTCTGTTGCTGAAACAATTGATAGCCAATAGTCTTACCTCAAATGCACAATATGTAATTTTCTTTCCTCTCAATCAAAATAATAATAAGAGAGTTCAAATATGCTCACATTATCCTGGTTAGGATTTATTCAGCCTTCATTGATCAGGTTTTTTTATTAGGAGCTGAATCATCAGTGGAGGTCTCTTCCTCTCCAAACAAAAGACCCAGTAATTAACTGGTAAAAGCACTAATAGTTTCATGATAAAAATCAGTGTTTCTTTTACACTGTTCAGACTAAACAGATTGTTCCTCTAATAACTTAAGATCCAAACTTTGGATGGCTTACATATTTAATTTGGTTAAAAATCATAGTTTGATACAACCAACATCTAACACTGTATCATAATATTGTGAACAAAACTGGATTTAAAAAAACATCAATTTGTGCTTCTGGCAGATAACTACAACACTGAAACACGCACTGAGGAGATATGACGCCATTGGCTGGCGACACAAAGGAAAGCAAATGGACTGATTGAAATGACAGATCATTGGAGTTCACACAACACAAGAGCTGCAGTTCACTTACATAGTTCACAATTTTGAGTTTTGAACTAAGTTCACGGTCATTTCTTCTGTTTATGTTTCATGCATCAATTTGATGTGTTGTTTCAAATCGTGCTGGATTTGATGTTCTGATTTCTGACACAGACTGCAGACCGCAGAGAATTTGTACTGATATGTTTATAAACACACTTCAAGTATTCACATTTACTGGCTTCAGCCAACTGTTATTTAAGTTCACTGAGCGACTGCGTTAACTATTGACTTTCAGCCGAATGCGTCCTGGGGTGTCGTAGTAACTAACACCAGTAGTTGGAGTGGATAATTAATACAAACGAGTATGTCTTTAAAATGAAAGTAAAGCTGAAAGCTTTTACAAGGACACCTACACATTCTGTTCGTGTTTTCAGCAGCTGCCGTCACTACAAGCAATCACGACGCATTTAGTTGATTCACCAGTTAACACGGTCACTAGTTAAGCTGTAACACCTGTCATCATTTTGGCAGCAGGGAACTACGGGACACTATTAGACAGTAGAAAATAACATGTTAGATGAACGTGCTCTTTTAGCGCAGTCATGCAAAAGAAATTGTAGGTGTTTTAATATATTTTCAAAACTTAAATCATCATCCTTTTTATTTATATTTTTATTACATACTGTGTGTGAAGAACATCTACTGCTGATACAGATACAGAGGAATAATATCAAGCTCTAAGCTCATCGGAGACTACAGTACAGATGGTGTTCCTCTCGGTCATCTCGTCTTTGCCACACGGACACACACATTCTCCTCTCACTTTCACGGCCACAATTCATTCTCTATCAGACACTTGTCTATCTCTAACCATGTTTATGTAAATCACCTCTTCCAAAGTGTTCCCCTCTTTGTATAGATAGTAATGAAATTAGAAAAAAAAAGACAGAATGAGTATGTAAACATATGCAAAATGGGCTGCAGATACAGTCCGGAGACAATTGCTGCCGTTTGAGTGAGAAAATTCATGAATTCATGAATTTTGAAAGACGTGGTCATTGAATTCATTTTGTGTCAAAGCAATGGAAAATGATCCACAGTTTAGTTCACACAGGCTGCTGCCGCGCTACACTGTGTGAAAAAGGAGAGAAATGTACTTCCTCTTAAGTTGATAACGGAGGGAAAAAATAGGGAGCAAAATAAAGAGTGAGACGCGCCGATGACGAAAAAGGGGATCAAAAGATGAGGTAGTGAAGAATGATGAAATCCTCGGTCATGGTAAACAGCTTCTGCAGAGGAGGAGAGAGAGAGACGGGGCGCAGACAGACGGAGGAGTACTGCTGCGCACAATGTACCTGAATGATAAGCCAACATAGTGGCTCTAATGAAAGCACCAAAACAGAGTCGTTTGGCTTGGACTTGAATACATGTTGTACAAAGGTCAAGGTTCAAGGTCACTGCTGTCCGTGAGAGTGAGAATGGAGTTTGTGGGATTATTGTGTAGCTGTAATTATCACACACTATTATTACTCTCACACACACATGTGCACACAAACACACAGCGCAGCAGTGGAGAATACTAATAAACATCTTCACAAATCAGGGTTTCCATGGTGATGAGGTGATGTAGGGTATAAAAGGAAGCAAATGTTGCACGGGTGCACACATATCAGAAGTGAGAGTGTTACAGAAAAAACCTCGACAAATGTTGATAATGAGATCACCATCTTTGCAATATGATGTTTTTTTTCAAACCAAAATGCATATTCCACGTCTGTAAGTAAAACTGTTTCCATTACAGATGGAAATACTGTCACGTACCAGTATTCATACTTCACAATTCTACGGTTCATGCTAATGTTAAGTGCAGGAAATGCATAATATCCATGCAGCACATTTGGCTTTGTATGCATGTCATTGTCTTTCAGCTCATTGTTTTGGTTCTACAAATTTACTGTTTTGGTTCAATCTCATTGCTATAACCGACCTCATTCCTAGAGGCAGCAGGCAGCTATTTTCAGCAAAAAGCTGTAATAAGCCCACTGTACACTAGCTGCCTGGCACCAAACGACAGGCAGACAAAATTAGCGACGAGCTGGTGAACACAGCGGAGCATTTAGCAGCTAAAGAGCCAGCTCTGTCCCTCAGGAGCTGGAGAAGACCAAAACAAATCTGAAGGTGACCAGAAACATGACTCCAAATGAATGCTTCTCTGTGTCTGATTGATGTGCAAGTAGAAAACTATTTGCTAACATGTTCATTATAACAATTTCATAAAGTGATGATATGTCCTGTCATACACCGGGTGCAAAGTGGTGCATGACATGGCACAATTATCATAGCTAGTTGGGGACAAATTGTAATTTTTACTTAAAAAGAAGTGTAGTCAGGAATACTGTTGGCTTGCTTGAGGCATCAGAAAAGGATTGAGCTGTTGGCCATTGACACATTGTTTCCCTGACATTAAAAGGGATGTACAAGGTTTCTCTTCCTCAGAAAAATAGGGCTACTGATGCATTTGCTCATATGCACTCAAATAGTCATCGATGGGACAGTGGCAGCAGGAAATGCTCACTTCTCTAATTTGCTGAAACTGGAATTGAAATAGCAATGCACCACATGCAGGTGCACCTGACTTTTAAAGGGAATGGGAGGTGACACTTTGGGTGTCATTGGTTGAATTCAAATTACAGCCAAAACACAACTAGGATTAATTGAGAACCTTAATACAGCCCATTATGAAGCATTTCTTTCAAGCAGATGTGGAGCTGGACAATGCTAAATGCACCTACCCCAGGTACTTTAGACCACTAGACCATCTGCTGCCCAACTTGGCCAAAACAATGCAATGCAACTTTTATTTTAGGTTTTAATTGCATAACATAGCAATGCATTTACTCAAAATATTGTAGAATTAAACTATGAAAAGTTTGGCATTGGCAATTCAATGGTCATTGTGAACATCTTTTCTTTAGTAGAATTATCAAAATCACTGTTCACTATACCATATAATGTCTGAAATACATAAGGCCAAAAACGGATTGGGTTCTCTTTGTTATTAAGAAACAACAGCAATAATAATCTTCCAAAATTAAAATGATAAGAGGATTTTTCCATGTTTTTTTCTGACTCTCAGATCTGCTCTCTAGTGAACCTATAACCCCTTATTTGGAGTATTAAAGGGTTTTAGGGTATTACTGTAAAAAGTCTTTCTTTTCTCTTTGGCTAAACATCTTATCTCAGTCATCACTCTCATGGCCATCAGATAAACTGCCTCATCCTTCAAAAAGGAGATTATTCTTTGACTCTTATTTGCCGGGATTAAAAACAAAGTGGTTTATAGCAGATGATGCAGCAAAGATTAAAATGTTTTATCTTGACATCTGGAAACTAAACATGTGCATTTTGCTCAAATAAGTAAACAAAGCATTAGCACACATACTATCACTTCAAACACTGACACATCCATTTATCTTAATTGGCATTTCAGGAATGAAGTCAGGTTTTTGAATTATTTTTAAATACAATAAAGTAATTGTGTGATCAAATTTGAATGTGGAGGTTTATTTATCTAATGTTTCATTAAAGGTGCTGTCATATCTTCTTTGTGACTTTTGCTGTCTCCCAAAGTGCTCCTCACTGTAAGCAGTGAGTGAGTGGCAGTGACAGAGATACATTACAACCTTACCTTCCCTGTGTGACTGACATGTCGTGACAGGATGACAGGGCACACTGACAGTCAGCCTCATACCGCTTGGTGTTGATTATCCAAACTCCATTTCACACACACACACGTGCATACACACAGACATGTCCCCGTTGCATGTGGCATGTCATTAACGCCACCATTAGCAGTGCAGTAACGACTTAACAGTTAGCCCAAATAGGAGAGTCATGGTCAAACACTTCCCACACCTCCCAGATGATATCCGTTCTTTTGGCTCCTGCCTAAGCCACAGGGGCCCTTGCACCTCCTAATGAGGAGCCCAAAATAGGTGCGACAAATGTCATCCAACCCAGGGCTACTTCTACTTCTGCCCAGAGGACAGCAGTCTGGGTTGGACAGGACATGACAGGACATGACACAACACCATGCACTCTGGAGGAGGTCTTGTCACTGAGAGGTGTAGCGCTAAGCAGTGAAACACCTCTCATCCGTGAATAGGAGGCTCAAGTTGATCAGCCTGGGAGACATGCTTCACTGTTGCTCATAGCACTGCAATACTCCACTAACATCTACAAAGAAATCACTTTTGAAATTAAAGGATTTTCAGGGATGCTGAGAACTTAATGTGGCATATACTGTAAAAGACATACTTTAAAAGGTCATCTCTGAATGGTCTGGATCTTGATTTAATGGTGTGGCGATCTGATAGGAGTTCTACATGTTCACTGCTCAAAGCTCGGCACTATGAATTCATGCAGACACTGTACTATTGCCAGATGATGAGAATGACCATATAGCGCATGGCGGGGTAAGATCAATGGGGAGTGTGCACTGCTGAGCTACAGTATATATGGATTTCTTGCAGTATTAATTCAGATGTACTGCTGTTTCAATAAGTAATGAGTTTACATTGCACATTCTGAATAAAATATTCCTATATGTTCTTTAATAATAACAATACCATCGGAAAATAAAACATGTATCCAAGTATAATGATAAGACGGATTTTATGCACAAGCGGTTTTCTTTCTATAAGTTTTCCTGTGTGCTCCTTTTCATTAGTTAGTCCTCCTCTATTGTTGTTTTCAAGCCCATTAAAATTCCAATTTCTCTGGAACATTTCAGACTCCCGGGTGTTGTATTATGAAAAAGTACAATGTACACTGCTACATCCTACAAACCATGGACATGACCTCAGGACATGGCCGAATGCAACACAAAGGCTTCACTAATTTTCACTGGTATATCTTGTTTTATTCTAGAAAATCATGTTTAATCATGGTGTTGATTTAACAACAGTTGTTTTTTAAAGCTGTGCTTCATAAGACATGTTCACAAAGTACTTTAATAACCATGGACACAGAGAGATATTCACTGGCAAAAGGCTGGCAGGTTGCACAGGACACATCAAGAATCTGGTCAACAGTTCGACCATCATCAGACTTTCTTTGCAAAATGTATTAACAACAGTTAAGGCTAGCAACGTTCACAACTAGCGGAAAATTGATTTACAAGTTTCAATGTAAGTGGTAGATCTAGGTACATTTGTAACCTCAAAACTCTATGTTTCTGCAAACCTGAGGGATTTCCAACAGTGGGTCTGCCCAGAGTGATCGTTGGTATAGACGAAGACACTAAGACAACACCAATTGGTTTGGGGACCAATGTTCTTTAGCCTAAGTTTAGCATTTTGGTCGTCAATAAAGAGATTTCTAGGCAATCAACAATGCTCCGTCAAAGACAAAAAGAGAAAAATGCTGATAAAACCCAAATGTACAACATCAAGGTAGTGACACTCAAACGCTTACCTTGCTTTATTTATTTGAATCTTAATGGGACCATCACTTACAAAATGAAAATCATGCTGTATCGAATAAGACTTGAAACCAGTGATTGAGACCATTAACTTGTTAGGAAAGTGCGGAATACTATTCAAAATAACTTCTTTTTCTAACAGCTAGAGTCGCCCCCTGCTGGCGATTAGAAATAATTTTAGTTTGAGGCACTTCCACATTGGCTTCATTTTTTTAAGGCCCAGAAGTTGCCGCTTTGCTGCAAACAAGGTTGAAATCTAACCAGCTATAGCTGATAGCTATCACAACATTAAAGAAGAGACACATAGCACCAAAAATAAATAATGTTATAAAAAAATAATGGGGATAGGTGTAAGGATAATACATTGTTAGTATAAAAACAGTGTTCAGGGGAAGAAAATCCACCCTGCTGTGGCATTCATTGTGATTTCAGTAAATCATTACTCCATATCGTCCGTTATCCCTTTCATATGCACGGAATTCTTTCATCTTCCCATATCTACCATTTCTCCCAGAATCTATAGCATCATTCGCCATGTGTCTTCATCTGCATGGTAATCCTACAGTGATTGAAGTTTATTTACACATGCTGAAGAAAAGCAAATCATTTGCATTGGTAACATTTTTGTCACTAAAGCGAGGACAGAACCGGCATCAAAACGTACACATGTGTCAGAAATGTGTCATACATCCGTTCACACAAACCCGTACACACACATTTAAATTATGTAGCTGGGGAACATGTTTAATTACAGCCTAGGAAGCAAGTGACTTGGCTGAGAAAGAAAAAAAAGCACTTGATAACAGTGACATTTACAATCTGCCTCATTTATCAAAAGCTGCCAAAGCAGAGTCAAAGAGGGTCATTACATAGTAAACATAGATTAACTCAACTCGCACAAAACCCACACAACATTGTCTGATAAATGATTTTTATTCTAAGAAAATTGCAGATGTCAGCATGCATTTCCCTGGACTCTGTCAATTAATTGTCTTGTTTGTTACCCAATATATGTGTGTATGTGTGGGGCGCGTTTGCGTGTGTGTGTGGGTGCAAATGAGAGCCAGCATCGGTGTTAAATAGCTGGCACCTTCACCATGCATTTCCCCGGCCTCTTCCTATTATTTGTCTCATTTGTTACCCAGTGTTTGCATGTGTGTGCATGCACCTGTGCCAGCATCACTGCTAATAGCTAGCACTTTCATAGGACAGACAGGATTTGACAAACTAAGCTGAGGTGTTCTCTCGGATAATGTTATAGAGTGAATCCCAAGGGGACATCGCATTCTAACAGACCTGTACTTAGTGCCAGTCATTCTACTTAGTCCCAAAACAACTATTAATCACTCTCGCTCATTCACAAGCACACTTGGATTTACAGACTCATCCATGATGCAAGGAAAAGAGCTAATGCAAGTCTGTAAACTAGGCCCTTTTGACATTTGTACAGTAGCCTGAGAGTGTATCTTCGAGTGCCAAATGCCGGACCAGATGTTGCTTGGAGTTAAGTCCCCCTTTAAATACCTCCTTGCATGTGTCGGGGCCACACATACAAACCCACAAGAGCAGTTTCCTGTCTATAAAAAAGGAAATATGGGGTTGGGCTGAGTGGGAGTGCGCTGAGGATTGAAGGAGCAGAGTGGAGTCGGCCCCAGGATATTCTTCAGCGACTCCTCTGCTCTGTTGCTGCATCTACGGGATGCTTTTGAGTGTCAGCAGCTGGCAGAGGCGCAGAATGCCAGGGAGAAGACAAAGATAAAGAGGGATCGGAGGAAGAAGGGAGGGATTGCATTTAATCTAACCATTTATTTTTAATAGCATGCAGCTGCTTTGTTCTCTCTTTGATCATCAGCAGTCCAGGTTGACTGTAACCCTATGGATTTCCTGGACACACACACAGACATATGTGCATGCATACACACAATGACAAACATACATTCTGTATCTTCTTATATCTTATTTATGTGGATTTTTGCACTTTTTATTCCCAATTTTGAATGTCCAAATCCCTGTTGTATGCACCGGAGTCCATGTCACTGTCTGTGGTAGGCTGAAGACACATTTGTGCTACATTTGTGACACATGGTGTCACCAGCCGCTGCAAGCAATAAGCTTCACCAGGAGGCAAAACACGTGGTAGGTACACATTATCCCCCTAATTCAACCATTCACAATTGTGCAAGAGCCCTGACTAAGCAGAGGAAGTGGCTACTGATGCGACAAGGAGAAACACCACTGGCGGACACAGCCGGTTGTAGTCACTGGACCACCACTACCCAGAATCTAGACTGGCTCACAGGATGGAAACTGCCTATTCCAGACAGAGTTCTCCTCCCCTTCTCCTTTTTAACATTTACAAAATCCTGATCACTTATTGATACAAAAACACTACCCTCTGAGCAACCTACATACTGACAATGGAAAGTTATTGACAACGATTTAAAGTCTGCAATTCAGGACCACATGAAACTTGTGAACACACCTTGGAAATGCTCAGACTTTAATGCCCAATGTTTATTCATTTTCCGACATGGCCATCATCAGTCAGAGTTGACTTGGCACATCTGGCAGCAGTAAACAGCAGTGACATTGACTTAACCAATGCTCCCTGGGTGATGAGGACGATTGTAATTGATTTAAAGAGAAACAGAGCCCAGAGCGCTTTTTTACCCCAGTGTGGAATAATGCCGGTTCAGCCAGCACTGGCACAATACTAAAACAAAGTATGGAAATAGGTTAACCTGGCTATGTGATTCCTGAATCCATGCACTGGTAGGTACAAATTAACTCCTTTCCCACCTGTGGACCAACAGAAGCTTGTCTTCATGGAGTTACGAGATCCCCGCCTAACATGTTGACGGACATGATCTCTAAGAGTGCTTATTTTCAAAATGCTCCTGTGGGAGGCAATTGAAGGTAGTGACAAACTAGATATGTGGTCGTGCGGTTTAAAGGACTTGCTGGGAATTAGAATTAAATCTGCAAAGGTAGTTTGCAGTGAGCACACCCCTCTCGCTAAGAAGTGATTTGAAGTAGCCAAGGACTTGATAAATCACATTTATATCCTTGTCGTGCAGGTTCCTCTCATCCCGTCATGGAGGATTCTGCAAACAAGTCACATAGGGAGCTGCTCTCTTTAGAGGGGTAGGGTTAGTCCCTGAATCTCACATTATGAGAGGCTGCTGCTGCTGCTGTTCTTGCAGATACTTCGAAGTCTTCCCTCCTCAAAGAATGGAGAGGACAGAGGAAGCAAAGGATGCTTCTCTAGCACACAGCCTCCTCCCGACCACCCAGTAGTGCATTTTCCTTGCCATTTGGTCTTGAATAGAGGCAGTGGAGGCAATCATGCCAGGATGCGAGTGGCAGAGTTTGGCAGAGTTTTTGGACAAAGCAATCATTGGCTACTGTAGTCATTTGTTACATGAAAGTGGATTGAGAAAAGGAAATGCAGAATGAGCCATTATATTGTACTCATGGCCATTACACTGTATGTACGCCACCGGCTCTCGTGGCTTTGAATGGGCTCGTTCTGATTATATTAGCACATATGTGCACATTTCAGTGCATCTGTGAAGATGAGAGGTCAAGCCTATAGAGCTTATATAGCAGGCACAGCCCGGTGTGAAGTGAAACGCAAGGACCCACACAGTCTACTCAGTCTCAGAGCCATAGAGGGGGCCTCAACATGACAAATGTGTGATGTGATCACTAAAGCAACAATACAGGAACAGCAAGGGTGAAAAAAAGTAGGTATGAAATGTGTGACAGAAGAGCAAAAGGGGACATGAAAGAAAGCTAGAGATGGAAAGATAAGAGAGAGAGGGAGACAGAATGAGTAGGGACAGTAGATGATGCTGAGTGTTGTCCAAGCAGTAAGCCAGGCAGGTGGGTGGTGGATTCACTGTGTGGTTTCCATCCCTGGGGGCAAAGCAGCAGAGGAGAATGAAGAGGGGCTCATTTAGATCCTTATAAAAGGAAAGGCCAAAGCTTCTAGAGACTGCAGTGGCTGTGATAATGCCTGCTGTCTAGAGGTGGACCTGCAGGGATGACACACCCCTGGGATGTGCTGAATAGGAGCCGCAGAGAATGACTGGGGGAAAAGCAAGGAGATGCACAGTATGGGTGGAAAGATCAGAGAGACAGAGAGGTGAAAGACTGCAGACAAACAAAGAGAGACTGCAGCAGGAGAGAGGAAGTGTACTGTAGTGTGCTCCTGTGTACTGCTCAGAGTGGCATATTAGAGTTCACTCATTTGTATTTGAGTCACAGGATTATCTGTTCAGCAGTGATACATGCATATTCAGCCCCAAAGAACCTGCTAAAAAATATGACAGGAAACTGACACTTTTTCGATGCAAAATAAACCATACACGTAGGCAAAGCTTTTTCCAATATTTCTGGTTATATGTGAACAAGGCTTGTGCCATTATTGGGATCACTGGTGTTTTCGAATATGTCGCTTTGTGGTGTTAAATAGTGAACACTTGTAATGAGCTTTCCAGGCTGCTGCATGTTATGGTGAGGAAAGAATGTGTTTATTTGGCTGTGCTTATCCAAGCAGACTAGGTAATAAGTGTGTAATGGGGAAACAGCGGAGTTGAGATCCAATGAAAGCAGGGGGTCTGTTGGAATACACAAGCAAACCTGCTTTATCAAAATCTGCAAGGAGCCGTTTGGGACAGCTAGTGTTCAACACTGAGAATAAACTGACAAAGAAGGAAAGGATTTACTCTAAATTTGCATGTTATGTTCAGAACGGTGAAATATAGCCTGGTAGGGTGGCATAATTTGAATTAGGGATTTAACATTATACAACTATATGTTGAACAATAAAGCAGCCCTTTCTTATCTACTCTAATTGAATTTCCATTTATTTATTCAGCCTTCTATTATGTTGTATTAACATTGTATTAATGTGAGCTGCATACTTATTGGGAGGTAGGCATTTTATTTTATTTTGACCAATTAGAGGAATTAATTCTGTAAATTATGGTCCCATTTAGAGTAAAACAGACGATAAAGTGAGGTATATTGTTAGGGCGTGGCTAGCTTACTATTGACCAGCTGCTATCGTTCTAATATGAAAAGGCACACTGCGCATTTTTGTCTTAGAACTTTAACCCTTTCACAATTTGTTTTCAGTTCATTAAAGTTTTTTTCAGGCTAACATTTTGGTCACCTAGAAATGCCTTGTACAACCTTAAATTGTAGAAGAAACTTTAAAGAGTCAGCTTACAGATGCACCTTGCTAGCACTAGCATTAGCTGATAATGTTAGCATCATCCACACTCTCGTCCAAATATGGTCACTTTTGACTCCAAACAAAAAAACAAAAAAATAATATGGCAATGACTGAAATGCCAAACAAAACTTCACAGCCAACTACTTTTATCAATCTATGGTTAAAATAATTATGGTTGCTAGGTGAATTTACCTTAAGGTTTTTCACATTACATGTAACAACGGACACCTGTGTCAATGTCAATGACAACTGTCATCATTTTCTGCTGATATTTCTAATAGAATAAGCTTTGATGTTGTATTTGGATGACATCTGAGGACTTTGACCTTACATTGTACATAAATTAGAAGTAAAATCCTCAGTGTTATGTCTGTGTCTAGTGCCGCTTAGTTCTATACCTTGTATCATTAAGAAAGTATAGCACAGAAAACATAAAAAACTATTTATCTATACTTTTCGGGAAACTGGAAGTATAAACTTTGACTGTTGGAGCAGGAAGAATGTGTTGGATGTGGGAGGAATTCATTTTCAGCATGTAGACTTGAGGCGCGCCTAGATAAAGGTCATTAGCATCAGGTCCTTCTCACCCCCCTTTTAAAGCAGCAAACCGTTTCCTAATGGACTGGGAGGTAAGTCCACAGAAAGTATTTCTTGCCCAGGAGGCACAGAGTAGCAAAACACAAATATACAGCGCCCCAAAATGACTCCAAACACACTCCAAATATGGCTCCAAAGGGAGATGATGTTCCTTTTTAAGTTGAATTTACGCTTCAGGAAACACTGAAATTCCAGTGAAGCTTCTCATGCATAATGATGTGCAGTAAGTAAGTGATTTTAAAAGGCAATGATATCTTCGGACTACACTACAACTACAGTAAGCTGCAGTAGAACTATTATGCATAGCTAGAAATATAGTGTGAAAAGCATTAATTTTAGATTTTTACATGAGATGTCCATCATAAATGGAAAATATGGTTGTAATAATTGTAGAAAAGTGTTTCGTGTTCGTGCAAGAATTACATCACAAGATCTGTGATTTGGCTCAGGACACATCCTGAGAACATCTGCTATACTCCTAATAATTTGCACTGCATAACTCAATATAAATGATCTTTCAGAAGTACCAAAACAGCCCAAAAGAATTGACTTGCAAAATTGTACATTGTGCCTGCGTTTGCGCCTGCAATACCAGCATGCATGTGCAGGATAATGAAGCCCAATCAATAAAAACAGTGAAAATCATCAAGATAAATGTCACTTGAGTATGAACTTTTCTGCAGCTGAGTCAATAAACTGCTTAATATGAAACTTAGCAACAGTCTGTGTGAGTGCACGTGCTCGCTGGGTGCTCCAGTCCCACCTGTGCATGACTCACTGTGTTTTATCTCAAGAGTCTAATGACAGCCGTAAGGGCGGGTCAATATGCAATAACACACCACAGACCTGTAAATTGTTTGTGCAACACATAATCGCCAGAGCTAAAATTACATTTCTGAGAAAAACCAGATGACCTCAAAACTTCTCCACAAGGAGCAGAAACGCCATGATGGCCCACCCAACCAAAAGAGCAACAACATTATAATTTAATCAAAGTTAATCATATTTTTTAGTGCTGCCCCGTCAGCGCATGAATTACTTATATCGCAGGTCAGTTCAGATATCAATCCTCCTCTTCAAACAATTTGTTGGATATTCAATAAATCAACAAGGACATTATCCGAACTCAGTCCCTATGTTCATTTTTTGTAGTTGCTGTTGAGGAAAAGAAAGTTTCTCTCCACTCAAGCCATCTTGCCTGTAAACTACAATCTGTTAGGAAGAAGAACACGTTGCGATCCCTCACTCTCTCAAGCACTAGTTACAAAAATATCTGGTTGAAAAAGATGAAGAAACTCTATTCATGTGCTGTTTCTCTCCCTCCGTCTTTCTCACTCTAACTCCTTTTCTTTCTCCCTCCTCCTCCTCCTCCCGTGGTGTCACAGTCCATATGGTGCTGCAACACTGTTGGTCTCCTGTGGCCACACTTCCCACGATGCATCTGTGGCTCTGGGCTTTCGAGGGAGCTGATAGGCTGGGACGACTGTGGTATCGACCAGCTATCGCCCGGTGTGAGGTCAGCTCAGTGCAGCAGTGAAGTGTGTCCGGACAGCACACACCACTGACTTCCACTCTTTCATGCGTCCCGCCAATCAATCCTCCATTTTCCATCGTTACCTTTGACTTCGCAGAACAAAATATGCTCCACCGATGTATTCTATTCTTTGAAAAAGTGTGTGCCATTAAACATTTTCTTCTATAAAGCTACAGTTAGATTGATCAATAGCTAATATTTTTCGAAACCAAGCACACTCAAACTTGAAACCTTGACAGGTGGTCTATCTTTTCAAGCTTTTATGAAGATGTTCTATTTGGAAAATACCATCAAGGACACTCCAGAATACAAAATTAGTTATTTTTACTGTTAGTCTTATCTCTTCTGCAGTCTTAGTGATTTGTATTGCCCTGAGCTCTCTTCCTCTCCTGTCTGTATCCATGCAGAGAAAACAGAGCTTAGCACAGATCAATCCCATTGAGTCTGACTCCTTTCACTAGCCAGGGATCAATACTGCCTGTTTCATGTCCCTCTGCAATATACACATGTGCACACAAACACACATATGCACCGACACACACACACAGTTTAAAGACATGCCTTTGAGAGCAGGCCCACCCCTTTAGAGATGACCTATCGGCCTATCGGCTAACTTGCTCACCGGGGGATACAGAAGTTCATTATGACAGGCTTCCCAGTGCTAAAGGTCTGCTTTGGTCCTCTGCTGCAAAGTGCAGCATTTACACCATCTGATTACATTAACAGCTTGCCACCGAGGCCTTGACAGAAACGCAAAGTGGTTAAAAGCAGTATACAGCTAGAAAACCTTTATACGGGCAACAATGTGACTGTTGAATGTGTGATAGCAGATGTTTAAGAATCACAGAACAGGAGCTGGAAGGACTCTAAAAGTATTGAGCCATGCTTGGCTCACCATTTGTGCTGGACAGGAAAATGTCTTTCCTACTGGATCTGCACTCAGAACAGAGATAATTGGTAAATTGGTTTTGGAAATAGCTACATCCTTGAGTTTCTAGTTTTGTTCTTTGGCTAAAATTGACAGCCTTCATAATCTGTCATACCAAGAAGGTGATTTATAACCCTGGAGCCATAAGACATTTCAAATACTAGTGAAGCCTGAAAATAAATCTCTTCTATGCTTAAAGGCATACTATGCAGGAATTTTCGCGTACTATTTGTAAACACATGAACCAAACTTGGACCCTCCTCCTCGTCTAAATGAAAGTGAAAGAAAACCAGAGATTCACTCGTTAAAACAAGCCTTGTCTGGTTTGTGTCCACTATTACTGAGTGTACTGTGCCACATATGTCACAGGTGATGACTGAGAGGAATTTTTTTGTTCCAGTCTTCACATTGATTTTGAGATCAATAGTGAGATGAAAGCTTGTCTCATGTCTCTTGTATAAATATGTTGTAGCTACAGCAACCTATTAGTTAAGCGTAGCTGGCAAGACACAGCGGGAAATAACTAGCTTGGCTTTAAAAAGGTGTGCCTACCAGCATCATTATTGAACTTTAATAGATAAATAGATTCCACATATGGATGCAGGTAAACTGTCCGTAAGGGCAAAAGACGTGGAACTAATTGGCTGAAATGCAATCTCGGAACCCACCAGTTATTGTCTGAAACCAAATTAGCTTTTTAGAAGACTTTTTTTAAAAAAAATCTTCATTAATACTTGTGAAACAATCTCAGTCTCTCAAATTGAACTCCATTTTTGTGTCTCTATGGTGAATCAGACAAAAATGATGAGTGCACAGAAGAGGAAGTCATGGCCCAGCTATCCATTATTTATATACCTGCTGGCTACACAGAACCATTGGCCCTCAGAGGCTAAATACTCAATAGTCAATTAGATCGATAGTCAGTGGGTTCAGAGGCTGCTCTTTAATTAACATGTTATATTGCCTTTGTTCAATCCATATAAATAGTGTAAAAACAAGGCATTATTGTTTCCACACAGAACACAGTGACTGTATGCTAATGCTAAACTAACCAGTTGCTGAAAACATATTTCTCCAGGCCAGCACTACATGGACCAAGCCCAAAACAACAGTTCAAAGCATTTTAAGGGAATACTTTGCTGCACTCACTCACTCACTGCAACTCACCTTGCCTGGAGTACTCATCAGCCTCGTGGTGAACCAGGTCGGTCACACAGCCCCCATAGTGCAGCCTCTGCTCGTGGTCGAAGGCCTTGAGCGTCTCACTGGAGCTGTAGGACTTCTGGGTAGGCACACGGCACTCATCTGCATCCAGGGAGGAGGTGTTGTATTGGGACTCTTTGGGGCAGCGACCCCTGGTCAGGGAGCGGTTCCGACGATCTTTCAGATCCATGTTGAGGTTGGATGAGGTGGGGAGGGAGACGCAATGGAAGTGGAGGAAGAGGAGGAGGATAAAGTAGTGGTGGTGGTGGGGGATGGGGGTGGAGGGGCCTCCTAGCAGGCCTCCGTAATGTCAATCTCCACTTCAGTCACCTGGAAAACAGAGATAGAGAGAGGGAGAGATGGAGAGAGTGGAGAAGAAAGCGAAAGGTTGGATAAAATTAATGGATGCACTGCTGTGACTCACTCTTGCTTTGCACTCCCCGGAGAATCTACAGGGAAAGTTAGGTAAGAGGGAGCGCAGCGGATGGACATTTGAGCAACCAGGCAAATATACAACACAACACATTGAAGTATTGATGCAGGATAAGTAAGGCTATTGTGGGGAGAAACAGAGCTGCCAGCGCCGGGGTCCACAGAGATAGTCAACCATCGACCGCACTGATGAAAAATGGTCAGCCAGCATTTAAATCTATGACATAAACACAGAGAGTGACTTAAACATGGTCCAGTCATCTTAAACTCAGCAATGCATGAATGCAGACACACAAAGGGGAAACAGTGATGACAAGAAAAAGGCAGGGATGAAAAAAAAAGTGGGAGGAGAGCCGAGAGGAAAGACGGACAGAATGATGGGACAAGGAACGCAGATTATCTCGGCTGGAAATAGGTAAAGGGCGAGAAAGACAGAAAGAAAGAAACGGAGCCGGATGCAACAGGAAGGATGGAAGAAGAGGAGAAATGACTTGAGGGCATTGCTAGTCTCTCCCTCATTATCAGAGTGAGAATGAATCCTGCTCCCTTAGAGGCTGTAAGGGATAATCAAACACAGCCAGACACGCGCATGCACGCACGCACACACACACACGCACGCACAC
>CAFUXE010000547.1:1170919-1181825 GCA_903364295.1 Serranus cabrilla | reverse complement strand
CACACACACACACACATACACACAAGCACATATACAGTATGGAGGTACCTGTGCTGAGATAACAGCCCTGATTCACGCAACTTGTAACACGGCTAAACATGCGTGTGAACACATCACCTTCTCTGGGCTAACGCCTCATCTGTCCATTGCTATTGCATCACAGCCAGCCCACTTTTTAATCCATTCAAATCTTATACTTGTGGATGCAGATTATACATGATTATGATGCTAATACAGCATGATACTAGCGCAGCGGCCTTGAGCAACGCATTACATTAGCAGCTAAAGATCAAAGTACAACAATACAACAACCAGCAGTAATTGACAGGAACGCTTCCAGCAGCTGCCTGTATGGGATATTTATGGTAATAAATAGGTCATCCATGTTTCTATTGCTTCAGGCCGAGGAAAGTCTGGTCCACCCACTGCATTACGGCGTAGCATTGCATTTTCATCAAAACATCTTTCTGTCTGGAACGTACGTATTGATATCAGAGCGGGCTATTTCTAAAGAATAGGCATCACTCGGTTCGGAATATGTGATGTAACTAATTGCATGCTGGGACGGAGGAAGAAAGGGAAGAGAGAAGAGAGAGAGAGAGAGAGGGAGAGAGAGAGAGAGAGAGAGAAACAAAATGTGAGTCAATCTATTCAATGAGGGCTCATTTTAAAATGCTTAGAAGGTAGTATTGAAAAGTGCCCTGCTATGTCCATTGATTAACAGTAGGTATTAAGTCTCATAAAGAGCTCATTATGCTCCGGCATCCATCACACAGGCTATTAGGAGTTCAACCTTAATGTGTTTGTACCTTGAATGGAGGGTGAGGAAATAGAGAGGGCTACTGCCTTGGCAAATTTGGGGGCATTCTGACTGGCATTATGCAAATAGTAGGACGTTGTAAATGTGAGCGGCCGAGTGAGTGCTCTATACATCTGTTTAGTGTATATGATGGAGGTTAGGGGTACGATTGTGTTAAAGGATGAGTTCAAGTTCAAAGAAAATTTATTTTCAAAAAGTTGGACAAGAAGTCGTTACACATATATAATAGTTGCGCTTTAAATACAGAACACCGGCTTCGAGTTAATGACTTTTCTAGGATTTCTAGATCTATGATCACTGTGATCTGACTTCACCAAAAGTAAAAAAAAAAAATGTATTGCTTTTTGTCAGGATTAAAGAAGTCAGTTGAGGGTTTTAAACTTCACCAGACAGGTAATAGAGAAACTGGGATAATGAATAATGGTCTTTATTGACTTTTAAAAAATGAGGTTGTTCTTATAGTCTTCATGCTAGTTTTACTTCATGCTATGTTGAATAGAATAAAAATAAGTACATGATGTAGTTATGTCTGTGACCTGATGTTATTGCGTACTTTCATAGTCATGTACATAAGTTAAAATAACTTAACATTGTTTCATATGGGACACAAATAGTGTCAAAATCCATCTGCGGACTTTTCATCGCTTTTCATACTATATTACATGACTTTTCCTTTGCTTCTGTTATAATCATTTTTGGCATCTAACAACAAATTTAAACATAGGTTGTAATAAGCCGCTTGCACAGTTGACCACCATGACTGTTTTTTGGGTCTAAATACGCCCCATGTAGAGTTATACACAGCTGGATGGTGTGAGTGTGTAAACGTTTGTGTGTGACAGTCACAAGAGAAGAACTTGAGAAGAAGTTTGCAGGTGCAGTTTTAGTTGAGTAGCAAGAGAAAGGACACAGTGAGAGATAGATGGATAAAGTGGAGAAAGCCGAGGGGGTCAATCACGAAATCTGGAACGCATATCAATCACATTCCACCCACGCGGGTGTTTTCCTCAAGGTCGCTGAAACACACTCCTTCATACACACGCGCACACACACGTCAAACTTTTTCTGTTAATTACTCTGGTGACAGCAGTCTAACCCCCAGTGATCATCACACTGAGACGGATTATCTCATTTATCAGAAGTATAATGACTTATTGTAGTTCTCAGTGCCACAATTTCATGGTATGCTATACCAGTCAGGCACACAGACACATGCATATACATATGCACATAACACAAAACTCTAAAAACACCCATATGAGCTTGTATGTAGCTGCATTTCCTTGATAGTCGACAATGGGTGGTTAGATGAAGGAGAAAAGAGACATGTATGCGACCGTGAAGTGACCATGAAATCCAGGCAGAATGAGAAATGTAATTGGAAGACGACAGGGAGGGTGGAGAATTCATTTTCGAAATTACAGAGGTGAAGTTTGGTACAGATAATGGCCCTTTCTTTGGAAATACGAGCTCGGGAAGAAAAATATGGAAAATGACACAATATAAGTAGAAATCACACCTAGTTAATATGAATCTAATGACATCAATGGATTAGCAAGCATCAAACAAGATGGATTCCCATTCAACCCGATCAACCTCTGACAGAACAGAGACCAAATATGAAAGAAAAGCAGGCAGCAATATGAACTTTGTTAATACAGTTATTTTTTTGCAGTGCATCTATATTAAGAAACTGGTTTTACCAATCTAATGTGTAATCACATGCTTCTAACACATGGGAAATAAGCATCCAGTTTTCTTACCCTGTCAAAAACAAAATCTATCTGACACATTCTGTCACAATAACTTTTAAACTGAAAATTGTAAAGTATGCTTTCCTGAGAAATGCTTGTCAAATTCTTGTTGGGGTGGCTAATTCACTCAGTCCTCAAAAAAAAGAAAAATATTGTCAGACTTAAAACATGGCTGGCAGTGGGTCAGCAATGTTTCAGCTGTAGGTGCATTAGTGCATTGATGGTTTTAAACTGCCTCAGGTATTGTGTGTTTGTGTTGCATCACGTCTCAAATGTGGCTGAAGAAAGAAGCTGCAGAGACAGCCAGCTCTGGGAACATGCTGATCGCAATCGACCCGGCTCCGCTGTGCATATTATTTCACTGCATTTGTTATGGTTGCATGTACATTGGCTGGATACCCAAAGACAATTAGCTGCAAAGATTCCATCCAGCTATCTCATTTATCAAACAAATAAGCAGGGAGGCGGTGTTAGAGTGCTCGTATAGATGGTGTTTAGGGCCATCACACTGTGGGAGGCTTCCTGTCCAGATGACTCCTACTGCAGCTAACTGGGAGGAAGCTCAACAAGGGCATGTTTACTCTGTATACACTACAATCTAGCCTGACATGTATTAACATTTATTAATATAAAATATACAACAAAGCTTGCACAGTTCACAGTTTTTTTTATTGTATATCTCAGTATGAATACAGATCTTTGTGCCATGCACTTTCAGGGCTGCACATACAAATAATTAACCATTAATCTGCACATTATTCTCTAAAGATTATCTATTAAACCTTTGGTCTATAAAACATTAGAAAATAGTGAAAAGATTTATGCCCTGTTATCCTGAAGCCCAAAGTGATAGCTTTATGCTTGAGGCGATTTAGAAATAATTACTAGTAGTTATAGAAGGTTCTTTCCTCTATCCCCTACAGATGGTTGAAAAAAAACATATAGTTTATAAAATGTATAATCTTTCTAATGAATTGTTGAAGTAGGAAGCCTTCTGAGTACCATTGCATAGTCACACAAGGATGCAAAATAGGTTCCAGCTCAAATTTGTTATATTGGCTACGATATTAGTTTTCAGCGAAGTTTTCTTCTCTCAAATCAGTATCAGCCTCACAAATCCCATATGAGTTCAGCCCTAATCTTCACATGTCTTGTTTTGTATGACTGACAATCCAAACCCCTAAAAATTTTTGGTTCATAATCACATGAGACAAAGAAACGCAGCAAATCCTCACAATTGAAAAGCTGGAACTGTCACTTTTGCTGCAAAAAAGGATCTATTAAAAAAAATACTTGCCAAAAATCTTTCTGTCATTCCACTAATTGATTAATAGTTTTAACTCTATGTACTTAATACCAATCCCTGTAAATCTGCATCCATATGTGCATGATGAATGTCTCTTTAAAGACATAAATGTGACTATAACTATGTTTTTGCACATTCTTATACAGTCGTTTCTATGTGATCTTATCTTATGGTTGGATTAGAAGAGCCTGTAAAGCAGTCATTATCTGGCTCATTTAATTCAATTGTAACCAAACCAAAAGCAACAATCAGCCAACAAGACTGGTGGCTAAAAGCCTGATAAAACACAGCATGGAGCCTTTCCATCAGAAAATTTATCCACTCTTCCAACACTCTTTGTCAACAGGAGATGAAGTTCTTCATTTGGTGTATTTTTCCTTTCTCCCTCTCTCTCTCTCTCCATTTTTTTTTAATTTGAAAGGAATTTAAAAAGCAAAAGACGGCCTATTGAAAACACAAGGCCATGTTATCACAAAAGACAAAATTGTGGCTATGAAGCATTTTGCTCTCAATTTTCTGCTGTTTTTGTGCCGCTGCTCAAATTAAGTTGTTTACACAGTTTGTTCACAAAGACAAAGCGAGGAAGACTCAGAGTGACTGAGAGAAACAAAAGAGTAGACGGGGAGAGAGCGGAGTACAGAGAGGTTGCGTGAGAATAAAGAGGGAAAACAAATCGTCGTATGAGACTTGTGCTCAATTACACGACGGAAAAAAAAAACCTGTGCGCATCTTGATTTCAGGAGCAGCGTCCTACTTGAGATCCAAACATCATATAGTTCCTCAAAGCATCCAATTACATGTGTACATTCCCTTAAGAGCAGCTTATACTTGACATCATATCTTTAAGTGTAAAATCCTTATTATCCTTATGATTAATTTTTCTTTTCACCAGTTAAAGCTTTTCTGTGTGTGCAAGCCAAATCAATGTAATTAGTTTTAACACTATATGGTAATTAGTTGCTTTTTGGACAAATATCTCATTACGTACAATATACTTTCAATTTCACTGTATGGATTACAAATGTAAGCCATATAGATGTATGAAAAATGTGTCGAGAGAGACGGCTCATGGGAGCTTTACTGGCCTGGGAATCCTGATTACTTCCTGTGCTGTGATAGAAGTGCGTATGTGTGTCGTACTTACATGTATTAGCATATATAAATATTCCTTTATGTATCCACATCTATAAGCGCACCATGACCTCTATCACTCTCCCTTTACCACACACACAAGCCTGCCTTGTATGAGCTTTGGACTGAGAAGGCTCCTCGCCGTGAAGAGTCATTAATCATGTCTTCGATCTCGGGTGGCATTGAAAGTGCATGCAAAGACACACACAAAACTATATGTACTTACACACATATATACACACGAGGCAAAAAGATGGCTGGGGCTGCTAACGTGGCTCCAGTTCAACTGGAAACCATGGCCCGTTCTAGATCCAAGATGATCTGTGAGCCAACAGCTGAGGGGCGTGCAGGACAGGAAACATTTCATCACTCTCTCTCCCACACACCTCGCCTCATTACCTCAAACACCTCTTTGAGCCAAATCGGAAAAAATCACTTGCTTATTAAGTGTGATCGGTCGTGGTATTTACTAACTGTGTCACTATTTGTATTTGCATGAGTATAAGTTGGCATGTCTTTTTGGTCAGTGACATTGTGGTGATATTGATACACTAAAGCAGAGGAGGACTCTGTCTGTCTGAGGGACAGGGGCAGAAAAACTCACTAACAGGGCCAGTTTTATGTGGCAGGGAAGCTTTTTTTTAGCATATAGCATATAGGGCATTTTATGGCAACCCTGGTCGACACTTTATCATGTTTTCTCTACTTGAGAACAACCTAGAGGGCACTTCAAGAAGTTTATTCTACTTGAAAGGCTAACTAGAGGACACTTTCATGTTTTTTTCTACTTAAAGGCCACCCTAGAAGGCACTCCATCCTGTTTTCTCTACTTGAAGGGCAAACTGGAGGGAACTTATCATGTTTTCTCTACTTGAAGGCCACCTTACAAAGCGCCTTATAGGACACTACATTGAGTTTTCTCCACTAAAAGGGCACCCTGGAGTGCACATTTACCATTTCTAACACTGGAAGGTCACCCAAGAGGTCAATACGTTTTCTCTTATTACAGGCACCCTAGAGGGCATTTAATCATCTTCGAAGGGACCCATAAGGTCTTTTGTGGCCTGTATTTTTGGACGACAGTGGTTGCCCCTCCCTGCTTCCGCCGATGAGTTCATCAGTGCACTAACGTAATTTTGTGGTGATCAGCTTTCATAACAGCATGTCGCAACAAGATGACTTCTGAATGCAGGAATGTTGTGCAGTTCTCATATCTCAGATTTTGGAGCCCCTCATTAGCAAGTGAGCGTACAATAAGTCAGTGGTAGACTTTACAAATGAGGCTGTCTTTCATCTGCACAGCCACACAACAATAAGGTCACTTACAAAAATAAAACAAGATGCATTCCCTGTAATTGAACCTAGTTCTATCAGGTTTCCTGCAAGTTCATTTCCATAGTGCACTGAAATAGAATGGAAACAAAAAACACATTTACTGTATCAGTCAACAATATTATTGTAAGTGTTGAGCAGGATTTTCAGCGGACTAATGGTTTTCCTCTTGCCGTCTGAGTTAATACTTGTTCTGTGCATTCATTGCTGAGAATAAATGAGAACGAGGGGACGTCCCTTGTGATCGGCCAGGCTGAATGCAGTAATTATGAAGTATTGTTGAGGTCATGCAAGAGTATGGGATAAAAGTTACATATCCCAAGGTCTGCATGTGTGACTCAGAGTTATGGTCCCTGCAGGGAATGAGATGGATGAAAGTTGCTACACTGAGCAGGAACTCTGAAGAGACCTCACCCACCTTCCTGTTTCTCCCCTGTGTTTCTTCTCCTCTCATCCTGTCATTTGTCAGGATGGAAATGAAGGAGGGTGGGTGGGGTGGGGGGTACTATCCACCCCGCTCTCTCTTCCTTGCTCTCGGTGCCTGTGTAATCTCCACACTGGGCTGCAGAGTGCCACAGAGCCTCTGTTTATTAGACTAATCCTTAAATCCACATTCTGCAGGCCTCGCAAACGCCTCGCAAAGCTCTAATCTGACTCAAAACAAAGGGATTAGAGACGACAAGGTCCCTCTCTCTGTCTCTCCATGTCTGCCAGAGTGGGTTCAGGGTGACGCACACATGTGCAGAGAAACACACTAGCACTGTTGCATGCTCTTGCTTGTCACACCCATATTTGCCAAAGAGCGATTGGTGCATGCAAACCCACACATGCTTCCTGCGAACACAAGCTGGCTGTGACAAGACAGGCAGTTAGAGCCAAGGTGCAAACAAACTGGGTAATTACATATAGCTCAAAAACTCTTGGGAGAAATGACGGACAAGATGAGAATGAGCTGTGGGAATGAGGCACGGCGACAGCGGGGAGGATATAACCAGAATAACTGAACAAACCTGGCTTATATTATAGACTCACACGGCTGCAAAAACAACATGAGGAGAATTTTTTACACAGAAGCTGTGGATGCCAGGAGTCCACTTTGGGGGCTACAGGCCTGTTACAGTATAAACACAAAACAAAGACAAACAAATCAATATTTGTCCAGTATTTATCTGCATTAAAGGGCCTTCTCTTTGACTCTCTATCAACATGAGAATATGCTGCTGAGTCTCTCCACAGCACCTTGGGCTCTTTCAGACAGATGTCACAGCTGTGAGGGACACACGACAAACGTCTCTTCATTCTCTCTTCACACTATTTGTAATCTGTTTCTCTTCTACATGGACAATAAATAATGCAACAAAATAAATAAAAATCAGCACTGAGATTGCCTTCACTCAGTTGTTATGCTAATTTTACACTGCAATCTTTAAGTAACAGCGAGCCTGTTTAGCAAATGTAGCATGTAGTTTTGTCGACAAGTGGGCACAATTTATTTTCTGGCTCCTTTCACACACTTACAAGGTTTACTGGCTTGTCTCTTCATGGGAAAGCCCTATTTTTTCCTTTGATTTAAGATAGAAACATGCAGGACTGTAACAATTCTTCGCAGGCAATTATACAATGTGAGGATTCAAATCAATGAGATGAAAAATTAACTGTGATACTACACTTTTTTTTGTCCAGCATCATTTACGTCAGAAGCTATTTCAAGGAGTAAAAAAAATGGCAGTCAGAAGTGAAGATTTTGACATTGAGGATTCACCGTTGTGATTCAAATAGGAGACGTGGCATCCTACGGCACCATATAAATGATAAAAATTGATTATTTGATATAATAAAGAAAAGATCAGAGAAAATATATTTTGTAAGAACCCTACTTTCACTCACAATGCTCTCAATCTCATTTTATTAAAAAGTCATGGTGAACAATCATAAAAAAACAAACTGTTGACCCAGTTTTGTGAGAGAATTGAATCCTGAGCTTAGTGCATTGTTACACTCCGAGGTAAGGGCATGTTAAAAAATGTTGGAAACATGTTGAATCATCTTTGCCAGCCTGTACTTGTGCATTTTCAGCAGGAAGACATCCACATATAGCCTAATAGACAATTTAATATATTCACCTTACATATATCTGCCTCCTTCTAGTGCATGTTAGTGTAATTCTCCTGCAACAGGGATCCCTGCCACAGCTTCTGCTCAGCAATCTGCCATTGTTTGATCATCAGCTGATAAGGATCCAACCAACACCTGCCAGCAAAACTTCATTTAAGTAGGTTTCCCTGCCCTTGTTGCTTCGAGCATGCAGCATGCCAACGAGGCCAGATACATCCTCTGAAATCCTTCGTTTTATTTCACCCATTTAGGAAAAACAGCTTAAACTGTAGCTGAGTTTAAGGAGTTTGACGACTTCAAGGTGACATACTGCATTCAATAATTTTTTACTGGGAAACGTGTGCATGACATAAATAAAGAGGAATATTATCTCCTTACTTTTACCATGATAATACGCGAAGGCTGCAAGTTCGGTGGCCTCATGGTATGTGAGAGTGAGCGAGAAGGATTTGACCGTGGTGTGACACTGAGGTATCATATTCTAAGGTTATGGAGCACATCCATGCTGCGCTGCACATCTGACAAGAGTGTTAGTGCAGGTGAAGGTCATGTGTGATATGGAAAAGCACGGCGGTCTACAGATAGACAAAGCCAGCAGCAGGGTCACAGAGCGGTGCTGCATGTTCTTTTATTCAGTGAGGGAATTCCCGCTCATCCTCATTCATGGATGGTGCCCATGCGTGTGTGCTACCATGTGAGACTGTGTGGGCTCTTTCACCTATGCCCTAGGAACTAGCTGCTGCACAGAGAGTGAGGGCAAACTTTGCTACCAACCGCCAGTGAGTTATTAAAACAATCGAGTGCTGACAAGCCCTGCATTCTGTCGCCGAGGGAGAGGGCTAGGGCTTAATAACTCAGTGTCACGCCTTGACATTCTTACCATCTGTCTGGGTAAAATATTCAAATGTGCAATAAATGTCACTGGGGACAGACGGTGACACTGTCTAATTAACACTATGACAGAGGTGACACACTGAGGGCTTTGGCTGCCTTCTACTGTACAACATGCATCGCCTGTGTGTCTGTCTGTGTGTGTGTGTGTGTGTGTGTGTGTGTGTGCACGCCGTAACTCTATGCAGAGGTAAAACTCTGTGGGGCACTGTAGCAGTTTTTACTGCCATTCTGTCTCTTTAGAGGAAAGTCAGCTATTGTTTAACTAAACAGAAAAGTGTCGCACTAACACACACATTAAAAGTGTAAATGACAGCAGCTATAGGGCTGTGCAACCCTGGAGCAGTGAATAAATGCCACAGAAGAGTCATTTCCTCAGGCTGAAATGTCAAATAGGGGGCGAGCGGGGAGGAGACCAGATTGCCATCCATGTACGGTGTTTTACCTCAATCCAGGTGGATACATGTAGATCAAGAAAAAGCTGCTGTAAAACTGGTGCAGTTTTTTTTCTTTCTTGTATGTGTAGGTAACAACCTCCAGAGATGGAGGATGTAAAATTGTTTATGATGACATGTTGAGCAGAATAAAAAAATGGAGTGGATTCCAAATAAGCAGAGCTGAAACACATAGCTAACTGAGTAACAAAACATGTCCTCCATGCATGTCCTCAGTCGTTTTTTGTTTTTTTTTTCAAATTGCAAAAACTGACCTTAAACATGGCATTTAACCATGAAAACTGCATAGGATTTAGTGTTAGTAGTTTTGGCGCAGTGTAAAAATAGTAAGCCTGAAGCACTTAAAAGTTTGAGTATCAAAAGGATAAACGGAGGTTTTTAAACACCATGGCAACATGTGGGGAAAATGGATGTCTCCAGGATGTAGTGCTTTTGTGCACATACGTATGTGCTTTCAAGTAAACAAAAAACATCCTATTTTGGAGGATGGTAAGGGAAGAGCATGCACACACATTAATGGTGCAGATAACAAGGGCTCAGAAAGAGTCTACAGCCCAGAGAGGCTGCTGATGTTATCTATTCAGAAGGCATGGCACTATACTAACTTTTGCTAATGAGCATTGATCACACGATATAACTGGTGATATCATTAGTTTTTAAATGTTTATTTAACATCATAAATTGTTTTAAATTGGGCAAAATAGGTTTTTGAACTGATGATCGTGCTAGATGAAAAAGTCAGTGGATCACCAAAGTTATTACATTTTATCCTAAGCTGGATATGAAGGTGTGTTCCAGATTTCGTGCCAATCTACAACCAAAACAGCTGGGACACTGTGTAAAACGTAAATAAAAATAGACTGCATCCAATTCAAAGATCACAGTGAGGATTTACAAAAACTAAATTGGGGGTTGTACCTCATAAATATAACATTTGTTCCATCACGATCAATGCAGTCTAAAGGTGACCTTATTCTCCAAATACGTTTGATTTCAATAACTGAAATTCAAAGCTTATTTTTGATCCATTTTTGATCTAAGGACGATAGCCCTACTTTTGTCTTTGTAATTTTTCAACAAAACCATCTGGTAAAAGCACAGA
>CAFUXE010000547.1:1138901-1170185 GCA_903364295.1 Serranus cabrilla | reverse complement strand
GTTTTTTTTTTTTTTTTTTAAGCCCTGCATGTTTATTGAGGCATTTTCACTTTGCTGTTGAGGCTTCAGTTCTCTCTACTTCTAATTTTGGAGGCACATGTGTGTTCTGCACATCTGACCTCTGAAGTTATTGTGAAAAAATATTTCCATAATAACTGTGAGGGGGGTGTGAAGTCAGAAGACAAAGCTAAATGTGTTTTAATGGTAACAATAACTGCATATATTGTGTCGACACTGACTCAAAAAGCGGGATTGGGACAATCTTTACAATTGAATTCTATGTTTATGTACCATATGGATTTTATACTGGACAATGTATTACTTTAATAATAAATAGCAATCCAGTAAATGTCATTTTTGCTAGACTTTGGTTTACAAAGTTAGAAAGCAGGAGTCAAGCTTATTTAAATACATAAAATAATGATCCCTGTCACTTCCACACAGTGAGGCAGACAGCATATTAATTATATGGTGTTGGATCAGTTCTTGATATCACATAAAAAGTTAAAAGCCCACCCAAAGACCAGGTATCGCTATCAATATGAAGACTAAAAAAGATGGTGCATCCCTCGTATTTATCATGTAAATGCGTCAAACTAATAAATATGTTAAAATATACGTTTGCACGGCCGCAATTGGACCTTTGCCCGGGGTCAACTGTACCCTTTTCCAACCTATTAAATCATGCTCATGTTCATTATAACATACCCTCTAACATGTGGTCTGGCTGCTGCTGTGCACGCTAGCAGTGGTACCAGTTCAGTTCGACAAGCTTAGAACAACTTTACACTGTAATCCTCTACAACAGGCAAACCAGCACTCTTCACAATATTTCAGCCACATTCAAATTTGTACATTACAAGTTAATAAGCAAAAAAGTGTTACCACGGTATGTTTTAATATCTAAAAAAAACATAGAAACTACACCTGGGTATAAAACTTACACTTTTACCTGCCAGAATGTGTTTTAACTTTGAGCACCTCACAAATACGTGGCTCTCCCCCTCTCGGTGTCTCTCTCTCCGTCTGTGCCGCTCTCACTTCCCTCTCTCTGTATTCTGTGAGAGGCTGTTGTATGAAGCACCTTTAATGGGTTTGTGAGGGATATATTGGACTTCAGTAGGAGATTTGACACACTGTGTGCGCGTATGTGTGTGTGCCTATAAGTGTGTGTGCTTTTTGGATTGTCATGTAGGGTCCTGTATTACGGCGCTTTTCCACTTGTGTTACTGTGTGCACTCACACTCCAAAGCCATTAGATTCTATATGAAATCCTGAAGCTGAGAACTTTGAAGCTGAGAGCGGTGCAATTGACAGGCTGGTATCCTGCAGAGCACGTCTCTCTACTCTTGATCTCTGGTACAGTACCCATCGCGACTGCGGCTACAGTTGCACTTTCACACACACATTTTGACTCTGTTACTTTATCTGTTCTCTCCAGCCCACACGTGGGTGCCTCTGTCTCTGGATGCATGCGTGGCACCCATATTTCAGAGCTACCAGAGATAAATGGTCGCCTGCTTGGGTCTACATTGTCTGTGCCTGTTGTACTGTGAATGCCTCTAATGCCATCAACTCATCGTCTTGGAGTGGCGTTTGTGCCTTCGGGGGCCAATAGGAGACAGCTATGGCCGCTTCAGCACCAATGACATAGCTGACTGGTCCCATTTAGCATGCTAGATTTAGCTTCATTAGAGAGGATGTGGCTGGGAAGGCACACAGAAGAAAAGAAATGAGGGGTAAGAGGGGGAGACGGGAAAACGACAGCGAGGCTGTTGCCGAGGCCACTTTGCAGTAGAGCTGGACAAAAAGCCAAAGCCGTCTCATAAAAATACTTTATAAACCAGCCATATCCGTAATGGCTGCCCAATAGAGAGAAATGGATTAATGCAGCAGTTGGAGTTAAATTAAAAGCACACCACACTGGGTAAGAATATGACACACATCACTATCAGCAAGAAGCTTCATACAGGTTTCTGTGATGTTACCTTGGGGTACAGTGAGGCCTAACGTTGCAAAAATACCAGATGAAAATGCATTTAATAAAAACTAACAGCAGTATTCAGATCCATTACCCAAGTACTAATACCACACTGTTATATTATTCCACTACAAACAAAAGTCCTGCATTCAAATCCTTACTCAAGTAAAACCAGTGTCCCAGTGTTGTATGATAATTATCATTTTTATATATTGTCCCATATGTGCCAATAATAAAAGAAAATGTGCTTGGGGTTATTTAGACATTTATTTTTCTTCATTATTTATTTAAATAGCCAGCAGTTGATTGATACTGAATTTACTGTACTGATGTTTATTTTGTTATCTAATTGATTTGGTGTATTCTTGATTTTCTCAGTGTTCTTTTTTCTAGAATAGGTTGACAAAGTATAATGATGTTAAATGTTCTTTGTTTAGGAAAGCAGCCTGGTGAGTTTCTTTCTGAATAGTCATATATGTCCAAATTAGGTGCACAATTCACATAGAAAAGGTCTATTTCTTTCCAAGTTGAAGAAAGAAATCACTCCATTGACTGCCATATTGGTAATCAATGAATTTCTCCCCTTTAAAATCTGTATTTTTCTCATATCGATCAGGCTCTATATAGTATGTTTGTAGCATCGCTGTTCTGTGAGAGCTATTTATCAGCTGTGTGATGATGCATTTTTCAGCTGATCCAAGAGGGGCTTATTCAGAGTTTTTTAGCTCAAGAAGTAGAAGAATTTCTCATCACATAAAGTAACACCTCAGCCTTCGTTTTGTCACAAACATTCCAAATCAACACATCTGGAGATACATGGTTTCGCTGGACTTGAAATGGATGAAAATCATAACTAAAGCTGTCAGTCAAAGTCAAAAGTACCACATTTCCCTCTGAGGTGTAGCAGAGTAAAAGAATAAAGTGGCATCAAATGGAAATAATCAAGTAAAGTACAAGTACCTTGCATTTGTGCTGAATTTCGTGAGAATATGTGCACAGCTACATTGCACCACTGACCAATTAGAAAGACTAAAAAATCTATTCATCCAAAAGTAATTATTTCTAATTGAATCCTCAGTCTTCCAAAAAGATGCATTCACCAAAAACAAGGCCGCCACCAATCTACCCAATGGGGTGAAATATATTTAGACACATTACATAATTTCTCATGCAACCAGTGTTCTGACGGGTGATGCACTAAAACTGCGTCTTAATTCAAGAAATGTCCCACTTTGGCATGACAGAAACAAATGAGCTATCACATCCAATTGGCAGATTTGTTTCACTCATATTATGAAAAATAAGTCTGTAAGATTGAAAATAAGAATAAATGACTTGTCAAGATGGATTCTGTTTGCAGTGATGAGACAGGGTGTGGTTATTTGAGAGGTTATCTGTGGCTGGGTTAATGTCTGGCGATCTGAGTGACGCAAAGTGGAGAGGATGGGACGGCTACCCTGAGGTTGTGTAGCAGGAAAGGCACATGTTACCATTTAACCTTGTGCCTAATCTCTGTGCATACACTTAAACACACATGCAATTACATGCACATACACACAGAGTCACACCAGACTCTGCTTCAGGGCTGCACACAAACACAAGGCTGCAGATGTGTGTGTGTGTGTTCTCATTGAGCACATATCCTCCAGAAACTGAAGCACACGATACAGGTCATTGAAAGGCACCCTGCAACAAATGGTGTGAGGTCATCACACTTAGCCCTGGCCCTTAGCTCCGGGTCAATGTCACAATAACTGCCGGCGATAAAGGGGTTTCCATGGTAACTGGAGGCTTTTCAGCAAATCAGAAAGCAGAAAGGAGTCCTCTAGGTGTGCATGTCTTGCAGCACCCAGACCCCTGGTGATTTATCCCTCACAGCTCCTGTAGCACACTAAACCATTAGGACACAGTGATAAGAGATAAACATAGTCTCGGACAGAGTTGGTGGGGGAGATAGGAGAGAATACAGCCTGCTCAGTGCCATGTGAAATCCCATCTCAAATCATGCTGGGAGGTGATTTTTTTTTCTTTCAGAACGGCTTGACTGCAATGTCCAACATCATAATTTTGAGCTCTTAATAAAAGCTTCTGCTGCCAGCAAAACTGCACCAGCAATCGCTGATTTTGCGGTGGCCATTGTGATTGCAATAGACATTATAATATGCAAAGGCTACACTGGGAAAAAGTTGCCTTTTTGTCCTACGCCTACACTGGCACTTTAGAAAACCCTTTTTATGAAAAATGTTCTGTAGGCTGCCACTAAAGCAAGGCCAAAACACTGATATAAAATATCACCCTGTAGAGGGGATGAAATGTTTGAAATCAACAGCATCAGAGGACGTTTTAAGATCCACCTGAGATCTGGAGACATTTTTAAGAGTTCCTCGCTCTGATTAGCTGGAGAGATTGATTACATCTCTGCAGGGGGACTCCTGTAACCACAGAAACATGGAGAACAGTCCAATTTCTCGGAGAAGCAGCAGCAGTAGTAGTAGTGCTAGTTGTTGTATCAGATGTGGCATGGAGTGGTCAAAATAATAGTGGTTGTATTTTGGTGGCAGCAGCCGCACCAGTCTTGTATAGTGCTATATTGATGAAGATTGGAGTGGAGTGCTCTCCCTCCTCCTCCACACACAGGCCTATATTGGATTTCACGCTGGCTGCCCATTCACCAGACACTGCAGTGCATTCCTAACCAAGGGCCTGGAGGCAATACGGCTGCTTTATTTGTTTATAATGTTTAGGCTTCCCGCAAATGGCTTGCGCTGCAGTCCCGATAACTATGCATAGTTACATTTAGGCAATCGACTGGGCTCGTTTCGACATGAGCGCCGCAGCTCAATTCATTTGGAATGGACTAAAAATCCAATAGTGTTGTCTAAGTGGGAGGAGGAAAACGGAGAGGAGGAGAGAACTAAGGATGTAGGGAAATAGGCAAAGAAAGGGCGAGGTGGGTGGGTGTTGCTGATGTTGTAATTTAAAAGTGATAACCTGCGCTGATGTACCTCTGTAAAATAAGCCATCCACTGACACTGACGGAGACAGAGAGAGCTCACTTTATGGCTTCATGATGACATTGCAATCTTTCTTTTTCTGTGATACAGAAAAATAAATACAATTTCACCAGATGACTTAAATAATTAATCATTCTAAGCTTATTGAGAGGATTTTCAAAGGGAGTTCATATGCATTGAAAATATTACTAAAAATTACTCTGGCTTTTTATTCAGTATGAATCATCATACCTTGAGCTTTAATGCTGTACAGTTACAGTAGCAGGTGAGGACAGTGACTTCTCTTCTGCAGGGATTTTGGAGGAAGATTATGTAGTTTAATAAACTGGTTAACTCATGCGAGATTCTAGTCAAAATTCAAGGTTTCTTTATTCGTACCTGATGATAAATTTGTTTTAGTCATATAATACTCTTCTATCAATCCAGGCTAAAGTCAGTGATCTGACTCATCACGATATTAAGAGCATATGCTGTTGACCTAAAATAAGCTTATGTTGCACCCCTCCTGTTCCTCGCTCATTTTCAGGTTCCATAATGAGCATAAATTCACCAGGAATAATTGGGCTTGGTGGTTAACTGTGCATGCAGAACCTGCATGACACCCAGCAACAAACCCTATGTATCCAAGAACCTTTAGGTTGGACTAAATGATCTTATATCAGAAAGTTGGGTGACCTTGAAAAAAAATATTGAACAGACATTTTAACAGTAATTAAATTTACATAATATAGAACTTCCATATTCCTACACGTAAGCGTACTAATATGCTTTGCACTCTGCAGCATGTCAGCTGTTTTGATCATAATCTAATCTCTAGTTTTTGACACAACAAATAAGATAAAATTAAAAATGAGTGATTATGACAGTGACAATGAAATGCAGTTGACTGGAACTGAAATACAAAGAAGAACAACTTTTGCAGATGGAGACTGAACAAAGACAGAGAAAGAAGGGGAACTTGGTAAACTAGACCCTACAGATGAAGCACAAGAAATAGCCAGAGCTACCTGGTGGAGCCGCTGTGTAAACTGTAAAGCCATGCCTACAGACCCGGAGAGCTGTTGCTGCCATAAGTGGAACTTGGTTCTGTTTGATCTTGACCAAAACAGATGATCTGCGGCACTTATGCGTAGAAACATGGAGGTTCAACGGTTAAGAAAAAGTAGTGCCAATGCCTGTGTTCAGGTGTTTAAAATACATTTTGTGACAGTCCCTGTCTGCAGTCTGTTTCCTGACTGGAGCACGGATCTCCAAATTCAGACCGTGCAGACCATCATCTACTACAAACACAATGACTGTGGATAAGTACCTAAAACAACCTCACTTAAAACATCTGAACTATCCCTTTAAAGGGGAAGGCACGGCCTGTGACATCAGTAACAGGAAATGAGGACTGTGTGAGTTTCCTTTTTGTATCAAGCAGCAAAATAAGTTTGACCATTACACTGCGCACATCGCAGTGTCCATGCTGAATAGATATATCATGCAGCCCTCCCCCAACCTCTCCCCCACTCAAATATGAATGGTAGATAAAATATAGATGCCTTCCCACTGCTCTTGGTCACTGAACAGACCTCTCCAACTCCCCTTCCCTCTCAGAGTATCTGCACAGACCTCCGACACATCTTTGTGTATCCCTCTGGCTACAACAGCACCCATAAAATCTATAAAGAGCCAACTGCCAACTCCCACAACTTCACTTCCATTAAGAGGTATGACTACATCCGAGACAAATTCCCTGGAAACACTTGCCGGAGTGAAACTCTAATTTACTGAGCTGATGACAGACGATGACACCCTGGTGACAACACAGGAAAAAATTAAGTTAGCCGTGTTGCAGGAGGTTGTCCCGGTGATGACACACAAATGACGGCGTCTGGTAAGTGAACTGGTGTGAGTCATGTCACTGTGTGTGTGTGTACCACTAGACTGAATCATCCTTGCCTGTGTGTGTGTGTGAGTGTGTGTGTGCGATTCTCCCATCCTCTTCACTAGCCTACTCCTTGTCCTCTGCCAGCTGCTCAGCTTCTCACTCCATTTGCTCCAGACTTCATACACATCTGCCCACAAAATCCATCCATCTCTCTCACACACACATACACACACACACACACACACTATCTCTGCAGTCGTAAAACTACACATAAGCCATTGGCTAAAGCAAAGCAGAGCGTAGCTCCTAAACACTTATCACTGGCTTGTGACACGGACAAACTGAACAACAGTGGCCCGTGCTAACCAAGGTCAGCTGCAAAAAATCTACCTTCTCTCCCTAATTACTTTTTTCTCCAGCGAGTTCACTCCACATTCTCTCTCTCTCCCTCTCTCTCTCCCTCTCTCTCTTTCTCTGTCTCTCTCTCTCTCTCTCCGTGTGTGAAACGGAACGTCCTTGCAAACTTTAGGCGATGTCTCAGAAATTCCTTTTCTACGTGGTTGTAGCAAATAAAAAATCTGAAGCCTCCCAAAGGCTCCTGTGAAGTGAAGGATGAAAGCCAGTGAGCGGGAGAGTGGGTAGAAAGCTGGAGTAAGGGGTTTGATGCAGTCTCCCGAGCGAGGGGGAAAGGAGAAAGAGAGAGAGAGAGAGAAAGAGGGAGAAAATGCAAGGGGAAAAAGTGTCCTCTGAAAAAAATAATAGCTCATTGATGCAACCATTTCCCCTTAACCTCAAACGACATGCTTCTGAGCTAAAAGGGGCAGAAACCAGGGAGTTTTCTTGAAAAAGAAAAGGAGAAAAAGGCATTCGTCCTCTGCCTTTTCTCCTCCTCCCACCCCCTCTTCCTCCTCCTTTCTTTAGGCTCTTTGAGCGGGAGCATCTCTCAGAGAAATGACAGTTCTTATACAGGAATTTGGTTCTGTAATTAACCTGCTCATTTGCTAATTTGACTGTAATCAAGCCTCTCATCTTTCCCAGCGGGGTGCCAGAGCTCTTTGAGCAGACAAGGCAGGAGACAGTAGCAGTGAGCTCGGTGATGAGTTGCATCAAGAGCCTCCTCTCCTTTACTTCACCTTCTGAAAAGGAAAAAAACAAAATGCGTGCTCACAGGAATGAGCAAACAAGTTCAGGTAAAATGCATAGCGGAGGCAGACACATATGGTGTAGTGTAAAAAAGAAATTGGCCAGTGAAGGACGAGGCTTTCCTCGGGGGCTGCTCATGTCGGCTGTAGCTTCGCTGTGTGTCTCAGCCCCCGCAGCCTCTGTTCAGCACACATTTTAAGAAAGAAGGGAAACACAGGCATAGGTATTCTCCATTCAGACCAAACTATCCAGCTGACATTTACATCTGTCAAGACCGAGCGTGTGTCCTTTTCTTCTCGCTGAATGATCAGAATCCAGTATATCTCTTTTGATTCCCTCTCTATCATGCTCTTTCATTCTCGCTCTTTTGCTGAGTCTGTGTCTATCTCCTCTCTCACATTCAAACATGGTGACAGGCACAGAGCGGGGGACTCTATCGGTTGCCAGTGGCAACAGAAGCACACGGGGTAATGGCATCAGACCGGCTATTAGTTTTGATGTGAACTTCATAGTTAACAATTACGAGACGCAGGCACTGGGGCAACATTTACATGCCGTCTGTTAATCCATTAATGGGACTGATTGAGCCGCACTTGGAACGCCACACTTGAGCCGAAGTAACCTGATCAGCCTCAAGTCGAGCTCTGATTGGGCGTAGCTCGGCTGCCTTAGCCCACAGAAAATCTGTTCATTGGATAGATTTTAGTGTAATAGCTCCAAGTAATTGTGGGTTGCATCAGACAGCTGAAATGCATTAATTTCATGTATAAAAAAGATTCCTTGCTTTAAAGAGAATAATATACATAGGCTCCGAATTTTCAAAGGCCTGTTTGTCTCGTTATAATTAAAGATTCTGGGTGAATTTTTTATGTATTATTGCGATTTATAGTGAAACAGTGTGCTGTTTCTTAATCTTCAATTTATTGTGACAGACTGATGTAATAAAAAAGCAGTTTGATCCAATTAGTTGCCCGTATTCTACACAGACTTAAAGAAGCAACATATTTGTGAGCTCATTTAAATATAATACTTTGATCAAATTATATAATTCTTTGGTGGTGTGTTTAATTGGCACAAGTATAGTCGGAGGGAGAGGCAGACAGAGACGAGGCAGAAGTTATTTAAGAACAGAGAAGGTCTGACTCAGAAACGGGCTGCCTAACGGTCGGTTTCAAGAGACAGAAAAAATATCTCTTTGACGCATCGAGTGTGACTGAAGAAGTTCTCCGCATCCAAGCCTTTCCTCTGTCATTCTCTTTATGTCTAATAGTTTTTTATATATAATTCATAAGGCAACCGCTTCCCAATCTTCCTCGTCTCCTTACTTTATTTTCTGATCTGTGGATATTCCTGCTCTCCAGATGACACCACAGCAGGTGTTGTGATTGGAGGGATCAGCTCGTCTCAGTCCAATCAGACGCTTGGAGAGGTGTCCAGGAGCGGTAAGTAATCTCTTAATGAGACTAACACGCTGACATACTTGTACCAGGCCACACACGCTAAATAAAAGGTGGCACACAGACACCCACACGCGTGAGACACAACATGTGCCAGTGACACAATTACCCGGACTTGGTAACCTACACTAGACGGCTGCCAAGCTACCGTAACACAGAAAAAGCGTTTACCAAAAGGACACAAAAGGGATCAGCTCTGAAAAGGGCACAAGGTAAGGAAGCATCCTGTGGACTAATGATTGGTGCATTCTGCCGTGTTGTGCGAGGCATCTGCATGCAGTTGCCATCTCGACACAAAATGGGAACGGCACAAAAGTAAAGTGGTCGGTTGGCATGACGACAGCGCCGAGTCAAAGTCGAAAGAGCTACCGGGCCCAATTATGAATGTTTGGTCAAATGTGCATGTAAGCGCACACCCACACATGCACACACACACATCTGACATACACGTAGGGAACATACCCCGCAGATGCACAAGTCGTAAAGGTGAGCAAAAGATGTGTCTCTCCAAAAATAACCCTCTTTTTTAATAATCTCACAGGTACGCCCTAAGCATCCTTCCCGGTCCCAAAATGCATTTCACCTGACGACCACCATCTGGTGTTCCAGTCTGAAAATGACCCATAGAAGCACCCTTACCTGGCACTGACCCCTGCGGAAAAAAAAAAGCTTTCCATCAGTGTATTTATGCATTTTTCCTCTAATAAATGCAAAAAGCTGTCTCAGTGAAATGAAGTTTGCTGCCTCCAACAAAAAGGGTGAACAAAAAAAAGAAGTATACGGGATTTTCTAAAAAAGAAACTAAAACTTGGGCTGCTTTTAGTTTCACTTAAATCTTCAGTAGTTTCCAGCAGAAGTTGCTTGTGGGCCCCTGGCTTCACTGTTCTCTTTCTGCTTTCTTTACACTATACAGAGACATAACTCGCCTACTCTTCAAAAGGCTGAGCCGCATCAGGGCCGCATAAAAAATTCCCTGATGAAGCAAGATCCAAATGAGCTGCGTGTTGCAGTGGAGAAGAAGTCAATAAAAGTGGATGGATTTTCAACCAGGGAACAATTATGTGTTTTTGTAGTGGGATGATGTTTACTTCAGTATTCTGTACAGTTTGTATGTGCATATTTTCTCTGTATGTATCTGTTATAGACAAAGGTGTAGCTCTCTAATCTGCATGTCTATGGCCATGCATGCTGATTTGTGTGTTTACATGCAGGTGAAACATGCGTTCACGGCCTCCACCCATCAGCCCTCCACCTCCAGTCCCTCCAGGCGTGGCCAGAGGGGGGAGAGGATGGAAGACAGAACACACACTCCTGTGGGGATTAAGACTATTTTTAGTTAAGCGCCCCCTGGCTGTGCTGGAGTGCAGACATGTACCTGTGACTAATCCATAACACATGCATGCAAACAAGCACCACACACCCACAATCTCTGCATGAATGCATGCATACAGGCCTGCCCATGCATGCTAATAAAAAAAGGATAACACTCGACACATGTTTTTAATGTGTGCAGAAAAGCCACCGCGGGGAAGTAATGATCAAAGAAGGGGAGGTTCAAATGGAGTACTTCACACACTGTGTAGTTGGGGCTTTCAGGCCTGTGACCCTCTCACCCCGAGACAAACCGCAGTTGCCACAGCAGCCGTGTCGCCACCTAACCCTTCCCCTCCGCTCTCACCTCTACAGATAGAGAGGTCCCATCTAAGTTTCAAACCCTGTAAAATATTCATCAGCACCAAAAAAGGAAAACTTTTAATACACATGAAACAAGACCCCACTGCCTTTGTTGTTGCTCCCTATCTCTTGCTCCCTCTCTTTTCTCCCTTCCTCCCTCTCGCCTGGTCCCTCTCTGTGGTTCTCATGAATAATGAAGGCCTATAGAAATCCAGTGGCTCAGATTGTCCCTGCAGTCGGATACAGCTCTCCTGTATTGATCAAATAAGGCTCCTTAAATAATTAACCAAGCCTTTGTCATGCAAATGAGTGTCCGCAGCAGTGAGTGTGTGTCTGTGCGCCTGTGTGGCTGCGAGTTCAAAACATTGCAAGTTGCAGAAGGTTCATGTTGGGGCCTGCAAACAAGTTGCACCTCAAACAAACTTGCATATGCATTCTCTAATCACGCCAACAATCTCATTAGACAAAGGGGCATCTGCTCAATCCCAATAAACCTTTATTTCCTTCTTGTGTATCTCATCTGTTTCCTTAAAGCTCCCCTCTTTCCATACCTCGCTTTTTTGGTAATGGAGATGATAAACGGTAGCAGCGAGGAAGCACGAGATAAAGCAACAAGGGCAGACAGAACAGAAAAAACATCATTTATACCGGCATCTGTGCTGAGCCTCCGGTTTACCGAGAGTTTACAAACTGTGAGAGCAGGGAGATGAGATAACTTTCACTCATTGTGCTTCTCATTCATCCCCGCTCTTCAATAGTTCTGGCAACATACAGGCGCTTGGAAAGAGAACCTGCCATACGACTTTGTCTCTTTCTTCCAAGGACAGGCTCTTTTGTAATGCAACAGTTCTTTGTGACAAACAGCTCATTTTCATTCAACCCCCATTTTTTTCATTCTGTGACTTCTGTGTGATATGAGTGGGTGTCTTTTCTCCAGTCACCTTTTTGCTTTTGTTTTTCTGTCTGTGGAAAGAGATGCAAAGTTGCTCCCATCACACGTGGCATTTGGCAGTTGGTACTGGGACTGGCCAGCGCGCGTTGTGATAGATCATTTGGTGGTTCGGTGCCTTTGATTCTCACTGCACAAGATCTCTGTGCTGCAGAAAAAAAACAGAAAGATAATAAGTTCTACATTTAAAGTGATTCTGTGGTAAATATAGATTGGAGATATTGGGTAATTGGAACACCTTTCACTTGATTTTCACACTGTAAAATGTTGATATTTACATTGACTTCTTGCGCAGTACTGTCTCAGAAACACCTATGCTACAAACCTTGCCATTTGGTGTTGTAACACAGTGGTTTTCAAACTGAGGGTCTGAGTGTTTTTATCCATAACACCACTATTTTTCCTAACCTTAATGACACGATTTTGTTGCTTAAATTAAACACTTTCCTGTGAACACAGAAGTTTATACTGAAAAACCTATACGCATGTTTACCATATGTTTACCCTGATGCTAAAAGAATCTGATGGCAATGTGCACAGACCAAGCATCGGTATCTGAATGTGTTGTCACTCTCATGAGCAAAATGGTTTATTTCTTCAAATTATGAGCATGTTTGTTTAAAACTTCCAAGTTCAAATTTGTTGGCATAATTGGAAAGCAACCTTGGCTGCTAATTACTGAATTAGACAATATAAGTGATAACACCAAGATATTTAAAGTAAAAAAAAAATGTAACAAAAACAAGCTTGTGCTTGTTTCTAGATTATTAATTAGTTTGTTAAATGATAATAGACATGTCAAACCAGCTTCCCAGCTCTGTGTGTCACTTTATCCCACGTTTGGTGGTAGAACTTTAATTAGGGACCCCTAACTGCTTATTATTGTTTACATTTTTATTTTTAGATGTATGTTTGTCACCATCAGCCTGCCCATTGAGATTAGATTGAGATAGAGATAGATTAGACAATGAGATGCTCTTGTTCTGGGGGTCATGAGAAAACCATTACAGCACCGTGGTGTTTATCTTCCTCAGTGTACCGTTATATACCTGCAATTACGAACGTTGTCATTAACAATTTAGCCCCTTCACAGGTGGTTAATACATTTGGCAAGCTTAAAAGCTTTATGCATTTTTTTTATTGTTATTGTTTGCTCTTTCCTTGCTCATATTTCTTAAATCCAAGATACAGCGTGGCGGATTGACAACCTGTAGCCCAACTTTGACTGCTATCTTTTCAACTCATTTTTCATTTCCATGGCAACTGGCAGTATGTACTCTGTTCTCTTTTAATCCTTTCTTTTCCTCATTATGCTAATTAAGACCAACTCATAAGGATCACACCAATAAGTGCTCTTTTCTCTATTTTCTTCTCCCCAGCTCCTCTTCCACCCCCCGTGCTTTACTCTACTCATTTAATCACGATGGCTCAGAGAGTTAGCGGCATAAAAACACAGTTTTAACCCTGCTGCCATTGATGTACTGTTCACGTTGAATGGTGTTAAAAGCTGATTTCACAGCAAATTAAATGTTAATTTTACCCTGCATAGCTAAGCACCAGTTTGCTATTTTTTTGTGCAAATATACACGCGTGTCTGCGGCTGCGTGTGTTTTGTACCTGTGTGTGTGAATGTGCTGCGTGCGCTTATCTGAGTGCCTCCTAGCGTGCATGCCGACATGCTTGTGTCCTAAATGTTCATGTGTGTTTCAGGGGATGTTAAGCAAACACAACTCCCAGTGAACTCTTTAACAATTCTCACAGGGCAACTTTTGTGTTGCCTCAGCACTCGACTTTGATCAGTATACGTTTTTTTTTTGCTGCGTCTTCTTTTGTCGTGTGTTGATGGGGATGCTGCCAACTTATGTTGGTTCTTAATCTCCACATACACCTCTACTTAGCTTTGGTGATGCAAATCTGTAATCAGAAAGATACAAGAAAAAAAAACCCTAAACATTTTTCGGTGTTATCTGTCTCCAGGCTTAAAAAGCCTCCTGTGGCTGCTTCTCTCTCTGCCTCCCTCTCTCTAAAAGAGGGAGAAGGAGAGAATTGCCACTGGGAAGGAGTGATGGCAGGCAGGAAAAAAGAGACATCAGATCTATCTAAAAGAAGGTGTGCTCGCTTCTTTTCTTTATCTCCCTGCCAATCCCCCTTTTTCCCTCTGCCCCCAAATGAGCTCAATAGCTTGACAAAAATTGGCAAATTACATGAAATTGGAATGGAAAGGGGCAGTTGACATTTGCGTAGATTTTTGTCAATAAGCATTGTCACCCCTGGACGCCCCATGTTTAACAGCAGCAGACCTTGATTTAATTACTACCCTAGATCCACATCTATCCACTGTCACTCTCACACTATAACAGAAATGCCACAGAGGCAGGGGGAAGCCTGATTGGGGAGGGAGTTAGGGGTGTAGCGTTTGAAAATGCCACCTTCTTTGTCTTTTACCACAATTACAGAATACCAAACCAATCTGTTGAAAATTTAATTTTCATGAAAAGATGACATGATGACATGAGATTGCAAAAAAATAAAAAAACTCTTGTATAATTATGCAAAACTCACCAAGAATCTAATAATTAAACATGTCACTGAATTATCATAGAATCCCAGGTTATTTTGCCCCTGCTGCTTTGTTATTAAAGTGATTTCTCTCAGTTAGTTCAAATTAACACCTGGTACTAATAATATCTCATTTTTTTCTTTTTTTTCTTAACTAACATATGGCTCTTTGGTTACAGTTCTGTAATTTCTATGTTTTTCACAGAAGTCCTTCCTCCTTGCTTTCCTCTCTGTTTGCAACTCACGCAGGCCTACAGGGACCAGAAGCATTCAGTCCCCACAGCTATTCTTAACATACTGGCTTAAGTACACAAACACACACACATGTAAATACACACACACATAGAGAGAGAACTAGGCCTTGCCAGGGGTGTGCAGGCAACTTTCCCCCAGCACAGCGACATCTCCCCAGGATAGGAAAAGTAAATGAACAAGAGTGATTTGTGTGTAAACGTGGAACCGAACACACAATGTGTTTTGCCATAAAGCTTTTCTGTCAGCTCTGAAGGCTCTGAGAGCACACGGCCCATACAAATAGGCTGCCCCGGGGCCCGCTTCCTCTTAATACGCAACAACTATCAGCAACAGATGACAGAATGGGGAGGGCGGTGGTGGAGGGGCAACACGGAGAACGAAGCACAAGCTATTCAGCTCAAACAGAGGGAGACACAAGGCTGGCTGGGGGTGGCAAGAGTGCGACTCAGAAGGACCAGATGATGCATGTAAATGGGAAAAAAGTTTGTAAATATGAAAAAAAAAATACTCAAAAAGGCGCAAAAAGGATTAAGAAAAAAAAAATGTTTAATAGTGTAAATGTATGTGCATAGGAGGTGTGAAGAGGCAGAACTGCGTGTTTACCGGGAGAGGTCACATGTAATGAGTCTGTGCATTATAGGTTGCTGAGAAGAGCAGTGTGGGTGTATTTAATAATGATATGTTATGGGAGACAGAAAAGCCAGAGAAGGAGCAAGAAAGACAGAGAAAAACCACGCAGGAAAAAAAATGAAGGCGGGAGAGATCCAAACAAAATGATTGACAGAGCGAGACAGAGACATAGATAAAGGAAGGAGGAGATGGAAAAAGAGAGAGAGGGAGACTGAGGACATGGTGGGGTGGTGGAGACTTGGCTATGACAACCTTTACAGAGCTCAGCATGCTCCCAAATGTACAGCTGAAATGTCACCGACGGTAAGCAACACACACACACACACACAGGCATATCTGCAGCATGCAGGCAATACAGCTGATAGAACCAAATCGTCTTTAAAGCACGACAGGATGACTGAACATGTGGTCAATTCTGAGGCAAGATAACACAAATATCTTGACAATGTAAAGACATTTCATCCTCTGTTTTGCCCCCCCAAAAAGAAAAAAAAGTCCTGTTTTATTTAATTTGTTCTTTTTCCTTTCAGCCTCCTCTGTTTGATTTATTCTCTTTCAGTACAGTCGTTGAGTAATGAGCTGCAGTGAGTCTTATTTAACTCTGATATTATGTCATTTCTAACCAGGATTTCTATCAAAAGTCTCAACAAATGGCTAATAAAATAAGCAAAATTAGATTAACTTAACAAGAAATGAAAGCAAAAATGAGCCTTGCATGAGTCATGCATCATGGATCTACTGTGTGTGTGTGTGTGTGTGCTGCTTGTGACGAAGTCAAGAAGTGCCCCACCTGCTTGAGCACCTTTTAATGATTATTGATGAAGTTGCTCAGTTAAAGAGAAAAACAATTAAGACCCTGCCAGTGAGGAGTCCACAGTACTAATGAGCGGGAGCATGCTCGGGCCTGCTCGCCGTACTGCTGACTAGTGTGTAAAACCTAATGGAAGCAACACTTGTTTTAATCGCACCTGAATCCTACAGGCTCGGGGTAGCTGTCACTGTCAATGTCTTTACAGGACTGCAGCTTATGGGCTAGAGCGGCGGCAGATGGGCGAGGGTTTCAGGAGCAGCAACACAGCGACGAGTCCTTGACTGTGCAGCTCGCTGCAGCCCGGGGTGGTGGCGTGTGCAGGCGGCTTTTCACATCTGCTGTTTACACATGGGCAACCTGACCCTTCCCCTCTCCCGCAGGCACCCCAAAGAACCCAATAAAATCATCAGCCTCTGCTCAAGATGACTGCCTTCGCCTCCTGCAGCATTTCTGAGCTTCTCTTTTATACGCTGCCCTCTTCCCTGTCATCTCCTCTCTGCTCTCTTGTCTCCACTCTCTAGTTCCCTATCCTTACCACCTTTTTTTCCTTCCTCATGCTGTTTCCTATCCAAACACTCTTTCACTGCCTTTGTATTCCTCTCACTGGCGGTTCAAAAGGGCGAAGAGGGCCCCCGTCAGGCTTCATACAAAGTCTTAAAAGTTCGGAAAATATTGAATTTTACCCATTATGTTTTCAAGGTTAGGAAAGCACCTGAATGTGTGCAATGTAATGTGTATTCCTCAAAAAGTGCTCGATTTTCAACATAATCTGATGTTTCATCCACACCACCACTCATAGCTAGCTATGCACCTTCTCATCAGTTACTAGAGGAAAAGGGATTGTCAAATTTATCAGGCTCCCCAGAGTTGCATGGTAAAAAATCTCAAATTCCACAGGGGATTTCTAGAGTTTATTTACCTGCAAAAAATAAAAACATGTGAGACCTTAGTTTAGTAATACATGTAGTTTTGGATTGTTCATATTTATTGAACTATTCCCATTTAATATTTAGGTATTAGACGGAAGCAAGACGTGCGCTAGTTAACTAGCTAGCTAACTTAGCTAGCAGACCACAAGCATGGAGCTCATCATCTAATGTTATTTTACTGTAAGAAACTTTGGCTGGTTTTTATTCCACCGTGGTTTAAATTTGACCTGGTGCGTTCAGGTTTCTGCAGAAAAATACACAATTGGGGGACCTGTTTAATGACAACTGGCTGTCCAACAAATGAAGGAGTCGGGTACTCGCCAGCCACTCAAGAGGTATAAGAGATTCTAACGTATGTTTGTATGTGATAAGTGTATGGTATGTTGTGTTCTAAGCATCCAGCTGCTCAATGTCATCTCTGCAGTGTTTCTGCTGGTTGTGTCAGGAAATCACTGCAGTGAAGGAGTGGGATGTTTACATGTGAGGAATGTGACCAGTTCATCATGGTTTATAAAACTGCAGCACAGTGATGAAGCGGACATTTCATATAATAGACTAATGTAACACTGACCTGCCGATGTGCGTTAAACTTGCGGTGGACCTGTTCATATGAGACAGCTGTCACTGATAATCCAGAGAATTGTAAGTAATACTGTAAGTAACACTAAGCCTGGATCCCCCCACTCAGGGCCTTGTTAACGAGATTTCAGCTAACATGAGACAACATAAGGCATCCACTGGTCCCAACAATGTCATGCTAACACATCTAAATAACTCAGAATCTAGGATGAATTTAAGCAAGAAAAACTGGATGGACATTTTCCTTGACCTCTGACCTCAATATATCTGAATGAAGAGGTTCTATGGGCAACCACGTGTTTTCCTTTTACAGATGGAAAATTGCATCTGACCCCAGCCTGCCCCCCCCTTTGAAATGGTCTAAAACTGCCACTGATTGCACTATGAGCTGATTCTAAGAAAGCAGCAGCTTTTTTAATTTGTAGTAGAACCGCTGGCTGGCTGGCTGACCTTTCCCAACTCCAGCTGTTTCCTCCTCCCCCTGGCAACACTCCTCTCCTCCTCTCTCTCTCTTGCTTACTTTCTGTCCATCTCCAGCCAGAAAATAGGGCCACAGAGTGTCATTGCATTGCACCATGTATGTGTGTGTGTGTTTGCCAAAAAAGAAAAAGTGTGAGTAATACAGCTAGAGGGACAAGCGAGAGAGAACAAATAACATCGTCCTCCAAAGAGCTGCGTCTGAGAAACATTAGCTCTTCCTCTGTGTATGTGTGGGTAAGTGTGTGTGTCACATAGACAACACCAGGCTTGGCTGGAGGATTAACAGTGCCCATATGTGGGATTCACCATCCCTTCACACACACGTACACACACAGCCACAACAGCAAAATCCTCAGCTGGATTTGTGCGCATCATTCTGTCTTTCTTACTGTCCGCTCATTCCCTCGTTCTGAACCCCAATCTCATCTAGGAGAGGATTTATGAGGGGGCACACCTCATCCCTCCAACGCAACACAATCTCAATTGGACTGAGCACAGCCTTATTCCAAACCAGACATCCATTAAACCAAGGTATTACTGTAATACAACTATCGGACAACTCTATCTCACTCTCTGTCTCTCTCATTCAGGCTAAGCATCAGCGAGAGTGATGTTATTAATATAGATTCCGCTATAGTGTACAGACATTTCATTTCCATGTATATCAGATTAAAACACCATACAGCGGAGGCCTTATATATTTAAATGGAAAAAAGCCACATGAGGATGTAGGTCAGTGCTTAGATGATGATTAGGTTTGGGTCTTGTTTAGGCTCTATGTTGAATTCTATCCACTAAATAAGTGTGTAATATAGTCAATAGATTGCTCCTCTTGGCTGATAGGCTCAGGAGACAGGGATTTTAGCAATCTAGTCTCCTCATCTCCCGCCCCCCCTCCAGTGTCTATCTTCCTCCCCAAAGACTCTCCGATCCAATTACCAGCCTGGCACTGCTCGGCTCAGCACCGACTCTGCCAACCTGGGTGAACTATGTCTCTTCTACTCTGTCTCCCTTACATTCCCTTCATTCAGTCACTCTACCTTTATCTTTGCTTTGGCTCTTCGTTTACCCTGCTATGTGACGCCGTCACGCTCTGTCAGCCTGCAGCGGGCCTGTTTTTTTTTCTTTTTTTTTTTGCATTGTAACGTTGTGTGTCTGTGTATGTGTGTTTGTCAGCTGTGCGCTGAGAGGGAGTTTCAGGCTGATTAAAGAGATGATTTATAGGAGCATGATGTTGGAGGAATTCCCTGATCGCTCCTCAAATCGCGTCTTCTCAAATGAGCTCTCTCCACTCAACCACAGTCAACCGCAGAGGAAACTCGCCCCCAAGACACACACACACACACAAACACACACACACAGAAATTAATCTTTACACATATCACACGGTACAGCCACGCAGCTGAGAGGTAGATTTTTGCCTGTGAATCAATGCCCTTATATTTCTTAGTCACTGAATGAAAATGTCATCTCCCCACAAAGCCGCTGACATGATTACCTTGGTATTTTTGTACTACCTCTACAATCTTTAGTTCTATCCACTGCCTTATTAAAATCTGAAATGAAACTAATCTTTAGATAATATCTTTCACAAATCAGACACCTAATATCTAACCAGGAGTTTTGTTCCATTTCCATTATGTTAAAGGCCCTGAAAACCTATTTCCCCAATAAGCTTCTTACTATCAGTAATGTGGTTCTACATGAACACACTCTCCCAAAATTTAGACTATTAATAAGTTATACCTAACAGTGTGTTTTCTGAGAAAAACAAACTAACTTTAACTGTGATTGTTGCTTATTGAGTCTTTAATATTTAATGTTGTAGAGAGTTTTCAGACTCTTTAAGTTTCATTACACTGATGGGAACACAAACACTTTTTTCCCACAGTGTATCTCTCTGTGAATGTGTCTCCTATAATGTCAGGGTAACAAATATTTGCAAAACGCCTCCCACACTTCAGAATCAGACGACATATTGAAAGTACTATCTGTGATCTGCAAGCAGAGGAGTAGGCCTTCTAGCAAAGTTCATACGTCGCTACTACTCCCTGCTTGATTAAAATTAATTTTAATAACAGTGACACTAAATAACAACTAGGCTACTGTATGTTTAATGTATTCATTGTGCTCTGATGAGGATTTTAAAAACAGAGCATGACTGTTGGAACAACATGATGACATAAAACTGGTGCTGGGACGATATGCTTATTTTCTGTGTGATGTGATTTTTAAGTACTGTGATTCTGCAAGTATTGTGATTCAACATCATGCTTTATTGTTCTATTTGTTGACTTTTTAACACTAGGACATGTTGAATCCTACACTTCTAGAAGCTGTATATCATGAGACATATTTATGCAAACAAAGCACGTTTACAGCAGCAGAATTATACCTATACTGTGTAGAAAGGTGGTAAATAAAATAAATAAACAGTGTATTTACTTGTCAAGGTAAATTATGAACTTCTGCATTTAGCTGTCATGGCTCGTTAAGAGCAGAGTTTCCATTATTCTTAACCACTTTACTCACAACACAGGTTGTGAAGGCTGACATAGAGCGAGAGTCAGGGTACACCCTGGACAGGTCTCCAGACAATCACAGGGCAGACAGCCAGTCAAGCTCTCATTCACTCCTACGGACAATTTAGAGTCACCAATTAAACCTAAGCTGCATGTTTTTGGACTGTGGGAGGAAGCCGAAGGACCCGGAGAGAACCCACGCTGACACTGGGAAAACACATAGGCTACACGGTAGGGCCAGAAGCCGGACTCAAACCCACGACCCTCTTGCTGTGAGGTGAAAGTGCCACTGTGTGGCCCCCAACACATATTGATTCTCTATTTCTTCTTTCAGCTAGCTAGCCCACCCCACAGTCCCTCTGCCTCACTTCCCGCTGCTAAACGATTACTTTGCCTGAAGGAGAGCCACGAGAAGTTCAGGAGATGAACCTTCTGTTCGCAGCCGTAGCTTTTCCAGTTCAGCCAGCTCTTGGGGTCACAGTGGGCTGGCAGCCAGCTGCAGTGCAAAGTCTTAGCCAATGTAACAGGTGACAAAGAGTTGGCTGATTGGACACGCAGTCGGGGTGGTCCTGGATCAGAACCCTGGTGCTGGGGTTTGCACTGGCTCAATGTGAGTTGCTATGGGACTAACTGGAGCTCCTATCCTCCCACCAACTTCTACATTCTCACTTAAGCATCGTTTTTTTCTTGAAATAGATTTGACATCAGGTTACTCACAGACTATAGCAATAAAAGCCATGACTTCCTTTCACCGCTGCACAGGCTAAAATGCAGCAACAAAATCTTTATTCTATTGATCCATCCAATCAAGACATACTTTTATGTCTTCAAATCGCAATACATTGTAATAGTAATACTGCATGTTTTATGTAGTTGTGGGTTAGAATTGTAACAAATGTAATCCACAACTACATAAAACATACAGTACAAGAATAAGAAGAAAATAATTTAAGTAAAACAGTTCAGACTTTGTTTGGACTTTAATATACTGTGACCCACACATATATATATTTCTATAACCATGCATTCTGTCGGAGACAAAGGCACAGCCCTTACTTGGGTTAGCAGAGTTTGATTTAATACTGCAATACCATTCGTCAAGGGATCCACAGCAGTTAACAGATTGAGTAAATTTAAGACAGAACCACTAAAAAAGAACACTTAAATAAAAAGACATGAAGCTACTTTCATCAACCAGCATTCAACAAGCTATTGTGTGATTAAATGTGGAAATGTGTCTCTCCCTTGTATCCACTTTCCATCATATATCCTCAACCTACTTCTGCACCAGTTAGTGATTTCCTATATTTCCCAGGAAGCCTTTCGACAAACCCCAGAAAACGTGTCTGGGTTGATTATATTCAACTGGATTATATGTGAAGCCAAAGAAAGCTTACGCCAATAGCAGTATTGATAGCATTAGCCTTATGTGAGCAACAAAACCAATGTTTCAGTCATGAGAAACAAATCATTACAGCCTTTATTCTCATTGCACTACATTGCACTGTATACTACACATCAGCTACTGTAGTCTGACATAAAACTTTATTCTAGAAAAATAAAAGCCTTTACTCTGAGGATGTAATATTGATATTTTAGATGTTTTCTTTTTATTTAATATCTCTATTACGTTGTCTAAATGTGTTATCTAAAAGGAATACAAACCACACGCACCATCAAACAAAACAGCACATCTGTCCACCCACTGTGGAAAGTCACATGGGATTAGGTCCTATATCCCATCATACAGTGGGAACACACAGACTGACTGTTCTTTAGTCCATTTGCAAGCCTCCATAGAAAGAATTTCAATTCAAACCCATGGGAGGTTTACAGAATCCGCTACACCTAATTGGCACGCAGAAAAAAAAATAGTGAAGAAACCTACATGAAACCCCACCAATGTACCGTCTCTTCTGTTTTTATTCTGTGCCAAATATGTGTTGTCTTATATCCACTGAGCAGAGGGACGCCTCTCTTTGCTGAAGTGCTAATTTTCAATCAATAGCTATTGTCTTGTTATATTGTATAACCACTGTAAGCATATTATGTTTTTGATGGGAAATACAGACGAGCGGTGTGTGTTTCTTAAATGTCCCCAGTCACTTCAGGTAATTTAGTTCTGTTGGGAGAGCAGTTCGATTTTTGACACATTGGGAGTGTTTTTTTTTTCTCCCTCTTTTCTTTTCCAGCTTGTTTTCTGGCCTGCAGAGAGCGAGAGAAAGGCCTTGAATAGTAATGAGCGTGTGCTGTAATGCAACTTCAGTTCAGTTGAGAGACTCATTAACAAACTCTGATGATTTTTTTTTTTTTTTTGCAACATCACTCTCAGCACAGGGGTTTTGGCTAATGTTAAAAAATGTTATCCTCTCTCAAGGTTACGCTTTCTCTCATTTCCCCTGATTCCTCTGTTTCTTCTTGAAAGTAATTGTTTCACGCTATGGCTGTATTCAGGCTATGTGAGTTATTAGCTGAATCCTCCGGCAGGAGTGTGGGCTAAATGGAACGGTGTCAAGAGGCTGGCTGCCCTGCTGTGTGTGTGTGTATGTGTGTGTGCATGTGGGAGGATGACGGGGAGTTAAGTAACAATGGCCAGTTGAACGCAATGCACATTTTTAGTGTGTGTGTGTGTGTCTGCACATGCGTCTTTCATAAGTATTTTCGTATGCACCGTCTCAGCCCCGGTCCCGGCTTCACAGTTCAAGCAAAATGTCAAATTACGATAAACTGCATAGCATTTTGTGGACCTACATAAATTGTGTATTTTTGGTCAGTGGAAGCGTGCTTTTTGAGATAAGTGTGAATGTATATATGCATATGTGTGTGGGATGGCGGGGGTACAATGTTAAAGGAGAGAGGTCTGCAGTGACAGCAGGAATACCTGGAGGGTAGAGACGGGAAAACAGAGACGGGAACACATTTGCAGCATCTCGCCTGAGACAGTAACAGAATCACACTGTAGGGGCGACATCTAGAATAAGATGTAAATATAACACATGAACACATACTCCAGTAAACAGGGGATAAGCAACATAGCTTGACAACGCACTGATAACCCAGTCCTGACACAGAGACAAAGCTGTTTCTAACCATAATTAAGGAAAGAAACGAAGGCTGTTTACATCTTTACAACCTCTGCATACATTCATCCTGCCCTCTCTCCTCAGCTCTGTGTAAACAGGCTGCAGTTTGGTGCTGACTATCTGTCACGTGACTGTCAGCCTCACTTTTGTCATTCATGGCTTTCCAGTTGAAGAGTGCAGATTTTAATGTGTTTTTAACAGAATCTGCTAAGTGCAGACTGTTTATATTTGGCACATTTTCAAATGAGACGTGTAAAAAAAATGGTTTTGACAAAATATTTTTTTCAGATTTGGATATTTTTCCTTCATCAGATATAATTTAAGAAATTAAAAATTAGAAAATAATTTCTGTTGCTGGATTTAATAAATGGTGACAATTTTTTAAAAAGGAAAACATTTCTTTTAAACCCACCGTGGGTTGTACTGTTTAGACAGTCAATTTACTGTCTAGCACAGTAAATATTAATAACCACTGAGATTTTTATTTTTAATTTTTTTTTAAGTGGTACAATTTGTTGCTCAGCCCCACAATCCTGTCATCTCTCAAACCTTTATACTATACTGCTGTCCTCCTACCTGCTGGTGTTTCCCTTCAAGTCACAAGAAGACACAGAGTCCCATTGAAGCACACTACGCTCCTCCTCTTCTCTTTTTGTCTCTCCCTGATTCACCCTCACACACACAGACGAGCTGCCCTATTAAAAGCCGCAGGAAAAAAAAGCAGGCCTCCTTTGTCCCATTACTGTGGAGTGGAGCTGATGTTAGTGAAGTTGGCAGCCACGGATGACTGCGAGCCACCAAGGCCTTGGTCAGCTGACATTATCCTGCCCCTCAAATGTTACCCAGCCCTGGAGCAGTGTGTCTGCCCGTGTGTGTGCCTGTTGTACTATTTGTCCTTGTCCAAATGGAACTTCTGGATGGAGGAGCCATTCATCGCAAGGTGGACAGGAGACAGAGAGAGAGAAAGAGAGAGAGAGCGACAAAGAAGGTGGTAATCTGAGTGGATCTGAGTGCTGATCCTCTTTGGCTCTCGGAGTGTGTGTAGGAGGTCACATCAAGCTTGAGCTCTGGATAAGATGGGCATAACAACAGAGGAGATGGAATACTTGGATGGGAGCTAAAGTCACCAGCATCAGATTGAAAAGGATCAGCATTATGGCAGTATAGAAAAATATGGTCAAATAATTTGAGTTATCCGTCTTTGTATCTGTGAGAGGAAAACGGCATCAGTCACAGGATGACACACACAGGCCAAGTCACACAAAATCTTAAGAGGTGCATTGGTTCAATGACCATTAAAATTTAGTGACAGCTGTAACGCCGAAGGTCTGAATTGAGTAAAGGCAGCCGAGATGAGCCTCCAACTGTAGTCTGGGGATGAGGATGAAACCCAGGCAAACAGTCCAGATGGGTCAGCGGCACGGAGCCAAAGCCCTCCTTAACCTGCTGGATCAGAGAATCAGCCACACTTCACAGCCACGCCAGAGATCACACACAATCTCCCTCACACATAAACACACCCACACACGCAGGCAAATCTCTTACCTGCACACACACACACGCACATTCAGACCAGGTGCAGCCAATCGGATCGGTTTAAAAATTCCATCCCCAATGCTGAAATGTTAGGTAATAAAACCCAGCTCGCTAGTTTGTTTATGGTAACTGCCGTAAAATAGCTACCGCCTTGCTTTATAGATCGAATGCCATAAAAAGATCAATTTGTTTCTTTGGGAATAAGCAATAATACAGTGCATTTAATATTCCTTTTTACAGACTTGTTTATTTTCATGTAGACTGGAGCATTAGAGATGCCATTATAAGGCCTGGGTAAATTGGTCCACTGAGGTTTGATCCAGCCCATAACAAGCACCACGATTCTAAAACATTTATGCAACATCGCCCGACATTACAGCTTTCAGTATCTGCTACGGAGAATTGTACGGTCCCTATAGATGATCAAGAATGTTGTAATTGCAGTTACTTCTCTTGTCATGCAACGCTGCGTAAGAAAAAAACATTCCACCATTAACAGCCATTAACTTGTTTTCATAGTTTATCACTAATTAATGCAGAATTAGCAGGCTGATTGTCCTGAAAACTTCCAAATTCGTTTCCGAGTTGTCAGGGAAGAAATTTTGAAAATAGCTCTCTCTCACCCGTCCCTAAACGTGTGATTATGCGAATCAGCTGCAGCTCTGCTCTGCCGCACCGAAAGGCGAGCCAAAGAAGAAGAGGGGGGCAAGGGAAAGGGGATGTTTGCACGTACATTGTTAGCAATTACTTTTCTCAGAATAATCGTGAAGGCAACTGTGGGGCACAGTGAGTAAATAAGAACATAACTCGGGTTTAGGGCACATTGTTATCACAGCCGCGCCAGTGCTGTGACTGTGAAATGGAGAATACGCTTTCACTGCTCTCAGAAAAATCACTCTCGCCCACTGGGCTAGAGTTCCTCAAGTTCAGCTCACCCGGTGTGATATCCTCTTGCCGATGGTGAGTGCCGGCTCCTGAAATTCCATCCCACACTGGATTTCAGTCCTTACCATATACTTTATGTTGTGTCTTAGCTGTAGCTGGGTGACAAAAGCACAGCACTGCCTCTAAATAACTGCTCGGCTGGGTTTTTATAGCGCTGCTACTCCAAACAAGCCTCTGTTTCCTAGTGAAACAGAAACAAAAGTGATGAATATAGGAAGGAGGGAAAAGACAAATCCCCAATCCTATCTCTTTTTGGGGGAGAAACATAAAATAACCAATCCATTATGCGAGCACCACCCCTGCTGTGTTCCCCTGATTCCCTCTAGCTATTAGCAGCTTAGGACACAAATAGATCACACAAGATATTAAAAAGCAGCGGGAATCTAACAGTTTAAAAGCCCCACCGTAATCCTTGCTGCGGAACAAAAACACGTCTTGAATGCAGTCAAATTATTTTTTTTCGCTGATTCTTTCTTCTTTTTTACGGTTATTGTTTAGCATTCATATTTTATAGCGCGTGTTTTTATTAGAGATGGAATCCACAGATACAGCACAGGTTATAAGCCAGAGTTAAATTCATCAGCAACAACAAGAACACTGACAGCACCTTATTCTCTATGTTCATGTATTATTGTTTAATTTTCTTCTCATACCATAGCAGGCTGCTATTTGAGTATCTGGTCATGGCTGTATAGAGGCAGATTCAATAATGAAAACTCAGGAGACAAATGTAATGTTGTTCATAACAATAAAAATGTACAGATATATCTCTATACTGGTTTTATAAGCTTTACTTCAGTCAGATTTGGGCATGACAGGAAATAAAATATTTTGTCAGACCTGATCAAGGAATCAAGTGGTGAGTGAGGTTGATGTTAACGGCTTTTGACATCATCTAACTGACAGCACCTGGGTGTGCTATAGAGATCATATCAGAACGTGAGCGCACTGTGTAACATCAGATCATAATGGAGGGGATTTGACACATATTTTGTAGGAATAGATGTTTACATGAGCGACAGGCTTATTTCTATTATTTAGGTCAGGATGTGGTAAAAAGTAACATTTCTATGTTTTTCCTGTGACTGAAATGATCTCAGAGGTCGTTGTACAGGCAGAAAAATGTGACCCATATTTACGTTGATAATAATGAATGACAGCAATGTGAACAGACGTTGGACTTTCACCCAGGAGAACAGGGTTGGTGTCCAGTGTGAAGCAAAATAAATAATGTGATTTAAACATCACAGAACTAACATTTTGTGAACCAGGCTTTTACATTCATTTGCTTTTTAAAGTGTCTTTTATAATGCCTTGCCAGGACATTTCTAGCCCTAAATCTAGATCAGAGGTTTTGTAGCTTAAGTTCAATGAAACTACAGCCATTTCTATTGTTCTTTTTTTTTTTTTACAACTGCAAACCCTACGTTTATATATAATGATGTGTGTGCTATTTTTAGAATGCTCCACTCCACAGAAAGATCTATTCTGTCTTGGTTGGAGATCTTGTTGTCTCTTCTGGCTAAAAAGCAGGTAGAGGTGCTTTATAAATACTGAGAAAGTATCAAAATGCTCAATCCATGGAGAAATGCACTCGGTCTGTATTCGGAAACTACCTTTAAACGAGCCATCAGGGCTTCTGTAAGGTTGTAATGCCATAGATATATTTCAAATAGGTAGAAATGGCTGAGACAGTCCTGTCAAAGTTATTCCCCGGCTGCAATGATGGTGCAGAGAAGAGTGCAGATATGGAATGGCATTGAGTGATTACAGGACTATTCAGACAGACAGTGTAAGAAAAATAATGTGTAATGTAAGGAGTTTTTTGAACATTAAAGCATGTAAACAGGTTTTAGTAGAAGGTCAAAACACAAATATGAGCCCGAAAATGAGCTTTATACAGTGTATCCCCTTTAATATAAATATTAAAGCTTTCTGTTTCGCTACTTTCAGATTACCAGTTTGAGCCCTAGACAAACAACATCCATGAGAGCTTTGATGGACGGTATGATCTGCTTTGTCCAATGACTCCACCACCCATGCTCCCGCACCCATGATTTAATCACTCTATTCCCATTCTGCTTCAAACTCTCACTGGATTTAGCTCCTTTATGGGTTATAAAATCCATGTAGAGGAAAATGAAATACCGGCAGACATAATAAACACGAAGGCAGTTTAACTGATTATGTCGGTGCGCCTTCACAAACTAAATCCATGAAAATCCATAAAACTAAATCCATGAAAATAGCACAGGATGCGAGTGTTTGCTCTAAGATGCATACCGAGAAGTTAGAGGCAAAGTCCTAATTTTAATACCAAAATTGCGCTTAAGCCTTTTCACATAGCTTAAGCTGACCTTACACCAGCTGAAGTGATTTCAGTTTTAGGGAAATTTCCAATTTAGAGTCTAATCACAGAGTTGTGCTTTGCTGTGACAGGCAGTACTTGAAAGGTAGGAATCAGTCTTATTCTCATTTTGACAGTCCTGATGCAATCAAGCATGGTGTTATTGTGATAATGGTTTAGTTTTGCTCTAAAGGTGCATTATGGTCAATGACGTAATTCATAATTTAAATCAATTTAAATGTATCATGTTTTTCTTCGAAATCTAGACTAAAGTAGCTTAAGATGTAGTGGAGTAAGAAACACAATATATGCCTCAAGTAAGTATAAAATTACTAAAAATTGAAATAGTCATGTAATGTACATCGACCTCAAAATTGCACTTAAGTACAGTACTTGACAAAATGTACTTAGTTACATTCCACCACTGCCTACAGTCAATCAAAGCTTGCTCAAACATGAATGGTCAATACTGAACCAGAACCCCTCTGATACGACAGTATGGTCCCTTTAACGACAGACAGAGGTTAGTAAACATGAAATTGCTAAAGGGTGCTTATATATTGTACAAACTCATGACATGTAAGTATCAAACAGGAATTAAGTTAAAAACCATGCAAAGGAAAAAAATCACAACCAATCATATCTGGTTAAAAATATAATTTAGATAATTGCAACATGTAACATGTGACCTTTGTGCATCTTCATAAATGTAAATATCTATATATGTTTGCAGGTTTGAATATACAAAAACACATTTTAATTGAATTGGTGTCGTATCACCCAGGGTTCACCTCTAGACACTAAATTACTTGAGGAAAATAAAACTTGAGAAAAATAAAAGGTTTCACTCCTGTCTAGCAGGCAGCAGCAGGACTAATAATTGTTTATTAAGCACCTAATTTGGCTGCAACATAGCTGACTCTCAAGTCAAATAACACAAACAATTGATAGTCTAATGTGTTAACAACATAATTAATCTGACTGCTGTGACAGATTGCTTAATCAGTCTCACTTTTTGACCACATAAAAAACTGTATATCCCCAAAAGTATTTCACTCCATGAATACTTGATTAATAGCATTCTGTGTCTGACTTTTGATATTTAAAACACTGTGGCACACGTGTGTACTTGATGCTTTAGTCCAATTGGTATCCCTGGGCCAGTTTAGTCACCTTAACACACATTAATTAAATCAGCATGGTGTCTATAAAAATAGGAATAAACCTTTAATCAAGCTGAGGTAAATCTCTCAGTGCGAACATCAAATACAGCATGCCTCAAAAGGAACAATTCAAACTTGAAAGCCCCAGATAAGTTCGCAGTATGAATCAAACACATCACTCCCAGAACCCATCCTCAGTCCTTATCAGACCTCTCTCCTCAATTACAGACATATTCTTAAATCAATGTGGAGTGATAGCAGTGTAAAGAAGACAGTGGAGTGGACTAGAAGACGTCTGGTGTCTAGACAGCTCTGGCCAGACACACACACACACACACAAACAGTGATGTGACATGCCCTTATTATCCACGGCGTCACATCACACCGGGTGCCCGTCAGGACTCGACACTTGCACAAACAAAAAGGAAATCTCAAGGAACGGACGACACCTGGTTGCAATTAAAAGCTGAGGAATTAAAGTTAAGCGCGGATTTCCTGACCAGACGTTACAAATATAACTCCTACACATCCTCACACACATGCGCAAACATACACACACACGAGAATCTCAGAGGGCATGTTCAAGCGCAATCACATCACAACATCCACTCGTGTTATTACTATTCACCATCTCTTTGTAAACATGGAATATGAATGGGTGTAGACAAGTCGTTCTCAGTGTGTGCTTCTGTGCGAGTGCGTCTACATGTGTGTGATGAGATTAGAATCATCCAGGACATTCATCTATTCTGTAGCTGGTGAGGAGATTGAGTGGGGTTGGGTGATATGATAGCACTTTCACAAAGGATTACATTACTCTCTCTCCCATTCTCTCTGTCATACAGTACTCTTTTGCTCTCCCCGCTCCTCACATTTTTTATAATGGACACTGCCTATGTTATGAACTGAGCGGGTACTAGATAAAGGATTAAGAACCACAGAAATGAAAGCACAAGTACTCGTGAGTGTATGTTTAAGTTGGAAATGACTTATAGAACTTCCTTTTGCCAAGTGGTGTTCATCATCCGGTGCTATTTCTGTGCTCTGAGCCATGTGAGAAAAGATGTTTCACAGGCTAATATGCATCTATTGACTATATAATCCATCTTATCAGAAAGTCGTCTCACACTGAGCAGGAAAAAAAAATGCAAAAAAGCGTCCTATAGTAAGAGTATGTATGCAGCCAGCGCATAACATGTTCAATATAATCGGTGCTATTCAGAAGAGATGATTAAATGTATGTTTAAATGCCTGGTGCTGTAGACATAATGATACGGATAACCATTAGTTAATGAAATAGGTTGCAATCTAGTGCAAGCTGCTGTGCCTTTGATTGCAGTTAGCAGCAGTACGG
>CAFUXE010000547.1:1119159-1137260 GCA_903364295.1 Serranus cabrilla | reverse complement strand
GTGTGAGGGGGGTGGGGGGGTTGCACATGAATTGCATACAAAAGCAGCACATGCACTCTGGCCCTGCGTTTATGTCCTGCTTGTCAGGCATGCAGAGCGCGCGTGTGCTTACGCGCCTGTGTGCTTACGCGCCTGTGTGTTTGTGTTTTTGTGTGCGCACTGGCGTGTGTGTGTGCATGCGTGTGCAAGGCCGAGGTAGGTTAAACTTGTACTCGTGAAGTGTTCCCAGAAGAGATTAATCATCCTGTGCTGGAATGCAGCATCGCGGTCATAAATCATCACCTGACCCCTCTCTCTCTCTCCCTCTCTCCCGCTCTCTCTCTCTGTCTCTCTCTGCCACACGTAGCGGTGGAGTCAGGGTAAAAGGAGTGTCATTGCATATCTGCAGTAAACAAACAGCCAGCAGCCTTGACAGAAGTGTGAAAGGTAGGAAGCAGAGCCAATTATCAAATACCAGAGTCCGATCACATTATTAGTCAAATATATGGAAAATAGGGCCGTCACAAAATCAGATTGTTAGTGCATGCTTATGTTGGCAAAAAAAAATCTAAAGAAATTTTAAAATAATGGGACATCCCAGTGAACAAAATAAAACAAAGAATCTTAAAATATATTCAATAAAAAGAAAAACTGTGAATTATAATAATTTGATCAGAAAGATATGGACATGGCGGGATTATTTACACAATATTATCAGATGTGATGATAATATGATATCATATGTTAATGTCATAATCAAAGAATAAATAAAAAATAACAATTGGATTTATATGAATAATGGATGTTTGGAGCCAATAAGAATGATTCTGTCAGTAGATTTAAGCAGGACGGCATCTCTCATTTCTTAAGTCTGTACCCCTGACATGTAAACTGAACCTGAGAATATGCTAAAGATGGTAAGATTAAAATGATTAAGACACAGTTAGGGGAAGATCGCTAACTAATTATTGTTATATGTGTATGTTGGTTTTGCCAAAATTTCTGAATTTCTAACTTTGATAAGATAAAACATTACTTTTTGTTCTTTTTTGTTAACAACCTGCAGACATTGCTTGTACAGAGGAACTTTGCACATATAGTGGATTTTCTTCCCCATTGTTTCAAGTGTGCAGCCTTAGGTTGATAAAAATCTGACTGTAGAAGTTTTTTTTAATAGCTCAGGTACTTTGAATACCAACTAGTGTGGATATTGTATCAATTTAAACATGAGGTATTGAAAAGGTATCAAAGTATCAATGCTTTTGACAACCTTCAGATCATACCAGCCGTGTCTTGCCTGGGTCCGGACCTTGTAATCAGTCAAAGGGTTCGATCCAATGAGCGCCACAGGGCGACTAACAATAAGCCCATCGGCGCCACAGCAAGAATAAACGCTGTTGTAAAGCTATGCATTTACATGGACTCCAGGTGTTCTCATCATCGTCTAATGACATAGTTGCTTTTAACTTCACTCTGATCCATTCTTAAAATCCTGGCAAAACCAGTGTGCTGGCTTAACCACACATCAGTTTTTTAAATAAAATAGATTCAGATGGATACATTTGTCTCTAGTGAGTTAGGGCAAATCGAATCCCCCTCCCCCATAGAAATTGGTTAGAGTGGAGTCAATGTCAAGCTGGAGATAGAAAAGAAGTGTGAGGAGTTGACCGATCTGTATGATATCAGACAAACTACTATCACTGCACCCTTACATTCCAGCTTGCTTTAGCAAAAAAGTAACTGGCAGTGAATTGTGGTCTGACAGAAGTGAAGGAATACAATTCAGAATCATTTACTGACTTTCAGTTGAATCATTGATGAGAGTCATGTAAAGTTGTGAAAGCACATTTTTAAAATGTGACAGCACTGTGCTTTTTGTCCGAACACTTTTATTATTAATGTATGATTACATTGAATGCATCTGACCTTATTTATAAGCAGTGACTGGGGTTCGGACCACCTATATTTCCAGCTGCTCATCAAATGTTCAAGGGCTGTTGGGAGCCAAGAGAAGCTGCAGAACTCATGTTTGCATCCAACCCTCAGACTTCCCCAACTCAGATTTTAGTGGGAAAAAGAAGCTAGCCAGAAGTCAATGCTACTGTGCAGTTTGCCACTCAGGTAGAAGAAAAGAGCCTTCCTTGGTTATGTTCAAGTACAGGAAATTGATTTTGTAATATTAAAAATTCAACAGCTGAGTTTCATTACTTTTCTGAGCCTATTCCCTTTCCCTTGTGGAGTGGGAAAATATCACAGTTTATTAAATTACTTCTCTGAAAAGTCTCTCGGGATGCCATCTTAACTCGCGTCCTCCTTCACAAGGCCATTTTAGACTGTAACTAGGCATGTCTGCTTAGAAAGAGAGACAGAGGGAAAGAGAGAGGTATGAAGGTACACTAAATTTCATGAATTCATTGGCTGCCGCAGACAGTTTGTGGTTATTCCATTGGCTGTGAAAGGCATGGAATTGAATGATCCCACAAATCAGAGGGAGGGGAGTGAGAGTACAGTAAATGGAGAAACCACAGTAATTCCTAACTGGAATTGCTACGGTGTGTGTTTGCGTGTGTATGAGTCCCTGAGCTGATGTGCCCTGGTCTAGTCACGGTAACATCAGACCCTTATTCAACCTCAGCTGAAGTGTGCTTAGCAATGCAAAAGGTTGAGGATATTAAGCAAGTTCACCAGCACAAAAGATCCTCAAGCATCAACAGTGATTTCCTCATCTACACATCCCGTGAAGGAGCACAGAGGCGAGGGCTCGACTGGGTCTGTGGGCTTATAAGAAATGAATAAGCAGTGTCTTTGAGCATGACTCAACCGGCCACACCTTCCTCTTGAAGGCAGCAGAGGACAGGTCCACTTTTCACTGCAGTTTTCAAAACAGAGAGAGAAAGAAGAGGCAGGGGAATGTGTAATTTGTAGTGGAGACGACTCACCTCTCCACACTGATGGGAAATAGTTGAAAAAGAAAAGCCTGCACTGCAGGGCCAACAGATGAAGGCTGTTTGTGGTTACTTTTATATAAGCTAGCACTGTGATTTCAGCCAAGAAATCCAGTTTAATTCATTGTGGCCTGGAAACCTCAATGGGCATTTCGCTTGCTTTTGTATTTTGACCCATGCTGACCCAAATGCTTGGAAGATTGCACTATTGCCATGGTTACGACGTATAAATTAGTATTCAAATGCTGCGTTCTTTTTTCCATTAAAGAGTGAGAAATGGAGCTCCTACTGTCCATGAGCAATGATGGAGAAGCACAAAGAGAAAGGGCTTTTAAAACACAGGTTGAAACCTGATCCTTAGATCCCGTTTACACTTGGTTTTAAAATGGATCAGAAATCAGAAGTGGTCAGCGCTAAATACAAGTTTAAACAGGGTCCAAGATGCAGCATGATCGGATCACTCAAACCTCTTGCAGAGGTGGTCTAGGACGCATTTGACCACATATATTTTGTAATGTAAAAACCGATGAATCCTTATGCGTCCCCGACGTAACAGGAAAATACGTCATCAATGCAGGCTGTGTGGTGGTAGTTTTGATGACTGAGCGCCAACGGTTGTATAAATACAAACGACCCATATCATTACCAAGCCGTTTATTAGGTTATTGCTAGCAAGGTGGCAACTATCAACTAGAGTTGTTGATATCCTACGTAATAAATGTGGACACCCTTTGAGACACATGATACACAAACGGCGATGCATCTAAACTGTCCACTGTCGCCCAAGAAGCATTTTAAAACCAAGCCTAAACAGGGTCAAAGTTTGGCTCCGTCTTTGGTGTGGCTCTATACCACACTGAGACTGCTTCAGAAACTGAGTTTTTTGACTGTCTGTCAGGTAGAATCATTAGATAATTAAGATAGGTCATTGGGTAGCAAGTCTTGTCAGTTTGAACTATGTGGCAAATGCAGGCCCTTCAGAAATAGCCCTTCATTTAGGCTTTTCAGAAAACAATGAGTGGCATAACACAGCCTACATCCATGTTTTATACAGTCCATGGATTTATATATGCATCAGTTCAAAATCATAAATGATCTGAGAAGCTGAATCCAGCTCTTGAACTAACTGTTTTAGGCTCTAGCTGTCATCAGACTTTCTCTCGCTTTCTGGCAGTTCTTTCACTTAACTATAGTACTAGAAACAGTGACAGCCTCGCACCACGTTGACTACGCTAAACGACTTGGTACTAGCCATTAACCACGAGTGCAATGTGCAAGTAGGCACAGGAGTTAGAGACTTTCTTTTTGCTCAACTTAAATGTAACCAGGAAGCTCCCAACAAAGCGCCATGAGCATGTGAGCAGGATGAGTTAAAACCAGTCGGTCAGCTGTCAGACAGATGTAGTAAATATCATCCCACTCTGTCATCTCTTCTAACACAAAAACCCACAGGATCCATGAGCATGGTAATCCAAGATGAAGGCTGCTCTCTACAAGCGTCACTTTCTCTAAAGCACAGCGAATGTCGGGTGTCACACGCAACACACATAGGAACACACACATGCATACACACATTGCACTACACTGAGCACTGTGGTCTGCACTAAAGACCCTCGAAGGAGAACTACAGGCCATTAAGGTCACAGAGAGGACTGTATGTAAGGGACGGATGGAAGGAAGTTAACGGTATTCAGATTTCATGTTAGTCTTACAAAAACCGCCATGAAACATACAGACAATACCCAAACTAATGCATCTGAAAGCAGGAGCCAATGCAAGACTGCATGAAGACAGTAGTGTCTGCTAAATGCTGGCTCCAGAAATGTCACACTATTATGTATTCAAAATTGTTTTCACATTAAGTTAGATTCTCACTGGCTAATTCTACATCTAATATGTGTCTTGGCGGCAATTTTGAGAATCGTTGTTCCAATAAAGAGATATCCAGGGCTCTATTTTAGAGGCAGTGCATTACACGCTATGATCCACTGTGTTTACCTTGATTAAATCATGCACAACCCACAGGCTGCCACAAAGTAACCATACCCACTCCTCTACACTTTCTCTTCTCATCCAAAAACACAAGATTTTAAGGAGGCAGTCAATTGTTTGACAAACGTGAAATAAGATTTTTAATTAATTTAAAACAATGTAATTGTGATAGTAGGTGTTACAACGGAATTATGATAGTTGTTTTGGCTACATTTTATGGGAAGTGCAAACAGGTGCAGCAGGTTTAAATGTTATCACATGATTTATTGTGGTTATAATCCTCACAGGTATGGCTTAGAGGGAGCTCCATCTTGTAGTAGGTTCAGAAGGCCATTATCAGCCTATTAAATGAGCTGCTATATTAATGTTTATTGTTAGGCGCCAACCTCTACTGGCTGTAGTTTTTAGGACAGGAGCAAAGTAGGAAGTGATGTGGTAGAAGGAGTGACAGCATCCATACAAGGAGGAAGGTCGGGGCTGTAGATGGCTCCTTAATTCCAGGACACTTAGGATAACAGGATTCTAAACCCATGAAAACTAAAAGTTTTAAACAAAAAGTATTTTTAATATCATGTAAGTGTCCCAATGTGCTTACGTTCAGTAAGCTCCGGTATTTACTTCAAATAATTATATATTTTTAACTAAAACTAACCTTTTTTTCTTAAACCTAACCATGTAGTCTTTACTGCCTAAACCTAACCACATAGTTTGAACCTTGGAATAAAGTACTGCAGTTCCAGCCATTTAATGGCCTGATAACAGCCTTCTGCACATACAGTAGAGATATGCACTTTGTAACCAATATGCATGAGGCTAAACAGCTGATAATGGCCTTTTAATGGGCTGATAACATCTGAAATGGGTGCTATTATAAAAAAAAATGTTGGCACAAATTAGTGTTCATTTATAGAGATGGAAGCTAGGAAGTGATTTCACTTAAAACCACTTAGGAGCAAAAAAAAAAATAAAAAAAATCCTTTGAGTTTCACTTTAGTTTTCACTTTGATCTGAACCCAGGCCACAGTTCTTCAGAAAACTATAGGACATGTCATCCACCATTTCTTTTTCACACTCTGTGGTTTCCTACCATTAACCACCAATTAATCAATTAAAACAATTAATGTAATTTGCCCCTTCATCAGCAAGTCTTTGTAATTTTAGCCTCTCTAAAAACCACAGCATGCCATTCCATATGTCTAGGCTGGCTCCCCGAAGGAGCACAATTAATGTTGAGAGTTGAAATGTTGAAATATGAAACAGAAAGGACAATGAAGCACGAATGAATCAAACTGAGGACTAGACAGCCAGAGCAGGGGAATGTGGAGAGGGGACAGTAAGCCGCGAACAACTGGTTAGACGTGGTAGAAAAAGAGGGTGGAAACTGAGCTCGTCCTCTCTCATCAAAGCCCTTCTGACACTGTTGTATCTCATGCCACCCAAAAGCTGCTCTGCAGGAGGCCAAACCATGGCAGTGTAATAGGAACGAAACTATTCCTGCAGCAGTTTTCTTTTCTGGATGTGGATTTATGACACAGTGTTGATTGTATTTCTGGCTCAAAAAAGGCATGAGCTTGTGAAATAGCTGAGAGGGGTAGTAGAAGCCTATAATAGAGCTAAGCTAGTATTTTCTATTTAGCGGCACGCGCTGACAATTACAGCAACAGTGTAAACAATGTCAGCCCCTCTCCGTATTCTGTCACAAAGACCATCATTTCCAGCCACCTCTCCTCTCTCTAAAGGTCAGTGTTCTTAGTTAATCAGTAGTGACAAGAGGTTGTTTCTGCTTCCATTACCACCTATCCTGTTCTGTCCCAAATGATAAGATGTTAAGGTCTAATGTACCGTACAACGGCTGTGTTTGCTATATTTCAAAAATGATTTTCCCTGATAAAATAACAATCCTGCCCTCAGCTCTATTTAGCACTGAATCATTCAAGACCTGCTTGTGAAAACAGCTTTAAAACAAAACAAAGCAAAAAAAGACAATGGAGGTTTTAAGCTGCAGGTGTGTAAATCTGCTGGGGATAATTGCGTGCTTTATCCTCTTTAGTATCTTCATGTATAAATAAATAAAAATCTAAACTTAGCCCTCAAGGCTAAATCTGATGGATTGAAGGTATTTTAAAACTTGATAATGTTGCTATGGTTGCACGCACGTTGTAAACCTCTTAGACTCTGCACAGAAACCTGCGTCCTCGGACAAATTTCTGTCTTTCAGAGGCTGTGGTGGGCTACTAATGCCATCATATGACACTAGACGAGCTAAGGAATCCATTGGTATCAGCCATTTCATGACTTCGTGTCAAAAAGGGGATGAAATAATGCTCCAAAGACGGCAAACTTTTGGCGAGGGAAAAACTGGCATGTCCATTTTCAAAGGGGTCCTTAGATCTCTGATATCAAGATATCTGAATAAAAAATGTTTTCTATGGGGACTCGCACGTCTCCCCTTTACAGGCATTCCCACTTTATGCCAATTTTATGAAGTTTTGTTAAGCAGTCTTGAATTGCATAAATTGGTTATGACTAGAAAGCTGAATCGCACCTGGATTCAATGAGCCCAATTTTATTGATGTGAGATGATGTTAGTCCCTTAAGTAGCCATTTCATTGTACTGAGAGTATTTCAAATCTTCACCCCACACTGCTTTGACCTCCAGGATAATCACAGCCTAATAAAACTTTACAACCACAAACTAGAGACCGAGAGCATTTAGAGGATGTATGGCATGCCGAGGTAAATTAACAAAAAGTGCATTTTTCTGAGCAAGTTCCCTGCATGTAATCCTGTTGGGAAACATTCTTACAGAAATCTCCAAAAGTTTTTTAATATAAAATCTCAATGTTGTGTTCTTGAAGGTCACAGTGACTTTAGCATTTGATTAATCTTTTGTTATTAATTCTCAAGTGATCGAAAAGGTGTAATTTAGCACCAAAACTGTGTAACAAATGGTACCAAACCAAAAATATAATTATAATTATACCATTATAAGCCCTTTCAGACTCTAAAACTTTCATAATTTGAATAGAAGCCTAACCATGAAAACACGTTTCCAGCTCTCAGATGATCTGCTCCATTTCTATGTGGCAGCTACTGTTGACCTACTATACCCCCCTAAAAGATAAAAATGGGTCTATGGTTGGTAGGAGTGGAGTGGAAGAGGTTAAAATGTCCAGGTAAATGGAAAAAAAAAATTTTTTTCCATGCAGCACACAGATGTTTCCAAAACCAATCCAGTCAACACATGAAATCATACAAAGCCTACAAATAACAGGCACTTTAAAGCCTCTCAGGTAATTATACCTGAGAGACATATAAGCAGCTTTTTGTTATGACATCATTTAACATGCTGCAATGTAGTTATCATTGACAGAATTTAAAACAATGAAAACAATGCTTCCCATTTTGTGTTTGAAAAGGAGTTTTGGCTCTAAATCGGCGACAAAATGGCCTAGTCACAAACATTCAGCCCACTATGCTGGTTCATTATCTAACTCTGAGTGGGTCCTGAATTGGTTGGGAAGGACAAAATGTATTAACTGGCTGCTCAGTACCAATACGGGTCACGCCTGTAGTGTGAAAATGGCATTAGCGAAATTGGACCCTTGAGGTTTTCTAATGCTGTTTTCCATCTGTTTGCATGTGTAAATGTGGACGCTGCTATCTGCACGATGCAGGACAGAACCCAGTGGAGGGGTCACTCTGGGTACCACTGACCTCGGAGCAGCCCCGCAGCCCCGTTTGTTTGATGCTCACGTACGTGTCCGATTGCCGCCCTGCGTATGCATTAGGGTTATTGTGTGAAGCCTTCAGTCTTTAATCCTCTAATCTGCTGAACCCTGGAAATCACTGCAGTCATCTGTCAGCTCGGTCCGAGCGGGCTACAGGGTTCAAACTCGTGCACACGCAAACACGGACAAACAAACACTCAATGATGGTCATTTATTCAACAGGGCCAGCCTCGTTTCACTCTAATGAAGATTGATGCTGCTCTTCCCGGGCCTCACAGGTGTTGTGGTAAAATATATAAATACGTAACCCACATAGAGGAAGAGAGAGGCGAAGGAGACGGATTAACAGGAAGAGATTCACTCTCTCATCATATTTACATGGGAATTAGAAGAATATCCACACACACACATAAAAGTGCGTGTCTAGAAGTCAATCTACAGCATCTCCATGGTAACAGTTAATCTTGTTGAATAGTTGTGAAGGTCCAGCAAGGACATGGACTCAGACAACCCTTAGTGCTCAGACCCTTGAGTCAAGCCTAAACCTCTCAGGCCTGTTTGTGTGTGTCTGTGTGTAGCCATGCCAAATGGGACACCCTGAGGGCTTGTCTGGAGATTGCGGTTGACACGGCCTGCTGCTGTCCAGTGTGAGCTCCTATTAGCACTTAAGACTGTGGCTCGCCACACATGCACAGAAAAACACACTAATGACCATGCTTGGCAGGTTTGAGACCTGTGTGTCTGCATGAGTAAAACAGACAAAGTTGTTTTCCATATGCATGTTTTTTAAATGTGTGTCAGTAATGATTGCACGCCAAACTGAAGGCTTTTGCTTTTCTGTTTTGATTTTTTTTGCCCCTGTCAAAAGCTCAAGATGGAGGGATGGAAAGTGGGAGAGAGATCAAACAGCGTGAGAGATCACACAGGCCCATGCAGCCTTGAAGAGAGCTAAAGGTGGAGGAGGAGATAGAAGGGCCACCGAGAGAAACTGTACCAGTTAGATTGAAGTGTGAATCTCAGCAGGACGTCTCGTCGTCAAGTTCTGCGTGGCATCTGTGTGTGTTTTCATGTCATAAGGTGCTGACAACTGCCAGGCTCTGGGATCTACAGCTGGTGTGTGGGCCTCATCCCTTGACACCTCGACTTGATACACAACTGACTCCAAAAGTTTTTCTGATGCAATATTAAACTTACTGCAAGCATATGGTACTAAATCCTTAAATAAGAGTCAGTCCCAATGAATATCCGCTCCTGAGCGAAAAAGGGCTTCCTGCAGTGTTGTGGCTCTCGCTGCAGCTCCAGGGGAGTCAGCTGGGCTGTGGCTTTCAGCCTCTCTGTGTCCCCAAAAAAACACAGAGCATGGCAGCAGAGGGAAGATATTAAAATTCAGCACGCACCTACACTGCCTGGACCTGTGATTTAGCCCTCCACAAAGCACAATACCATGCATTATTTCTAATCCAATGTATGACAACATGTGGGCAAGTTGGTGAAATATTAATACCAAGACTGCAAAATATATATATATATAAAGTGCAGTGCAGGAATCGGACCTTTTTTTTTTAGGAGATTAACTCGTGGAGAGGCATGGGATACGCGACAGGAGCTGTGGCCGCGCGGACGCACCGCGGCGACGCAGAGCTGTGGCCGTCCTGAGGGAGAGGAGAGGAGGAGAGCGGTAATGACAGGTCAAGCAGCCAATTAAAGCCCACCAGTAACTCCATCTTTGCTATGATGATGGAAACGCTCTTATTTTCGAAGGGCAAACTCACTTTATCACGCATGTACGTGGAGATGAGAATGCTGCGCTGCGGTAGCCGTAAACGCGTCAGTCAAAGGTTAGCCTCGCTTCTGCCCCTCATCACGACCTGTCTCACATCAACATGCCACCATGACCCTTTTAAAGCCCTGCACAGCCAGGACACGTGCACGTATTTTTACACATATCCTCAGGATGTGATCAGATGTGTGCAAACCTCTCCAACCTCAAACTCCATAGCGATTCACATAAGGTCATCCCTGCTCAGGAACTATTAACCAAGCAGCTGCACTAAATGACACATAAACGCCACTGCGGACACGCTAAAAGAGCCCTGTGTGACCAGTGCCAGTCAAGAGCACGCTCACACGAGCACCAGAAATGTTATTCCGTTTAAAAAGACACCTCAATGTCACCGCTGCGCGCTGCCCTCCCCAGTCCGACTTGCCACAAGAACTGATTGCGTACACGCGTGTGGCGTTTGTGGTCGCAGGAGCTGATGTGTAAACAACAGGAGCATCGTTTCCATAGGAATATCATTAAAAGATCACGTACCTTTTTTCCCCAGTTATGTACGGCACTCACTGCATAATCCTCCTTCTTCAACTTGAACTTTTTTCCTTCGCTCCAAATCGAACAGCCCCTAAGCTACTTGACACTTGTTTATTGCATACTTTTCTTTGGCCGGTCTGTCCTGACAAGCCGCTATTGCACACAGCGTGAGATGAGAGCACAGGGGGTGCGCTGATGAAGAGGAAAGGCTATAAGCCTCCAGTACAACATCTCACCAAAAAAAAGCAGTGGGGGAAATCAAACGGAGCAATCCATTCCGCGGTGATGGTCGTTATAGGGTGCAGTAAAGGCAGCAGCTGCGCGTCTTCCGTTGGTTCTCTTCAGACCTGAGAAGCGGCGGGGCAGGCGGGCATGCTCTGAACGTGAGCGACGGCCGATCGGTTAAGGGGCTGCGCGCAGCAGCATCCAGGGAGCGACCATCCACACACACAGTATAGAGGAATGACCGAGGCTCGCGGAGCGCGCGTTCACGGCCAAAGCCAAGTCAGTGGTCATTATCAGTGCATGTGGAGAGTAATCCACTGTGGACTGACTGCAGCTGCATCCCAACAGCATGGCATGCAGGGATCAGCAGCAATTATTCTATTAGAATTCTAGATGCAATATATAATGGGATATGCTGCAACTGGAGTGAAATAACTAAATAAATATATAATCTTGGTTTAAAAAAAAGATGAAGTTTCAATTAAAAAAAACAATTCTAAATGCAATATTAAATAGGATATTACAATTTTGTATTTTATTAATAAATACATATATATACGTATATATTATACTACATAAAACTTTGTTAACGTAAAGTAAATAAATAATGTATAGCCTTTGGTTTTACCAGCCTGTGATACCCTGCTAAATATCACTCTATGATCCCTCTGATAATTTACATGCACTGTATTCAAGAAATAAAAGGACAGTTCCATTATACCAAATGGGCTTCAGCATCATTGCCACATGTATTTACAGCCTAACAGACAACAGCGTATCTCATTGTATTATCCAGAGCTTGAAACGTGCCCGCATTGGGTGTTAGTACCCTCCTCTTGCGGCCTAGTCCTCATTACAGTGGTCCTCATGCATCTCTTTTTAAACAGTGAGCCCACTGCACTGCAGGCTACTGTTCACATTAGCACACTGCCTAATGGGCTTTCTCTGTATTAGCGGCAATAGAAAGGTGCAATAACAGAAGCATGCAATTATGCACCATAACTAGGGAAAACATTGTTAACAGTTACCCTATTGCCTCTCACTCTCCAAGCTGTAAATGCATATTTCCCAATGGAGGTATGATAATAACATCCGCTTATTTGAAAACACCTTGTAAGGAGAACCTTGTGGCTCTTTTGATAAAGATTTCATTTCAGAGGCATTTTTATGCATAACCAGGGATTGGCAGGGGACATAAACCTCCCACTTCTGGCTTTAGTTATTTATTAACTCTTTCATGTCCATCATAGACATATTGATTAAGACAAATAAGGGATCGGGCTTGTAGGATAAGTTAAATCACGAAACCTCAGTGTGATTGCATTCACAGATGGTTAAATCCAGAGCGCAAGGGGGAAAGAAAAGAGGAGGGACTCATCGGATCTCTAGTGGGTAACACAGGTGCAGTATGAGATGAAAAATGCAGATGAGGGTAAGATGGCGCACTGAACCATTTTTAAGTCCCTTATGATAACCTAAAAAAAAAGCAGCTTTGACTTGAGCCCATGGTTCCAGTTCTTAATCATGCAGGTGCAGCTTGTCCGGAGCTTTAAAGTTTCCTGTCCGTTGTGGAGTTTCGTTTTCTTAAAGATAATGAGCCGAGTGCAGCTCCTGTATTATACAACATAAGCTTGCTTTAAAAAAGTGCTTGAAGAAGTTATTTTAACCATTTAAATAAACTATTCCACAAGCCAAGAGTCAAAAGTTAAATAATAAAAAAATATAATAGAAATATTTGCAATTCCACACTGACCCTCCTCACTGGAGAATAATGATGTCAGCAGAACTAAATCTGTCCCTTCCATGCATCTGCACTTAAGTCCTTGCATATGGACCACACCTAGAGATTAGCCCTAATATGTCCTATAACAGGCCAACACTTAGCCAGTGAGCATAGATGTGGAGACCGGCCAGTGAACAAACCCAGATTAGATTGCCCAGAAGCTGCAGCTACGGGTGGCTGACCAGCACATTGCTCATCGGTTTAAAATCGACCTCGGAGTAGACAGCCGCCAGCTTCTGCCTACAAGCTGCCCATGTGCCTCCTCTTGCCATAATGCAGGATCAGTCATGGCAATCCTCCACCCTCTCTTTTACCACATTAGGGCACACCAAGGGCCTCTAGCGGTGTCTGAAGTGCCACTGGCAGCTCACCTTTATCTTCCATTACAGAAAGTTCTCCTTCCTTTAAAGTAGGCTATGACAATAATATTTTGCTAATAGTTCCATTTCTTACACACGCCAGACTCTCCAACCCGTCCCATCGCCTTGTGCCATAATTAGAAACTGCCATCTTAAAAGTGATGGATCATCATAAAATCTGACCCTTGGATGAATGTGTTGCTCGAGACTTGCTCAAATGAGGAAAAAATAATCCCGAGGCAAGTTGTCAGATGCTATAGATGAGTTAGCTGACCTTTCTCTATCACGAGCCAATATTAGCACAAGCCATTATAACCTATCAAAGCCTAATGCTTATAGCCAATGCTCAGGGGTCCTTGAGCCTCACAGCACTCTGGTTGTGAATTGTGTTCCCAGCGCTATCTCCACCATTACAGACTGCACAGTGTCAGGGGTTCTGTTTAACCTTGTGCAATGAGTTCGCTCCCATACATCTATCACCCATGGGCAGATTATGAGACTGTGGACCCCTGGGCACAGTCATGCAAAAGGCCCCATCACCTTTTCTATAGGAGCAAGAGAAACAGCCTTTTTCAGGTGTTGTTTTGTGTCTCTTTGTAGTCTTAATGCATCTCTTTGTGGTCATGTTGTGTCTCTTTGTAGTTGTTTTATGTCACTTCACAATTGTTTTTCTACTTTTAGTTGTTGTTTTTTGTCAGTGGTTGTTTTGCTCTTTCTTGTAGTTGTTTTGCATTTCTTTGTAGTTGTTTTGTGTCTCTTTACAATTGTATTTATATAGTTGTTTTGTGTTTTCTTGGCGTTATTTTGAGACTTTGCAAGACGCAAACTTGTTGCACTTTTGTTTTTTGTCTGTGGTTGTTTTGCTCCTTTTTGTAGCTGTTTGGGGTCTCTTTCCAGTCTCCTTGTGACCTTTTTGAGTCTTTATGTGGTTATTTTATATACATATATACTATTTTATATACTAATTATTTTTGTCTTTTTGTTGCAGTTTTTGTCTGTGATTGTTTTGCATTTCTTTGTAGTTGTTCTGTGTCATTTTAAGTCTATGTAGTTGCTTTGCCCCTTTTCATAGTCGTTGTGAGTCTCTCTCTGTGTCTCTAGATAATGGCCCTGTGCCTGTGCCCAGTAGGCATGTTTAGTAACCAATCCATACCTCACCATATCATACCGGCACCCTCAGGGGTTAACCCTCCCTCCAGTGTTCATCTGTACAAAGTGTCGTGGGTGTATATGTGCACACCGAGAAGAAGATGCATTGTACTGTTAATTATATAATCAATTCCATTAATTCTCAAAATGCAAATTAGCTAATTAAAGGACCTGAACTTATAGAATTACCACTGATTAGCTGGCTAAGCACTATCGCTGGCCTCTGGATACACCCTTATCAAGCTATATTAACAGTACCTTTTTCACTATTGCAGAATATGACTTATAGCTATTCAAAATAGCATTACGGGGGGAAAAAAAACCTGATATGAAGTTGCTTTTAGTCACCCAAGATGAGCAAAAAGCAGCAGTAATATTCAGAGTAATGGGTATTTGGCAGACAGTATCTTCAGCCAATTTGTGCTCACACTAACCTTTGCTTCCCAAAATGAAGCTGCTTATTTAAGACCATATTAACAAGCTTTCAGGCATTTCTCTCGGCCTGTTTTTCTCTGTCTGTCTGCTTGTTTGTCTCTTTCGTAAATAAAGCTTTGACTTTGAATTCCTTCTACCCCCATTCCTCGTTTCTCTCATCTTTCCCTCGGAGCTGTAAGTGCCCCTGCTGTAGTGGGAGCTGGCTGATGTGCGGCAGTAACAGGTACATCAGGGAGTAGGAGAGAGTGGTGGGAGAGAAGGGGAGCTGGCTCTGGCTTGGCACACGAGTCTGCCGAAATTACATCAAGCAGCGGGGGGCAAATGAACATTTACAGTATATGTGAGAGGTAGGCGATATGTAGATGTGTGTGCGTTTACATGTGTGTTTTCAGGGGGAAGCATTAGATCCATCGGCATGAGTCTAGAAGCTTACAGGCAGCTTACAGAGCAGCAGGAGGCTTGTGGCAGGGGGTAGTGGAGAAGGAGGGGACTGGGGTAAGACATGAGCGGAGGGGGGTGTGGAACGCTGGAGGGCTTACAGAGGAATAGGGCACAGCTGGTTTTTAATTGAGTCTCCCCCCCTACTACACGGCGCGTACGTGTGCACACAAACACACACACACGCGCTCTTATTTTTACTCAGCAATTTCCCAGCTGATGGCTCAGAGGAACTAAACACTTCGGTATGGCAGCAGCCTTCATACAGAACCCTCCACACAGGCTCTGTTTAGGTCGTGTGACTGATAAAGCCCTCCACCAATCAAGGCCGCTGACAGCTGCACGCTCCCATGAATCTTAGCGCTCGGTCTCAACACGCGCCGAAACAGCCTGCCTCCTGCCTCACCTCAGCTTGTGATCTCAGCTGGGAGGACCAGTCACACACAGAAATTCAATCGTTCTCTTTTTCAGAATTTTATGGCTCGTTATGAGATATGACTCAGCATAATACATCACTTTAAGAACTAATTTTGCAGGGAGAAGTTTGTCAAAGTTTTTTTTTTTAATTTCTTCTCAGGCAATTATATGGTCATTTACTTCTGTATCTTTCCTCACAAATGTGATTTAACATTATTATAAATTTAATACAGTCCAGAGCTGGAGCTTAATCTTTCACCCCATCACCACCCAAAAAAAATAAAACTAATGTGCTGATTTGTAAAGCATGCCATAGACGTTCAAAGGTAGTTCTATAATGCATTATAAATATTCTTACAATGTGTTTTATATTGGCTGATAGAATTGCATAAGCACACTAAATGGTCAGTATGCTTTATACCAATAATCAAAACACATTATACAGCATGTTATAATGGCTTACAAGCTCAAGAATCATAATAATTCAGATTGGCTGGTGACTCACAAGCAGTGTGAGTACAATTATAGTTATAAGCACTCATAAATATTCTTAATGCCTTATAGCAAAAATAATGATCACACATTATAAAGAATTTTACAATTACTTTAACGATCAAGTATCATAATATTTAAAAACTGCTGATCACTCATTTTCTATTCCATTATACTCAAAAGAAGACATCTCCAACACTGTGGAACTGACACCAAAATAATCTAGATTGATAAACAGCACAACAGGTAAAAATGTGTACTTTTGCAGTGAACTGTCCCTTTAAGAAAGTAGAACAGCAGCTTCCATCTCATTTTTTAACTTTCATTTTCTTAAAAACACATTTTAAAGCCTACTTAATTGAAAATTTGTATTGATTAAAATATAGACTTGAACTGTAAATTGGACACAGAGACATGGCAAAGCCTAATAAAACCTATAATGGACAAAAAAAGAAAGTTATCAAAAGTGTGTGGAGTATCAGCATTTTAAATCTATCATTAAGGTAAAATAATCAGCCTAATGAAGCAGAAAATAAAGCACTTTCCAAACTTTACTGATGGAAACGAGCCTTTTGAGTAAAAGCATCAGAAACATTAAATGCTCAGATTTAGTGGTTGTGTTGGTCCATGTGATAAAAAAAAACACCTATTAATCCACATGGAAGTGATAGCAATTTGCAATCCTTTGTTTCAATTTTTGACTGTGGGAATACTTTAATGTTTACACAAACAGATTGCACATTTAACACTTAATTAGCAAGATGTAACGGCACTTACTCCACTGCCGTTATTGCTCTGTATTTTACGACAAAATATGTTTTGAGGACACATACTGTGCAGAGCAGTTGGTGCTGTAAATGCATCGCAGTGTAAGAAAAAAAAAAAGAACGAGGCCTGCCGTTCAAATCCACGACACAGCTACTATAGAAACTGTGAAAGAGTCAGAAATTGCAGTAAATATTGCCCCACAAAATAAAAGACTTTTCTGTTCTCAGTGCAAACAGCTTATTTCCATAATGCAACGCAAGAACAAACAGGCAAACAAACAACAAGAACGTTTCTTTGTTTTAATGAGTTGTGGAAAAAAAAAATATGTGATGTACATTTTGAAAAGATTGTGCAGCGGGATTGGAGCACTAACTAGAATACAGCTTTTTCCCTTGATTGTATCAAGAAAAGTGTCAACATATTCCCTGTTGCGAGCTCCAAAATAAAGAAGCTGAATGATATAAACCTCAGCCACTTACTGTATGTTTAAAGCTCATTTATCCGCTACGATGATGCGGTGATGTAATGATGTAGACAATTATCTTCCAGTAACTACACAGTTCATTTTTCACTTGGGTAAACACAGTAATTGTTGCTTACTGTAAAAATTACTCCAATGTTATGGTTTTTTTTTTAAAGTTGAAAGGTGTTGTGAAACAATGCATGCTCAATGCGATTAGCAGTGTATGCATTAACTCACTAATATGCGTTTGGTCCGTGGTGTGGTACTTCTTGACCACATCTGAATGCTGTCAGGGGCACCTTTGAGCTCTGCCCATGATATGCCAATTTCCACACACACACACACACACACACATACATACGTGGACTTACACAGATATGACGATCCCCCATTCTGCTTCGTCTACACTGCTCTTTCACAGTGGAGGAGCTGACACCACATGACTGCTACCTCATTAGAGGCTTTAGCCCGTGAGCTAACAGGCCACAGAGACAGTGGGCCATGCCACGATTGCTAATTATAATAATAACAATAACACTGCCTTAGGATGCTACTTGCTTTTCTTTTCAATTAATTTTATCAGATGCACTCGAGGGGAAAGAAATGGAAGAGGC
>CAFUXE010000547.1:1102702-1119122 GCA_903364295.1 Serranus cabrilla | reverse complement strand
CCCCCCCGCCGCCACACACTGGCTCTATAGGAGGGAAATGATGTGTTTATTCTACATACTTGGCTAGATGACAGGCTGTATAATTGCTGCCAAATGACAGTGGCTAACCTGCTTTTGAGTAAAAATCATTTACGTATGACAATATTGTTGACTGATGTTATTTACAGTACCACCGGTTGCAGATAAACATGCTTTAATTTTCCTAGAAATGTGTGTGTGGCGTACACAGGAAGCTCCTCCGAGCCCCTTGAGAGGGCTGATGTTTGTCTGAGATAGTGAGGTCTTTTTAAGGTAAGCTCAAGTGACTATGCAAGAGAAGGGAACCAATAAACAGATGTTTCTGAATGGCCATCTGTGAGATATTGCTTTTGATATTCCTCAACTTACCCCTGGATCATAGTTCAGCCTCTGCTATTTCATCTTATTATGTTTGGAATAGATAGCAGTCATCCACAGGTGCCTCTCCGACACAGATACCGCGCAGCTCCTAAATCTGTACATCAGCATAAAAATACACACTGACTCAAAGCCAGATTGCTTTGTGATAATGTATTCAGGTATGATATGTACATCTCGGAGAAATGTATAATTTATTTTGACACTTTTGTCAGCAGTATTACCATTTCTGGCCGCATTCTGTAACAAACGGGGTAAAACACTATTCTCACTCTGATGGGTGAGTTTCAAAACAACAGCATCAACTCCAGCAGCATATACCGCCTACATTGTCTTATTGTAAAGGAGTTAGCTTAAAGAAAACTGAGAGAACACCAGCGTTGATTGAAGGGGCGACTCCATCTGCGATCTTTTCCGGGTTTGTGTAACGGGAACGCCCACTCGGCTGTTAGCGAAAGCAGTGAAGTAGGTCAAATGTTTTGGCTAAGCTTTGCCATTTAACAAGCTAATCAATAAGTTCATGACTAACATGAATATGCCAGCAGTAGCTGAGTCAACGCTCGCTGTGCTGAGTTTGGAAATAGCTTCAAAGGGTTAGTTTTTAGATTTTTGAAGTGGAATGCAGGAGGCTCAGATCTGCATGGTAAAATTACTGTTTTATAAAAGGAGTCTAGTGACTGTGAAGAAAGCAATTTAATGGCTTTAGTTTCTGTTGCATCAATATCGGTTTATGTTTATGCTATATTTAGAATAATATTACTTTTTTACCTTCAAAAGCATCACACTCAAACTGTTGATTTGTTTGTGTCTTTGTGTGACTTACAGATACAAACTCGTGTGGCATCTATGAATGTACATGCTTTATATAACACATATAGTCTGTCATATAGAATACTACATAGTTATATACAGTCTATGATTCCTGCTCTGCTAGCCTGGATTACGTGTTAAACCTGTTCATATTAATCAGTTATTATTTGCCCTTTCCTTGTGAAATATGCCGCCCTGCTGCCAGTAAACATGTTCATGTTTGCTCATAACTAGATCAGGAAACCACGGGTGAACTAACTGAGTCGATATCCATTGCTTAGCCTGATTATGTTTAGTTAAGATATATTAGGCTTATTTAAGATTTATTTGGTGTGTCAAACTTGCTTTGTAGCACAGGCTTTGCAAATTTTGAATACAAGCTGTAAGGAACACGACTGCGGAAACTACAGAATGATATAAAAATAAAATGGACCTGGTCTTTGAACCCTATAGGCTTAAAATGAGAGAATGACAGAAATGCAATGACAGAAGGTCTTGTTTTGGCAGTTTGATAGATACTGGTTGGTTTGCATGCAGCACCCCAGAACTGCAGTGAAGCTGTGGGGCTCAGACCCCCTGCAACGCTGAGCAACACCAAGGGAACCACCTGAATTACAGCTCGCAAACATTATGCAACATATAAATAAGACAACTTTGAAGTCACCAGATTTACATTTGAGCAAAATTAAACCACTCCTCCCCGTCATCCCCAGCTGGTTATAATGCATACAAGTCCAAAGAAGCTAGAACGCATCTAATTCATAATGATTGAATATTTACAAAATTTGATATGTTTGAAAAATTAATTTTGTCCTTGTTCTTGTGTTCAGTTGAATGAAGGTTAGAAAGAATTTGCTAATCATAGCACTGTTTTTATTTATGTTTTTCAAAGAGTCCTTCTGGAATCAGCATTTTAAATGAAATGACCTTTTGGGCTGCCAGGTTTTGGGCTCACATCCATCGGAAGGACTCATTTAGATCGTGTCCTCTGCCAACAGAAGTTTTCAGAGACTAACTCGGATTTATTAATGCAATATTGCAGTTTTACAATAAAGTGTAAAGTGTTGGTTTCAACTTTATAATAAGGCATCAGACAGGATACTCTTCTTGAAAGTAGCTCCGGGGACAAAACCATCAGTCAGCTTTATAAGCAGTGGATATAAAGGTCTTACTGACTTACACCATGGCAACCCAAAATTTCATTATATTTATAGCATTAATTAACTCATTAGCAACTATTCCAAAGAAAAGAATAACCATACATACCCTTTATATACCCCTATTGTACGCTGCTAAGGTAGTAATTTTACAGGGTTAGGAAGCAGGCCAGTTTCAAGCAATTACCAATCTAATAATATATTCCGTATGACAGTGTAAGTGGACCAATGTGTCATTTATACAGATGGCTGTGGGGAAACATTGTCTCTGCTCTTGTATTATACTGTTCTGTCACGTTAAACATCCAGCCAAGAGGACCAGTGATAGTAAACGATGTCTATCAAAGGTAAATTACTGTCGCTCTCTGTGTTAACATCCACTCTTCCTACTTTATCTCCGTTCCTTACAAACAGGGAGAAGCTAGAGAAATGGGAAATGTGCCAAAACAATGTTTTCAGTCAGTTCCAACTAAAGCGAAATAAAAACCAATATCAAACACCGTCTACAGCGTCTAAAAACATCCTCAGAGGGAATGCTTATTAATGGAAGGCAAAGATGACACAGCCATTCGACTGAACTAAGAAACAGAGAGAGGGATGAAAAAATACTGTAAGGGGAAAAAAAATCTATAATTAAGTAAATTAAGCCCTGTCTTATTTGCATGATCTCAATTAATGTGCAGTCCATGTAGCTGCGACAGGCGCACACCAGAAATCAAATTAGCAGAGATGAGACGGCATCTGTCTTTGGCTCCCATGTCCCTCTGGACTGGCAAGGATGGCAGGGCTGGCTCCAAACAGCCCATTGTTTTCACAAGAGCTTGATGAATGGGTGGGTGACAGCATGCTGTATGTCAGTCACAGAGACAAACTTACTCTGGTCGAACACAGGACAGCAGACATATTAGAGAACAAGATGGTGATTCAATTAACTGCCACACTGTCAGTTATTGTATAAGTGACTGGTTGTGGCGATGCAATCCTAAAGGGATAGTTCGGATTGTTTGAATGGGGTTGTGTGAGGTACTTATCCATCAGTGTCAATTTGTGTTGAAAGTGGTCTTGAAAAACAGTCTCCAACAATTTTAAGCAATGTAATAGATACTTACAGCAATTTGGTGAGGAAAAAGGTACATCAAGAAGGCCGCTACTGTACCACCACAAGGAGGCTACTGCTGAGCCAACAATGCACAACGATGACAACCACACAAGTAACAGTTACTCATGTCCATCACACCCACAGCTGCAACTGACCAATGCATGCATGCATTTTCACTCCATGCATGCATTTAAGCTTAGGTTACTTTTTGGTGCTTTTTTGCTCCTAAATTTACAGCTCATTGAATATTTTTTGTTATTGTGCAACAAAACTTTCTGAAAGTGTTCTCATTTGTATTTAACACTGCTTGGTGCAAGACACCTATGGTGCATTTCTTACAGTACATAGCTGGCGGTACACCCCCAGGATAGCTTAGATTGTTTGTGATATTACATGGTGAAACCGAACTAAACCTCAGAAACACCAAAGATTCCCAATAACAAAGTAACAAAGGATGGAGGCAGCAATGGACCCACGACTCCAGTGTTTTGCACGGTTAAATTACTGTTTTTGTCTGAAGGTCTGGTGGCTTTGATAAGGGGATAGGTAACGGCTTCAGTCCCCTCCGTATTAACAGGGCCGTGTGATGGCAAGATCAAGCGGTGAAAATACCATACATATACTGTCCACTTTGTCTGATGTTGACTATTTTTTGGGTAGGTCTTGTGGGGCAAAAAAAAATACATAGTTTACTTTCCATGCTTCTACTCTTGCTTGCTTCTCCAAACTGGGGATATCTCGACCGCCATCTACTGTAGGTAATACACACATCATGGATAAGTACCTCACACAACACCAGTTCTTTAAGTGTGAACCTATTAAGTCTATGGGTTATGAAATGTATCATCCCAGATAGGCTTATATGCACATTGCCATGTATTTGCAAAATACTCTCTCTTCAAGCATATTTTGATATAAATTTGAGATCAATCATATTCGTCTGATATAGCAAAACATGATCCTGACTTTAAGCTGACTTTTGAGTACAAAAAAACCAACATAAAAATAAAATCTGAAAATAATGTGGGTGGCTTTTTAGCAACTTTTTGACTGACAGGAATCTCCGACACATTTATTTGAAGAGCTGTAAACTGAGACAGATGGAATAACAAAAAGGTGTTTGCGCTCATGTTTGTGTCAATGTGCTTGCAGCTACGTATATATTATACAATACATGGTTGCAAACTGTATTGTAAGTGCAGGGAAATGCCCATTTGAGTACTTAAGCATATGTGTGACCCTGTGTGTTTTCTTATTTACAGCCCATGTGTGTGCGCACACGTATATTTGTCTGCGTGGGTAAACAAGCACACTGTGTGCTTGTTTGTACGTCTGTGTGACTGGCGGTGAATTTAGCCGACCCCCCCCCATCCAGCCCCCACCCCCTGGAAATAGGCCAATTTTCTCTGTGAGGCGTCTTGTGACTGCTTTGAAAGAGAAGATGGAGATTCCCTCTAGTTCCAGCTTGGCCAGTAAATGGTGCATGTCTCCTCCCATCAATCACAGCGCTGCACTAACAGACAGCTGGCTGCCTAATATACACCTCCATTAGGAGTATGTGCTCCTCACCGAAAATCATTGGAATCTCAATAGATACTCTGAGTATATGGAGGACTTGTCCTGAGGCAGATTTGCCTCCCGCTCCCAGCTGAAGGTGTGAATGAGTGTCAGGATTTCAGTTAACAGCTTTTCAACCTCAAACACAGGGAGCAGTGGATTACATCGCTGCCGCTGATGGCTGAAGACAAATTAACCCGACAGTTGGAAAAATACTTTTATTTTAATATCAGACTTTGAATCAAAACTTTAAAATGTATTAGTTACATAAACATAAGTAGGGCAAGTCATTTTAATTATTTATTGCCAGGGTAAATATTTTATATGTACAGTACAGTATACCCTTCTATTTCTGTGCTATAACGTTTTCTTCTTTAATGAGTTCTTTGATGACCGCTCTGACTATGTTTGACTGTGCTGTGCTGTACTTCTTTGCCTCGCAGGTTAGCTGGAAGGCAATGTTGAGTGAGTTCAAACTGAAACTTGTTAGATGTAGAGCTGCAGCTGAGAAAGGCCTGTTTTCCACTGCCTTTTCAACACTCTCCCGAGCCTCTATACACTATTAATGCTGCATTCCACAATATATAACATTAAAACAACATACATGTGCATCTTTTGCTATTTCAGACAGAGCATGTCAGAAGTCCTCTAATGCTTCAAAGGACTGCTACTATAATGATATGGCTTATGATGCGTTCATGTGCACCTCAGACGGTCCCTTATGGCGTATTCATGAGCTTTAAATCATTATGTTTACATCTAAAAGAAATATGTATCATTATATATAGTATGTATGTATTTAGAATTTGTATTTGTATTTTGTATACAAACATAAACTTAGATTAATATTGTTATAGCTAAATATATTATATATAAAACAAATTCATTTTTTTTGTATTTTTTCATTATTTAATTTTAATTAATGAACATAGGAACCGATCAGTATCAAAATTGTACTTTGTAAGACCCTATATATTTGCATATATATTTGTTAGGAAGCTAGATCATTCATTAGCAATGACTGATATTGAGGGGGGTATAGAAGGATTTAATATGTGTGTACTTTTTCATTCTCTGCACCATCACTGCAGCCGGGGAATGACTCTAAAAGCACTGTACTGCACTGTCTACCTGTATATAACATATATATGATGCAGTTGTTTTTTAAAGGCACAGTTTCTAAATCTAGCTGTGTACATTTCTCTGTGGATTGAGCATTTTGGTATTACACAACAATATGTGCATAGCACCTAGACCTGCTTTAAAATCAAAAAGACATGGAGATCGTACTTTTTCAAATATGGGAACTTTAATTTAATAGTGTGTTTTACTTTTTTAAAAAAAGAAAAAAGATAACAAGTTAATAATGAAGAATAATCAATGTGTTCTGCCAACAGAATGTTATCTAAGTTTGGCTGCAGTTTCTGAAACATAATCTTCCCCAAACTAAATAAAGAGCAGGAGCGAGCCAGTCATCACTCTTAAGTTGGATATATTAGCACCTTGGCTCCCACAGGGTTGATGTTCCGTCCAAACAGGTATTTTTCTAATATTACCCTGACATGTCCTCGGAAAAAACACTTGGTAACAACTGCACATCGAAACCTATCTGTTAATTTCTGCTCGAGATGAAGTTCTGCATGACTAGATCACAATACAAACGTGGAGCCTTTCTTTTAAGAATCTGTGGTTAGTGGGTCAAGACAAAACAAGGCAGGATGTGTCGTGCAGAAGGAGAGATAGATGAGTATTGACTGTCACAGGCCCATCAAACAACTATCATTATTCTTTCAGATAAAATAAAGACACAGAAAAAAGGAAACAAACAGCAATTTCATCGCTGTTCTTATGAAGTGTGCGATCTGTAAGGAGACGCAATGAACACTCCAATCAATACTTCCCCTTTCTTCCTGCTGTCTCTCAGTAATATATTGGAAATGGAGTTAGAAAGATTGATTCTGTACACAGCGCTACAGGCCAAAGGAAAATTAAATGAAAATGTAAATGAAGACTGCTGTGTTTGGTGTGTTTTCTCCCTCAACTTGTTACTCTGCTCAGAGGCCTTCGCCATAGCCATTTGGAATTTAGTTAATTTGCTATTTCACTCCATGAATAAATTCAGACAGAGAGGCAGAAAGACACAGACAAGAGGGGAAAGGATGGCAGGGGGTAGGATGGTTAGATTGAGATCGTAATCATTATTAAACATTATTAATGCATAACACCAGCCATGTGCTGCTGTTAGGAAGAGAGCACAAAGTAACAGCCATCCATTTAGGAGAGGAGGATATGGCTGACAGCACAAAAGAGGAGAAAAACTTCAGGGAAAGGTCAGAAAGCTATTTCAGAAACTGGCAAAAAAAAAGCATGCATCTGACACGCAAACTTGCACAGGCGCACACATGAGTTTGAGGCACACACACACACATAGACACACACACACACACAGGCAAACAAACACAATCGCCTTTCCTCAGGGTTAAAGGAAGCTGTACTTCAGCTCTGTACAGCCACTCAAGTTGTCGGAAATGGCTTTCGGCCAGGAGTGAAAAACTTTAAATACAAGGAACCTTTTTTGTTGTATCAAGGAGGTTAATGTCAGATCCAAACAAACTGTGAAATGGCTAAAAAGTCTGATTCAACTTTGGTTTCCATGCCGAGCAAGCCAATGGTTCAACCTCAGTTAATTGCTCTTCAGGTCAATATGACAAAATTGAAGGGCTAAGTTCTCTGACAGGAGTGATGATGTTTTTATTGCTGGAAAGAAGTAAAATGCAATTTTACAGCAATTTGGTTTGGCAAATTTTCTGAACCGCCAGAGATTTTTAAAATTAGATTTTTTTTTGTTGCCAGCAAATTCCACCTATTTCAAGCAAAGAGCGACTTCTGGGAGGGGATGAACTGAAATAAACTGAAATAAACTGAATTGAATTGAATTGAATTGAATTGAATTGAATTGAAGTGGTTCATGTCCTGAAGGCCTGTCTTCTAAAAGATTTTTTCCCAAACAACAAAACTGCATTCTTCATAATGCTTTATGGGAAATATATTTTCTCCCAAAACAAACCCTAAACCAAACATATAACAGGAGGGCAGGCTGAATTGTCTTGGTAGCTCACCTGATAGAGCATGTGTCCCTGTTAGACTCGGGCCTGTGGTTCGTTGCTGCGTGTCCTTCCCGCTTCTCCTCTCTCCATCTCCAGCTGTCCTGTCATATAAAGGCAAAATGGAAAAAAAGGAATCTTAAACACAGCACCATCCAGGAAACTATTGTTGTGTTGCAACACGTACAAATGACACACAGGGTGGTTTTTGAAGGAGTACAGTCTCTTGAAAAATAAATTGAAGCACTTGACACATTTGAATTTCGACTTTATGATGGTGCTGAAGTTGTAACTCAAATTTGAGGGCAATCCATTTCTCAACAACATCTCACTCCCTGTGCTCAAGGAAAAGTCAGGTTGTCACAGGAATTTGAAACATCTGTACCAAATTGTATCACAATCCATCCTGCAGATATTGGAATCTTTCACTGGATATGTAAAAACTTTGGCTGCTGGCGGCGCAAGAAGAAATGTCACTTATGTCTTTAAGGATCATCCTCTGGGCACAATGGATATCTGTGCAACATTCATGGCAATCCATCCAGGATTTAATTTCAGTCAGGATGAAAGCGATGGACCGACTGACATCACAATCCCTGGAGCCAAGCTGCAAGCATACCTACGAATTATAGCTGGGATATAGTAGGGATTGGAACAGCACTTTAAAAGTCACAAAAATGTGATATTACCCATCCAATCTTTAGCAGGAAATCTCTGTTCTGATACAGATGACATTTTAAAAGTAACCTTCTCAACCCTTCCAATACATAATTCTTATTTCAGGCTCAGACAGTTTCATCTGGTTTAGCACATTAACATTTTCCAGGTAGATTGACTCTGACTAATCCTCTTCATGTGGTCTGTGGCAGGTCTTCAGCAAGCGAGTGTCCCTATATCCTGTTCTACGAGAAGTAAGATCCGCGGAAGTCTGTCTGCCATAATACCTCATATGAAGGTGTTGTTTGTCTAGATTAAAACCCTCTGTATTGTAGTGTAAGAAGCCGATCTTCCATTTAAAACCGGTATAATCCCTGGAGGGAGGTGACAGGCCTATAATAGTGGAGCACAGATCTCTGGCGTTGATGTATACAATAGTCTTAACCTCACACATCTCTATTAGTGTGTCCACTGACACAGGCATTACAATCCCCCATGGGAAGTCAACTAAGATAAACAGCGGAGAGAAGCAGACCCGACGCTCATGTTTCAAATATAGTCGCTCATTTTTCAAAACACAGCAGGTGGCGATACTTCAAATATGATAGGGCATCTGTCTGGTTTTGAGTTAGTTCCATTTAATCTCATGGTTATTTCGCAGAAACTTGGTGCATAACAAAAAACAGAAAAACACTCAACACTGTAAGCAAAAAAAACATGCATCAAGTGTGTGTGTGTGAAAGAGCAACACCGTGCATGTGAGTCTTTGTAATGATAAGTTGGGAGTCTGTAGGGATGCATAGAGTCTTTGATATGCAGCAGTGACACACAGTTGTTCTGTGTGTGCATGTGTCTATGTGTGTGTGTGTGTGTGTGTGTGGGTGATGGTGCCTTTGACTGTAACACAAACCTGTGCATCTGTGTGGGGCCTTGAGTGTTGGAAAATTGGCCTAACATCTGTGAGGATGTAAGACGACTTTTATCCGCGACGGGGACATGGAGGGGATCACAGAGGCCCAGAGGGAGGCCGAGGGTTTCTGGTTGAGTCCAGACCTCCAGCTGGGGGGGGGTAGGGGGGGGGACCACTAAAGGAAAGCAGGGAGGATCAGAGAGAAATTCGACTTGGGGGCTCTTCTTTTTTTGGGCTGTGGGAGCCGCCGATGAGCAGGGTGGAGCAGAGGGAAACAGGGATCTGGCTTTTCGTAACACAGAAATACTTCTCCCCCCTCATACACCAGCCTCCCACTCTGATCTCCCCTGGCTTGTCCCCAGTAGTATTTCAGCCGACAGCAAAGTGTGTGTGTGCTGGAGCAGGAAGGGGATGGGTTCTGCCTTATTTGCTAACACGGTCCAGCCCAACAGAAGGCAAATCGCATTCTGTGGGGGTGTCTGTCCTGTTCCCATGGCAGAATTTGTTCGCTTTGTGCCACTCGACAATAAATCATGCCACCCCCCCACCCCCCCGTGGAAGGTTTGGACATGCTACCACTGGCAACTAAAACAAGCACTTCACTCACTCTGATTTATTCCTCCCAGTGCAAGGAGGAGAAGAGGAGGTGCTAACAGGGTCCCAGGGAATGGTGAGAAGAAGGTGTGTGTATGTGCGCATGTATGCCAATTGTGCATCGGCGAGAAGAGAGAAAAAGAGGACAAACGGACAGCTCTGTTATTCTAACTTTAGACCACCCTGATATCTTTTTGTTGCTGTGTAGGGCTGGCTCACGAGTCGGAGTCTGGCTCCGTGCTGGACTCACCCTGGCACCTGTGGAGGCTGGAACGAGACCTCCTCCAAATGCAAAATTAAGAGCCACACACGCCGGCATGAATGCACATGCAAAGAGACACACACATGCACCAAAATGGGCATGAGTGAGTTGATGTGTCTGAGAAAAAAAGGCTTTCTCCAGATACCAAATTAATCAGCAGGCTGGAAGATGCAAATGACTGGCCTACATGGAACCAGCAGCACGGAGCCAGAACTCACACAGCACCAAGGACAGATGGCCTGCAGGACCACACCAGCACTCACATACCTCTCTCTCATTCTATGTCGCTCCTGCTCTATCTGTGCCATCCCTCTCATCAGCACCTCATTCTATCTCAATCCCTCTGTCTGTCTTTTCCTCTAACGCACTCTATCTCTTACTCTGCATGGCTTCTGTCTCCTTCTTCTGCTGCATCCATCTGTCTTGCTTCCTGTCCCTTTCCTCACCCTTCCTCTGACTAAACTTCCCCGTGGCTCACCTGTCGAGCATCCCAACAACATCAACCAACCGAAGCTCTGTCAATTAGCGAGACTTTTAGTTCAAATGAGCAGTGTGAAGTTAAAGCAGATTGTTTTCCTTTGCTTGCCCTTTCTGACTCTTTCTAGCAGGCTGCAGCACAGCTAGCACAGTGCAGAAGGCAGAGAGCAGAGTCTCTGACCTATTTAGGAAACTGGCAAGAGAGCAGCCAGGGAACATCAAAATACTTCAAAGGCTCCCTTTGAATCCATCGTTACGCCCAACTTAGTGCGAGCGTGTGCACACGCACACAAGCACGTACAAACACACCGCCTCCGTGCACACACAAACTTCATCAGCCAGCCTGCACTCTTTCTCATACACACAGCCACACACACACACACACACACATACACACAGCTCCCCCGATATATTCTGTCTGAGCTCTTCGTTTGAACTGTGTCCCACATTGCTAAGTACGGAGAAGTCGGAGAAATCACATTAAACGGTGGATCTGCCACCAGCGTCATGACTCAGGCTGCACCATGGAAATTCTGTCCCTGACCCAGCTGTATAGCATCTCCTTGCCCTTCATATATATACATCTATATATCCACCATAACTTTGCTTCCTGCTGCGGCAAAAACTACATTTGAGACAACTGATAGAGCAACTAAACTCAACCCCATAACGATTCACCGGCCCGCCAGGGGGCCCGGCCAACTTTCTGTCTTTTAGAGGCTCGAACGGGCTCAGTTTTATTGCTACAGTGATGTTAACTATTAGATCTAAAGAATCCATTGATACTACCCATACCATAACATCTTAGAGGGGGCTAAATATGCTCCAAAGTTAAGCTAAATGCAGGTGAAATGTTAAGAGGTTTTTCATACCATATCACAACATTTTTTATTAATTCTCAAATGCTCAAAAAGGCTTCCATTTAGAAACAAAAAAATCCACCCTAAAAATAGCAAACACAACCCATTTGCAAACACAAATGACCAGCATATACTTCCATCACAGGGTTCTAAACACTTATGCACAAATAATTTCATATTTTTTTAATTCTAATTTAGTGTTGAGTTTCATCTTAAAATTATCTTCAGGTTCTCAGCGTTCATATTTCATATTAATTCTATCCATTGGTGATCTTTTATCTACCCCCAAACATCCCCTGCCCCTAACTGCTCACAGTAGGCTATAGAAAATTAAATGCGTTGAAAAAATATGGTAATCTATCAATCTTGGCTAGGAAAAAGTTCTGTAAAATACCTGCAATTCAAAACGAGAACTATTTTTATCCTGAAACAAGCCCACTGCTCTCACAGCATGAGGAAGCCAGTGCAGGTTTCAGAACTGTGGACAGCTCCTGTGCTACATCAGCTGGTCAGGACCTTGGACAGCATCACCAAGAGGGTCTCTGCTCTGTATAGCAGCCATCACAACCTTGGAAAGCTGCAGCAGCTTGTTGTGTGGGTGTGAGTGCTTTAGCGTGTGTGTTTGTTTGTGTGCTCACACGCAGGCGCTTATCCCTTTGTGACATTCCTAACACAAAAGCACATTTATCGCTTTGAATTAGACAGCTGAAATGCTGTGTGCGCTTGCACTGTCATTGCCCCTCTGTAACTTTCATTTGTGACACTTTCACCTCGGATAGCAAATCGATAGAAATGAGATGAAGAGAGGAATTCAACAGATGACAAATTGAGAGGTTGAGGAAAAAGAGGGCACAAATACAGGAAGTCTTTGAGCTTTCATTTCAGCGTGTGTATTGCCCAAGGGGCACTCTTCCATGTGTTTATTTCTGAATATTTGTGTGTGTGTGGGCATGCACAAATAATGGGACATAGCAGAAGCTTTCTTTGAGGTCACACTGCGATGCCCCTTTGCAGCTTGAAAACGCTTTGAATGATTACTCATTTTCAGTGTTTAGGTCAGTATGCCTGTGTATGAAAGAGACGATAGAGGAGGAGAGGATTTCATGTCTTGGTGCATGTTTTCTATGCATGTGTGTATACTGCATTGCACCAGGGGGCATTTCTTTACCCAGTGTTCCTGTGCCTTGGAGCATTAAATAAATGGTAGACGGAGCAGAAAGCATTAGCAGGCCTTTTAGTTTACTGAAAATGCCAACAGGACAATATGGCCACAGTGCTGCTCACAGGTCATGTGGCATACAGGTCAACCAGGGAAAACCGTATATACTTTCATTGTGTGTGAATCTACCTGCGTGCATATATACACATGCATATAAGTATTTGTGTCTGTGTCCAAGAAATGTTTGCATTACAGATTTGTGGTGGTAACTGGAGCACGCCCAAATGGACCCCATAGTTGTTGGGGAGAATGTTGCATCCTGCTGAGAGGGATCTGGGACAAAGGAGGGGGCTACACGGCCTTAGGCGGAGGGACTAAGGGGTGACTCTGGGTAACATGGAAGATAAGTGGGTACTTTGGGGTGAGTGGCTGGGGTCATGAATGTATTCAGTACAGTGGAAATAAAGGAGTGTATGTGGACTGGTATAGCAGGATGGGGACGATACATTCTCGGGCTAAGGATTAGCAAGGATCATAGGGAAGCATGTTTCTGTTACTGATGCCATTCTTAATTAGTCTCTGTTATTGTTGGAGTAAGTTATGACACATTTTCATTCTCTATTGTATCAGTTCATATTTTTTCCCTTTTGATCATGTAATATCAAACAACTCATAATTTTCCTTCTATCATATATTTTATAGGAAATGCATATTTTTGTGCTTCTGTAAGAGCTCATTTTACCAAAGGATGATAAAGCACTTTTTAAATTAGCACTAGCCCTACATTAGTGTCTGCTATCATGCTTATGTGTATATGTGTGCCTCTGTGTGTGCACAAGCTTGAATGTGCATGCGTTTGGGTGTGTGTGCGTGTGTGTGTGCGTGCAGAATCCCAGGCAGAGGTAATGCAAACTGATCTTAATTATTCAAAATGCATAAATCTGACCACTTTAGTTAAATTAAAGCCTAAACCCTCGTATTAAGGAGACCTCCCTCTGCTCTCTGCACTGGTGAAAGGGAGGGGGATAATCAGGAAGAAGCTCATAAAGCATATTGCAATGTGATTGAATTTACACCTTTGGCTGTTAACACTACATATCAATGCATGTGTCAGGAGACAGCTTTTAATTTTACTTCTTAGATAATGAAGTCATAGCTTCACAGGTCATTTTAACTTTTAACCATTTTAAAGAATCGTAATTTAATATATCAACACTTTTCTATACAAAAGAGAGATATGCAAAGTTGCTCCTGCAGTGTCATATTATATTACAGAGTATACACCTTTAATTAAAACGGTAATCCTCTAGGTAATGCTTTATTTACAACAAAGCTACTGAAAAGACCAAACCAAAAAGTCACTGATCTACTAACAAGTATTACATGTATATGTATTCCTCTGTGCCATCAACCTCCACTGTTGTCCAAAAACTATAAAAAAAACAAAAAAACATACCAATTAGCCACACTGCTGACACGTTTATTCATTACCATGAATATGGGCACTGTAGTTTATTTTCAGTCTATCCCACATACACCCGCCTGCTGCTGTAAATACTCATTAGAGCACCAAATCCACAGCTAGATATGGTCCAAAACAAATGTATGATTTACTCCTGCTTGAGTAACATTTATCAAAAAACTAGCCCAGTCATTTTAGGAAATTATTGAACTTTTTAAAAATGTATAAAACTCAGAATTCAGTGTACATCTTCTGCAGGCCAGAGGGTGTTGACACACAGACTGACATATTGCTGGTTTTGTTGACAATAACAAACAACTTGTTTAACCACAAAAATACAGAACAACTGCCTAGGATTACATTCAGACAAATCCGGTCCTACAAAGCTATACAATGATGTATACACGTTACTGTATGAATACATTGCATGACAATGCTGAAGATAAATATGACCTACTGTACTGTAAGACAGCAAACAAAGGGGACCTATTATGCTTCCCCTTATATTCTATATAATGGTGCATGTGGTAAACATAAGTGAAATCCCTGTGCTGTTATTCCACTGCTACATGTAGCGACATGCTAACACCAGGAGAACCTCCATGTTGTTGATTTCTCCTCAATTTCAGATCACTTTCCTGCTGGGCCATGTTTGATTGTGTCCTTTTGGTCTAGAAGCTTTTATTGGTGATCTGTCATGGCAGAGAGTGCTGCTACAGTGTCGTTACAGCCCTTCCACTGCTACATGTGGCTACCTGCTAATATCTGGAACATTGGTAATCTTGCTTTCCCTTTTTGAACTATGTACAACTTTGGTTAGGAGGCTTTTCATGGTGATTTCACAGTAAAAAAGTGCCACTTTACTCCTTTTTAGTCATTTCTCCAGCCACTCCGGCTGCAATGATGGTGGTACTGATACAGCAAACTGGGCTACAACAGAGTGTCTGATAGAGGTGCAGCTGCCATGAGCAGAATGGCAAAAAAGGAAGCTTTTTGAACATTAAAGCATATGAACAAGTTCAAATAAAAAAAAAAAACTATGAACCAAAAATAAGCATGCATGTCCCCTTTAAAGCGGAATCACACCAATAAAAAGCAATCAACAACATCGAGAAGGGGGCTATCACATTTTAATTGCCTCTCTATGAAAATTAATATATTGATAAGACAGCATGGCTGGAGATATTGGCATATCCAAGCAGGCACACAGTCGGTATCATGCAGCTGTAGTGAGAAAGGGAGTGCTCTCTCTTCCAAGTCTCTTGCAAATCAATTGGCTGATGGATAACATGTCTTTTGTGAAATGGACTGGCCTGCCTGTCTCACACTTGAAGAAATTGCTTTGGAATAGCCAAATGGCAGTTTGAACCATCGTCATGGATTCTTGAGACTTTGTCAATCTGTAATATTATGGCTTGGTTGAAGAGTACACTCGGCGCAATAATAGGTTGAACCCTCAACACATCTCAAAGTGGATTCTTCCAAAAAAACAAAAGTGCAAGCCTTGATGCAGCTAAACGCTTTGCCAGAGTCACTGATTTTCAGCTCGGTCTAGACACACGCACACACCTTTGTCTCTTCACACACAGAGCTGCCACAGCTGGCTGACGGGATAAGGGCAGACACAGGTAGGCCAGCTAGGCTCCGTGCCATGGCTCCCAGCTCCAGGGCAGTAGTGTGTCTCACAGCATGGAGGACAGGGGAGCAGACAGGAGCGAGAGCCACTGCTACACTATATCCCCAGGCTGTGCGGCATGGCAATCACTGCCACAGCCCTGACATAAGCCCTGGCCAAAGATGATGGCTTAGTGCCCCTGCTGCAGGCCTCTGCCTCAGCCATTCACTTCAGCCGAACACCTCCAGAGCCAGCCGTGGCACGAGCCTCTGCACTTTCACAATACACTCTCTGCCCTCAG
>CAFUXE010000547.1:1062064-1101532 GCA_903364295.1 Serranus cabrilla | reverse complement strand
GTGTGTGTGTGTGTGTGTGTGTGATTTGGTAACTAGGTCAGACTGTTGGAGGAGACGTAGCCCCAGCATGCTGCAGCTGATAATGTCCTCTGCATGGCCTACAGAGGAGAACACACTCAATCATCTCATCTCTCAGCATTAATAACCTGTTTGTTTTCAATATGACAAGAAAAAGGGAATATCTCTTATTCTGCAGACAGCAGGATATTCCTGTAAGGATACAGCAGAATTAATTATAAAGTTCAGTTTTGTTGTGCATATCATGGCCCGGTGTTGATACTGCAATACACCGGGTGTGAGGTGAAGCGCCTCGGGCAAGGTCCCTATTAGCAGAGGCCTGCAGCAAAAAGAAGGGAGGCAGGTATTGAAATGAACCAGAGAATGACAGGGGAGTCTGTGGTTGCGTTAACTTAGATGCTGCTTAGAATACAACATACACAAGTGATGCTGAGCTCGTAGCTACATGCTGTTCCCAATTAGAAAAACTGCGCAGGGGGTGGATGTTCAAACAAATGCATCCTCTGACTTTTATAGTGAGGTGTTAAAATATGGTGACTAATCTACTCAACCAGATGCTATACCCTTGGGCCTATGGCATCTATTTTCTTTTACAGCAGTGCAGAAACAAAGTTGGAATAAATATGTTCTTTATAATTCTATTTATTATAAGATTAATTGTAAAATCTTACAGTAACAATATTGCTGCATTGTACCTCCAGCGATGAAACATAGTAATGTTGTAGAACACTATAGTATAAAAGAATTCAAGCCCCAGTGGCTCGATTTCTATCAGAGTTTGTAGGATAATAGTGTGTTATGATACCTTGGAGTGAATTGCCAAGAACTGTAAGTGCTCTCCGTGTGATGAAATGATTAATGCGTTGTGAGCTATTACTCAATGTTGAGCAAAATGAAATGTCTTGTAATCATCTAAATTTGAACCAAAAAAAGGAAGAGAGTATCATTATAGACTCCCTGTCAAAAAATTTGAAATATGAGTGCTTACAACTCATACGAAATTACAGAATTAAATAAAGCACCACCTTTCTTTTGCAAAGACACACAAATGAAACCCCAAATGCTTTTTTAATCATACTTTGATGAATTGGTAGCAGTGGCATTAAGATCTTATTTGCTATGGATTTTGCTTATATCCACTCACCCTCTTTCACATTAAAAAAAATAAAATAAATAACTTTGCTGATGTTACTTCAAACTCTATTGACATATTAATCATTTTAAGTATTTAATTATTCTTTTATTTATTTTACTGTGATTACAAATTATCTCACCATAATCTGGAGTCCATCATGAGCCTTTCAATGTGTCATCAAATGTGCTTCCAGGCAAAACATCACTGCTTTAGTATTATTACTAATTATTAAAACTACAATCTTAATATGTTGCCAAGCAAATATTAATTGGAATTAAAGAAAAAAAACCTCAAACGAAATCCAAAACACTATGGTTGTTGAAAGCCTATCCACTACCAGTGTTTATTGATCAGAACCAGTCTGCCTGGCTTGTCAATAGGTAATTTCATTACATGACTAATAAAAATGTATCAATCAATTGAGGGCTATAATCTGACAACCACTAACCTGATGCACCGCAGAGCCCACTTAAATTAATCAAACACCACTCACTGATCAATCCATGTGGACAAAGCTGCATTTTTTGCACTTTAGCACGCACACAGACACACACAGCTATATAACACAGCACAGACAAAAACTTGAAATCACTGGGAATGAATATTGCTCTGTCAGATTATGTCAAACAAGACTTTAAATGCTTGTTTCAATGTTGATCAATCTTGACTGCTGCCTCAATTTAAAGAATGAAAGTAATTTTGTTCAATTAAACTCAGAATCTAGATCCTTATAACCATTCCCGTATTCCAAGTGCTCAAGCTAATGGAGGCCACCCACGTATATATTTAGTGTGCTCTCAAACCTCCAGTCTATGGACCTGACTCTCTACCACTTCCTTAAGTGTTTTAAAAGAAAAACAAATTACAACATTAGACTACAGTTTACAAAAGCTTGCATGCATGTGCATTCAGCACCGCAGCGGCTCATTACTGGTAGTCTGACTCACCGGATGTAGATTGTTCCTATAGGGCCCCCAATGGTTATGTTCCTCAAGTGCTAGTTTCCAGGGGCATGGTTACAGTATCTTGACTGAAAATTATGGTAGCTACTTGTCAATCATAAAGTAGCTATGCCCTAAAGCATACCTTACTATATCGTTATGCTGTATTGAAGAAGACTTGTGACAACACAATTCTTTCCTCAGAAATGGTGGTGCAGCCTTGGTGCTCTGGTCTATGTGACCCACACACACATACACACACTCCTCCTCTCTCTACAGAATCTTTTTTTCAAACATGAAGGTTAGCTGTATTGCAGGATCCATTTGCATGGATGGATGTCATGATTTACTGACATCCAGACCATTGCAATATTTTCTGGAAAAGCCCGGCGGTACATTAAGTACAGTTGAAATGAGGATGATGGAGAATCTATCATGATAAAGTCACTTTGAATACTGATATAGATTGATAGTACTGCAAATTGTAAAATAACAACTATGCAAACTCCAATTTAAATTACATCCATCAGCGTAATGTGGTTCACTGTACGTCATCTGCATTCTGATATGATCTAAAATACATTTATAGTGCATGGTATTTCTCCTTTTAAATGAAAAATGGTTGTGGACTAAAGGAACATTCAGCACACAAATGTGTATTATTCTTCAACAAGCAGGCCATTTATTTATATAGACTTAACTGTAGATTGCCAGAGAGGCTGCTATGTCCAGTACATTGTGTTTGGGCTTAGTTGTGCATTCCCTATGTCAACAGCACATCTCAGCTGTTCAAGTAGTACTGGGTCTCCTGTACAGTTTACTGCATGTGAAAATAAACAAGGCGGCATGAAAAATTACTGCCAAGAAAAAAACACTTTAACTTACAATGTTAGAAAATCAATGTATAATACACACTACATGGAAGATTGCCCATGGCATTTTTAACCTTGTAAAAGTGTTTTGGGGTGGATCCAGGGCCATTTGAATGGATGATACAACCACTCTTATCGATGTCCAACCACACATTCCCACCATTTGAAATGAGAAGTGATCTCCAGCAGTAGAATACCAAACAGCAGTAAAGCTGGTTCTACTACACCGAAAGAAAACCAATTCAACCCGTGCAGTCCTATCTCATCTGTCCTTCACCTCCCCTGCCCTTTTCCATTTATTTAACCACCATCCTAACTGTCTTTAATACCCCTATCAACCTCTGCACCCCCGCTACACACCACAGCTACACAACGCCGCTCATTTCCTCTCCTCTGTCTGGTGAACTATGGGGGTATTATGGTTGCTGTATATTTGGCAAATATACCTGCTGTGTAATTGTATCTCAATTCATATGTGCATACTCAGATTTGAAGAATGTTTACAGGAAACTTATTTTCAGATATGCTAATGTAGCGAGAGTTGTGAATGTGGTGGAATTTGTGGTTGTGAGCACAAATCTGGAAATAAAATGACAAACTTTGGAAGACACAATTCCTTTACCTGTTGCCTCTAGCGTTATTCATCAATCTGTTTTGGTGTGACTTAAAAGTGCCTGTTAGCTTGTTAGCAGCCATTGCTATCTCTTGCTACAGGAGGACCGGTAACATTTAAGGCTCACTGGAAACTGTTAAAATAAGCTAACAATAGCGGACAGATGGAGCAGGATTGTTGCAGTTTTCTCTCGAAATAATTTCAAAGATAAACTTTAAATATAATTTTTGAAACTAAGATTATTACAATGTATGAGCATGGTCCTCATATGTAATTTATAGGCAGAGATTTGCTAGCATTAGCATCAAGCCTGTTTTCAGTTAACAAATGCATAATATGCTATTTTAACACCTGCAGGGAACAAAAACATAATTAATAACTGTATGATAGATAAAGGCATTTAATAATCTCAGAGCAAAGAACCCTTCAAACAGCTGTAAGCAACAAACACAACTTTAGTGGATCTTTTAACCCAGATCACATTCAGTGGCACTGGGAGACATTATTTGTGAGCCTCATTAATCTAACTTGTCTAAGACTGTCTTAATCACACTAAAAGCTGTATTTTTTAAAGATATTTTAATTTGTTATAAATGTGGATGGCAGAAACACAAAATGTGTGTGTATGCCTCCATCAACTAAAACTCTGGAATTTGTGCTTTTTGGCTTTCTGCAATACTGTAATTGCTGAAATGCATAAAAAAGCCCATTGTTTAGAGTTTGTACTGTAAGAGAACACCTCTTTAACCCGTATAACTATATTTTTTTCATAAAGGAGAAGCTTTGAGGCTTCTCTTATTTGGTGTGAGATTTGTCCGGGCAGCGGGAAAGTGTGAGACAAGAGCCTGAGAGTTTCTTGCCAAAAGTTGGGAATCCATCCTGTGGAAGCGGAAGTTCTTTAGTGAGGGTCAGCCTGGCAGCGCAAGCCTGAGTTTTGTACAAAACAGTTCACATTTAGAGATTCTAAGAAATCTGAGTGTGCACATATGGACTGAATTAGTTTCACAATCGCCACAAACGTCAATAATATTGCTCCAATACTAGCCCCTGCCCTTCAGATGCACACACGCTTCCACATACATCACGCTGTGCCACAATAAGCCTGCACCACCCACTGGAGCACAAAGACAGGTAGACAAGATGTCACTCAACCTTGACCTCGCACACACGGGAGGGCAAGCAGGTTGATAACTGTTGTCTGGGCAACGCTGCAGGGTGTCTTTCAGGTGTCACTGGTGATGGAAAAGAAACCCCCTCCTCACATCACTCCATCACTGAATATGGATTGTTCCATGTGGTTAAACTCCCTCTCCTCATGGTGCCCTCCCTTCACTGATCATGCTCGAGTGACAGAAACAGGTAGCGGGCCTGTGGCCCGTTGGTGGGTGAGGTGATCGACAACTTCTCCTACCTGGGAAATAGCTGCTCTTTCCCCTCGAATAACTTTGATCGACTCCATGAGGACAAGAAGCAGAGAAAGTCCCGGAGTCATCAAGGCCTGGAGAATGACGACTGTCCTGCTAAAGCCAGTTCTCTGTCTCATCTATTGGCAGCAATTACATATGCATCTGCCTGCCTCTCAGTGAGCGAGCCAGCAAGACAGACAGCTTGGAGAATGAGGGCTGATAAACGCCCCATTAGACAGGTAATTGCCAGAGTATTCTTTAAATCTTAATTACATTACGAGTCAACAGTGATGCCATCTTGTGATAAAGAGACAGATGTTTAACAAATACCATTTTTTACCCTTTTGCGTTGTTATGAAAATATTGTAAACGCTAACAGAATAAGCAGAGTTAAATCAAGGTCTGGTGTAATGAGGCGTCCATCTACCACATAAAAGAGCCTACATTCTACACATACGGAATTAATTATAGAGACACATATGCTCCCATATTACACAGACACATTCAAATATCTGGAAATATAAAAATATAACATGTATGACATACCCATAGTTAAAATCTGTATATGTACATATATTAAAAATAGCTATATGATGATTTTTTATATATTGTGTTGGGGCTATAGATTTAATTCATAAATGCATGTTTTGGGAAACATATATTCAGAAAGTGTGTGTGCTTAAACATTTTAAACATACATGACATTCATATTAACCGGCTTCGTGATGTATATATACATATATGATATAAATGTATACAATACAAGCATATATTATAAAGGTACTCCTAATAAAAACATATATTAGTCAACTTTATGTTGCAACCATGTATGTCAATGACATACATAGTTAGCTAGTTTTATATTCACATCTAATATTTGAACATTGACAGGCTTTGGGCTAGATATGTACATACATGTTGGAATAGGTTTAATTTATAGTTTGAATTGTTGTTGTTTTTTGTTAATATTTACATATACTTCATATAACATAGACATATATTATATTTTTGTGTGGGTACCAGAAAACATAATAAGTCCAAAGCTTGCAGCTTTGTTTACAACTATTCACCATGAAGTAAAGGCAATTTCCTCTTGTTACAATGGCTACAGTAGCCATTTGTGATAAAGGGACAAATGGCCCAACAAATACCATTTTTTTCCCTTTTGTTTTGTTGAAGGAATAAACACAGTTTGGTGCAAGAAAAAGAACCTTCATATACCCTTTTCATACTTGACAGGTTCTCCATTTGCAGCAGCCTGCCACATATTGAGTGCTAATGAATAAACTCCAATGCGTGCACTGGTTCAGCTCCTGCATTTCGCTATTGTTACAGCGACTGAAATAGCTGTTCTGGCAAAGCAACAAAGTACCACATGGCAGGATTTACCAGGCTGTCAACAAATTTTGCTCCATAGATGAAACTAAACTAATGACCGTCTAATAACCTTCCCTGGAGACTCAAGCACACACAGCGCAATGCAGATGGGTAAAGATTTACTGAAGAGTTAGTTTTAAAACAGGAGGAATGCAGGGAGTCTTACAGAGTTGATTCAACAGAATAGAGGCCAATGCATTTCATTTTCTGCACTCGGGTTTCAGTCATTTCCTGAAATTAGTGAACTGAATAGAATCAAGTGAAAGCCGGCAAGTGAAAATGGAATGCTGCGAATGTGTGGAGAGCGGCTGCCTTGTTTTGGAGTGTGTACCTTACTCATGGGAGCACATTGAGCGATGAAGGTGTAATGCGGTGAAGCTCATCTTCATTTTGACAGCTTCCCCTCCGGTGGTAATGACATTAAGTGATGTGAGTCGATCTAGCGTGTTTCTATTTCCTGGTCTCTACATGAAGGAGCTTCCTGATTGGCCTCATGCTGTAACAAAGACCTTTTAAAGTGTGTTAATGCAATTGATGGTGAAATTGATTGTAATTGATTTAACTAATGGAAAGACTGAACAATAATAAACCACTATATGTCCAACTTTTCATGAGGGAACAAAAAAAAAAAAGTATTTTCCTTCCACATATCAGGATAGAAGACAGACCCAAAGGACATTTGCCTAGTCAACTTTGTGGATTCCTCCTGTCATTTACCTAATCCTGATGTTCACACTCCAATGGCGAGACTTGAGGGACAAGGAGACGGGTGATGAAAGGATGAGAGACAAAGAGAGACCAAAGTTGTGATGGCTGTCTGTGGACGGTCCCAGGAGTGTGTAGAGGGTTGGGGCTGGCTGGACCAGGCTGGCCAGAAGCTAGAGCATGCCTGACAAGCCGCATCGGAGCCACTGACACATCTCTGAGCCTGAGCACTGACTGAAGTGGACACTACAGGACGCAGCGCAGCTAGAATCTCAAACACAGTCACCCAGGCAGGGCCATTTGAATGACATTATTCTCCAAAGTGTTGTAAATAGATTCAGAAGGAAAGTCTGGCTCTTTAAAACATTAAAGAAAATAAATTTATAGGACTAAAAAATCAGAATGAGAAAAAATGCGGTGGCTTCCTTAACTTAAGAATAGAGTTGGAGTCTTTCCTTTTGTGGAACAAAATCGATTGTGACAAATGTATATGTTGTATGTAATCTGTTCTAATCCATATGACCATAGATGATTATAGAAATAGAGATGGTGCAGTAATAAAGCTTATAATCCAAAACCCTGGCTACATTTATTTCAGTTTTAATGGATATTACCTGGATGTGTTTTACCAACAAATCACCAAACCCACACTGCTCCGTTATAGAGAAAAAACCTTCAAGCTCCTGCCACATGAAATTAATTTCACTCCACTTCATCTGCATTGTGAGTGGTAGGCCAACAATAACGAGGGGGTGGTGTAATGCTCATTTTTTGCTCTGTTGCCAAATTCCACTTTTACAATTCAAGTGCTTCAGATATGTAATTAATTATATATCTGATTACCATGCAAGAAATATATTGCAAGTTCATTTATAATCATAAAGTAGCAGGTAATACCAGCTGGGTTTAATTACTTCACAGAAGTTTCACATCCAGCCTGTGGCGGTCAGACAAAAACTTAAATGTTTTCTTTTCCAAAAGCTGTGGGAGCCTATTGAAAATGAGCGATGTGAAACTGTATGTGGCTAATTCATCTGTCAGAGGGGGCGATTACTGGCTGTGAACAACCAAAACATTTCTGCCTTAACTATCAGTGAATCTATCAGCGTCGCTAGAGAGAACAACCACGGACTGTATAACAGAAGTAGATGTATCCAGCATGATGTCGCCCATTGCTCTGTGAACTACCATTTTAATACCTAAAGTTGGACATATTGGCTCTCACCATTTCAGGGCTTTGGAGCCACAAATGTCCATAATTGGATAAGCGGTTGGAGCTGGTTATCAGCTAATGCTAGCTCTAGTTGGCTATTTTGGTTAGCAATGTGCATCCATGAATCAAAAAGCCAGCCAGTATAATCAAAGGTGCTCGGACCACCAACTTTTCAACCAATAAGAAATACAACTGCGAGTATATTAGACAGTATACCCATCACATCCAGCACGAAAGGCAGAGGACTGACTTAGACTTCAATGTTTGCTTGACATCTGAGCCGAAGAATACATACAGCAGATGCTGAATATAATCCACAAAAAAAGAAAGTTTATGGAAATAATTTGAGATGGAGCGGAGGAGAAAGGAGTCCACGCGTCAGATCATTGCAGAGTCAAGGCAATATCTTCAAGGTGCGCTCAGCTCCATGTTGCTTTGTTTACTTCCATATTTACATTTTCCAAGCCAACTTACTAACCAATAAGAAATAATACTGCAGGCATATTTCCATCCCTCCACCCTCGTACAAGCCCCCCCTACATTTATGCACTGTGGAAGCAAACCGGACTAAATTTAAAACCAACCAAAAGTATCAATTTCACTTTGACTCGGACTAAACAAACAAACTTTGGTCGTGAAAAGCAACTTTCTCTCACGTTTGGTTTCTTATTGGTAAGATCCTTTCAGGAAAACTTGCTGTTGGAGGAAGGAATTAAAACCCAGCCACATCCTCAGTAGTCCCTGGTGAAGTCTGAGCTTCACATGTTCCGTTTTACTGCTGTAAGATATGAATGAAAAATGAAATTTAACTTGTTCTGCTTAACTGAGTACTTTCCCTTTATTGCTGAATGGTGTTGCTGCTCTGGTTATGCACTACCCGTGTTAATATTATTTAGTTGTCCATAGGGCAATATAAAGACATGTGCACCTAGATTTATTACTTTTATTCATAAGACTGTGAAGTGTGTAAGCGGTTAAACGTACCCTGTGGAGTTTTCAACCACAAATATCGCTGTGGAGCAATGTTTTTATGAGTCCCTATGTTGTTTGTACTGTGCACATTTCATTGATTTAATTGCTGTTGTAGTAACTTGAGTACTTTGATATGATGTCATAATTCACAATTGCTCAGAACTTATAACATAGGGTGACAGTATACAGCAATAAACATTTTGTTATAAACGTTTTTGAGACCTCCTCAAGATGTAGTGGATTGCTAGGCTTTCAACTTCCTTACATATCGCATGCACTGCTAAAATAACAACAGATTTTTACTTGAAAAGAGAAGAAAATTGTGTTATTTTTGGGGTACGGGCAGTTAAAATAAAAGTTTCTATCAGTTTATATTTACACCTTTAAAATTCTTATAAAGGTTCTTTAAGGGAAGCTGCTGTGGTTCTGCAAAGAGCCTCGTCAGCGGTCGCAGTCCCTGCAATATCCTTTCTGATCCTGTGTTGTGAAAAGAAAAGAAAACACAACGTCCTCCCAAATGCTCCACAAAGTCTTTGTGAAAATCGCTTTCATCGTTTTTTTTTTTCTTGTTGATTCAAGTTTCTTCTTTATATATCGGGAGAAAGTTTGGTTTAACCTGCAGAGTGCAAATTGCTCTCACTCACTTTGCACCACTACTCTTCCACCTGGTATCCCTGTGCTTCAATCTTTGGAAACATCTTTTCTGAGATGGCCTTGCGCTGGGAGATTCATTTGGGCCTGGAATTGCACACATCACCGCAATATTGAATCTAACCAAGCCAGACTGCAGCAAAAGGACATTTGGGCTGGGTGAAATTGGATATTCTAGTAGTTCAATAAGTTTGAAGACGGGACTGGATGGAGGCGAAGACAATTATTCATGTTCAACAGAGGAGTTGGCCAAAGTCTGACACGCTCTTAAATAAAACAACACAACTAAATGGCATCATAAGTGCTATCAGCAGCGATGATGAAGCCTCCTGGATGAAATGCCCTCCAGAACAAACAAGCCCAGCGGCTTTCCTCTCAGTATTTCTACATATCCTATGACCTGGATGACTGAGAATATTAGACATTATTGCTATCCCGCTGTTTCCTTCCACAGGGCCCGACTTTACTTCCTCCCATGGGTGAGGATTAGCTCTCCTCAGCAGCATTTCTAAATAGAGAAATTGTTTGTTGGAAAAGGTCAACGCTGTTAATTATACACCTCGCAAGGATGAATGTCCCTGTGAGATTGAAGATGGTGTTCATAAACTGTCTCCTATCAGAATGGACAGGTTTGAATCTTTAATGTGCCATTATTGTTCTTTGAAGCATGCGCTCTGAAACATAACGGTTTTAGCATGGTCATTTTCAACTTACGCTGGGAGAAATTTCAAGTCTATTAGGCGTGAAAGTACAGCGCCCTCAGACAGCGGCGCTTTGAGAGAAATGAGACTGTGAGGAGTGTAATTTTGACTACATTTCTTTAGCCTTTGTTTAAATTGCATTTGTTCAATAGACTTAAATAATTCAAGCTTTGAATTCAGTTTCATATCTCTGTCAGACAGGCCCATTATAATTACAGGCTATATATTTTATTGTGATTACAAATTCAAGCAGGAGAGGGGGAGTGAGGAAACTTTATCAGTGATGATTTTTAAAAGGGGTGAACCTTCTGAGAAGATTCTTATTTACATGTTGATGCCAATCACTTCAAACTTCTTTTGAACACACGAGAAAAGAGAAAAACACCTATCACATTACTAATGAGCGCCCACATCATTAGCATTAGTGAAAAGACCAAAACCACTTCGTTCACTTTGATGAGATATTTAAAAAATCCTGATTGTGATCATTTTAGAGAAGATTGGGTGTCCTTTTCCAAATGCCAGATTGCATTACCATCATCTCTGGTGTTGTCCACACTCTGGCACATAATGACGACTGATTTATGGGTGATGCATCGGGATAATAGCCACAGATTTAGCCCATTTTTCCTGCATGTTACACAACCGCGTAATGTAATCCATATGATTTAATGGAACTCAAGATAAAACACTGAATCAAAAAGATGCATTGCACTGTGCACTAATGGAATATATAAGTGAATCCTGAAATGTCGAACAGTGTCTTTAGTGCACTTACCAGGAGCTGAGTGTGCTGGCTGATATTATTTGTTTGCTCTCAGAGTGATCTGAGGCTGCGCTGCTGTGCTGTGCTGTGCTGTGCTGTGCTGTGCTGTGGGGGGTGGGGGGTGTTGCGGCTTGATGGACGTTGAGAGGTGCTTGGCTGTGGCCTACTGTAGTGGCTGATCTGTCTGGGATCAATAGCAGCTAATTACAGCCCACATTGATCCAGAGGGCTCACTAATTTAGAGCCGAGCCCAGGCCCTCTCCATACAGGGCCAGTGAAGCAACTCCAATCCCAGCCCTCTGGCCCTGCAAACATCTCACTCAGCACTCAGCAGCTCATTATCTCCGAGGAGCAACTGGTGGGGCATTTGTCTTTCTCCTGGGATCAGCCTCAATACTGGCAGACTGGATACCCGTTAGGGGACATTATAGATTCTCAGATATCATCTTTATCTGCCTTATCTTAGCTTTTACCTACTTTTACAACCCAATCACAAGAATAAATGCTTTCATTTGTGTGCACACCACAATAGGTTGAGTACATGGATTTCTGCATTTTTTTTGCCATTAAAATGTTGAGTCCCTTTCCCTCCCATGGCATGAGATAATAAGTGAAGTAAGAAATAAATAAATGACTTGAGACTCGACTTGAAAGTTAAAGAGTAGTGCCTTGACTTGATACATGTTTTAAATGGCTTGTCTGGGGTAATTTTATTTTTTTAAATATATATCTAATGTAAATATTAAAATGCTCAACATTTAAAAGTGATGGGAAATCACAATTTTTTTTTAAAGAAAATTACTAAGGAGAAAAATAATCTTAAGTTATTTGTTTGTTTGTTTGTTTGTTTTTGTTTCATTACATTTATTTCACTAATTAATTGTCACACTTTGCCTTAACTTGCTAAAGAAAAAATGACCCGGAGCTTGTACCAAATGACTTGAATAACATGTCTGATAACATGGCAGGTGGAAAAGATACCAGGATGAGATCACGCAGGGTAAAAAATATACATCATCAATGAAAGATATATACCCATGACCACACAGGATTTGACATAAGCTATGAGAAAAATGAGGAAGCCTATAAAGAGAACAATCTCTTTTCCTTGGTGATGTGAGTTTGTGTGAAGGAGTATTAAAAAATAAAACTCACCATTTGTTGGTCCATTGGTCCATATTTTGCAATTCAAGTAGCAAAACATCTTTGCAAAGTCACTGTTTGCTGTCTCTTGCTTCCCCCGGCCTCAGGCCCACATCAGGACAAACCCAGGGCACACCAAACAAAGGCACCATGTACAGCTGGTTTACTTCCTGGTCACATGACTTCCTGTCAAATTAGCTTCAGATCCAGATTCCAAAATAAAATGTGCTATTTCACACAAAAACTTTCCTGCAAGATTTAATGAGCTTGCTGCAGGAAATGTGTGCAGCGCCTGGAAATGGCTCGATATTTTCCTGGTTCATCTTTACAGTTTCTTAATATTCTTATTTTCTGTTTCTGTTGTATAACTCTACAATTGTTTAATACAACACCTATCCGTGCCTGTTCTGGATCCCTCCTTTATTGATCTTCCTGAAGTTTCTTTCTTTTTTTCACAAATTGTCCGTATCCAAGCTGAAGGTTTAAGGAAAAAGAATAGTGTATGCCATTCAGATTAAAAAGCTCATTTTATGTAAATTTATGATTGTGGGCTATAAAATATAAACTTACTTGACTTAAAGCAGAGACCTATTATTTATTCATTTGCTATTCATTTTTATGGAGCTTTTATCATTCTGTAGATTCCCAGTAGTGTTCTTTTATGTATTCAAATCCAAACATTCACATTTGGCTTGACTTATGTGTGTTTTAACATCAAAATGGTATTTTCTAAAACCCTTTTTCCATGTTATCTGACGTAGGTTTCTGGATGATGACACTGTTACATCTCTCCTTTTCCGCAGCCAGTGTGTATTAAGGCTGGCAGTTGGCATGCTCAAAGTTTGGAGAAGCAAAGTACTGGCATACTGAAAGTCACACAATAACACAAACTAACAGATCGAGACAGCACTAGACCAGCAACTCCTGCTTTCTCCGAGTTAAAATATTCTTTTTGTCAAAGGAGTCAGCAGCAGCCACGGCAAGACGTATTCAAGCCCCCTCAAAAAAGGCAAACAGGCATTACCTTGCAGTCATTTTACTATTCCGTTAGTGCTATCATTTCATCTTATTTATTGATTATCTTACATCATTGCTTTTTGCTCAGCATGGGTCAGAGTTTCCATTTGAAAAACCTAGACAAGAGGGCAGATGGAGTGAACCTTTAAAGTGAGTTAAATACAGCTGACTTCCTGCAGTACCCAAACCCTTTCTATCAACTCTAGTTTCCACATCTTTTCTGTCCCAACCTGAAGAATAGTGTTAATTTCAAGCTCCTCATTCCAACCATCTGGATGAACAGTACGGTGGTAATGTATCTTTTTGGCTTTCTGTTGCAGTGTTCATGTGTCTGCATGTGTTTTGGCGTGTGTGTCTCCAAGATCAAGGCCACAATCTTTTTCATCCTCTGCCCTCCTGCAAGCTTTGATCTGACATTTGAATGTTGCACCTTCTGTTCTTTCATCGTTGTGTCCTCACACACCTGAATCTGTGCTGCAACTGCCTTTGGGATGTTTGGTATAACTTCGCTGCGGTCTGTTTTTGGTGGAGTCGACCCGAGGTCACCGAGCCTTCCTGACCCCACCTGAGGAGCACAAATACAGGAAGGCAAAATAGTGGAAAACTCATCGAGCTCACAAACTCACCACCAGCTCCCACACAGTGAAGACGTGAGCAGTCTAATGTAGCTGTCCTTCAGCGTGTGTCCTCTGCTTTACAATAGCATTCAGCTCAGACTAAGCTCTGTTTTTACCATTCTATCTTAGTACTTTCAACACTATTCAACTCCACAAGATTGCCTCGCTCTGCAGCTATTATAGCACATCGCCACTCTTCCAGATTGAGCGTTTTCACTCACACACCTATCCCTTTGCTCTCCTGTTTTTCATCCGTCTCACCCCATTTCCGTCGTGTGCTACAATTGCCGGATCACCCCAGGCTCTCCTAAAGGTCCACGTTCACAGCGGCTGAATTCAGCTGAGGGGGGGAGCTGGGAGTGCAATTGCTTTTTGTACTCTGGTGTGGTCATCTAATAACATTGGTAAGCACATACATGCATGCAGACATAAAAATGAGCAGGCCTAAATTTGCTTGCTCAGATACACACACTGATATCACACGAAAACCATTATAGAGGAAGGTTTGTCATTATTTTGGTAAAGGCTAGAGTGTCTCTCACCCTGCTGTGCCAGACAGGAGCAGAGAGAGAGAAGTCTGTGCTAATAGCATGTGATGAATAGACCACGCAAAGCTCTTTTAATTCCTTGTGGATTTTTTTAACGCGCATTTTACCTCAAATGGCCTTGATAAAAGAGTCATCAGTAGTCTAATGGTTAGAAAACTGGAGTTGGAAAGTTAGAAAAGCTACCATTGTGTATTCTCTGATTTAGTTCCTAAAATGTAACCAAACATTTTGGAGCATTTTTACTGTAGTGACAGACTGCAGAGTTCTAATTAAGTGAAAATATACTATATGAGGCCATTGGGCTGTTCTCATCTCCGGAGAGTCAGTGTGAGAAAAAGGTCAAATGATTCTTACTAAATCCTCCTGAGCTGTGCACAGTCAGGGACAGTGATAAAGTTACAAAATGTACCTCTCACACCCAGAATAACCTTGTGCAGAATGCATGCTACACAGTGGTGAAAAGAAAAACACACTGCATACATACATAATTGAAATGCATCCATTCCAAACAGGAAGCTCATTGTGTGAAGTTACAGGAGGCTCACTGCACACTTTAACAGTGTCCTCTACTGTACTATCTACTGATCAAAAAGAGTTTCTCTTTATTATACAGATGTGTGATTTCTTTCACTTGCATACATACATAACATACCTACTAGATTTTTTTAATTCTTTTTTTTAATTGTATTTATTTATGTAATTTTTTAACTGCTTAAAAAATGAAAAGAAGTATTTTAGAGGTGCAAATTGTAAGATTAGGCCATGTGTTTAGTTTAAAACATTGTATGAAATAAACAACAAACATTATCAGATCAGTGTGGAGGTTTAACTGGTGACTCTAAACTAACTGCAGGAGTGGCTGAGACCATCAACGGTTGTCTGCCCTGCGACAGTCTGGAGACCTGACCAGGGTGTACCCCGCCTTTACTCCAGTGGGGTTGGCATTGGCTCGAGCCACCGACAACCCGAGGTTGAATCAGTGGTTAAGGATAATGAATGAGTGTAAAGAAGTGACAGGTTGGACGTTATGTCAAAGAGCTCTTTTTATTGTGTTGCAGAGAAATCTACTGAAATTATCATGATACTTGCCCGCACTGTCTTGTAATATCTCTTGTGCATCTAGAGGCAGTAGTGAGTCACTGTAGCACCGACTACATAAAAACATACAGAACAAGGCAATCAGAGATGGCAGACTTCACCCCACAGCACCCTCTGTTGGCCAGAGGATGCATATGCAGCAGACACACAGACACACAGACAGACACAGCCTTCCAAAACAATACTTCACTCCCACTCTGTGGGAGTGAAGTAGCTAGCAGGCCACATTATCAACCGTGCACACTTTACATCCGACTCTGCATTGCATCTGCCTGTGACTCCTCTCTTCCAGGCTGCTCTGTTCACTTCCAGGATGGAGAAAAGACTCTGCAGGGAACCGTCCATTCCAACAGTTTCTGAAACATAGAATCTCAGTTTTAGGTGTAGGTACTAATTTAAGTTACATTTCTGAGGACATTGCACGGTTTATTGTTTATTGTTTTTCTAAGCACTACCTTGATGAATGCAGTCATTACTCCAATGAGTAAGTCATTACAAATACTGCTCCCTATTTTTAAGGGAGCATTTGGCCAGTAATTACATATTGCACCTTTAGAATAACGCTGTATTTTAAAACTACAATTATGCAGCGTGCAAATCTCTCAAAATATGTTTGAAAGTGAGATCATTCACACATGCAAGTGAAATTTTCTGCAACACAATTTCACTTCTGTGTTTTTACTGATGTGCGTGTGTGTTTGTGTGTGTGTCACTTATGCATGTGCATTAATTCACTTGTGTATGTAATTTGAGGTTTCACAAGTGTTACTGAGAGATGAGAGAGATGAGAGAGAGTTTGAATTGTGTCCCCCAGGGCACTTCATAAGAAGTTGTTCCATAAGTCTTTGTGCTGCACAGTGTCAGTGAACAATGGGAGGCATTGTTTGCAGTGAAATCACTGGGGAAAATGAATATGTTTGACATGCTGATTTCTTCATGAAGGGTGCTTTAATGTTTTCTTCGTCACCACTTTAATAACAGAAAATATATATATTGCAATTTTTGTTAAAGCTTTTACTTAAAAATTACTTTTGAAATGTTTTAGACAGGGAAATAAAGTAGAGACAGGCAGCGCAATGCTCATAGAAATACTGAAACTTTTCAGGACAAGAATTCAGAGCATTTCTGAAAATAAATGGTTTTGATTATTTCTGATTGACAAGAATTTTCAGATTCCTCTATGATGAGACGATTGATATCAAATTCACAATGAAGAACACTTGTGAGCTCCGTGAATCCCCATTTGTTGAATAGATTCAGTGTGTATGGCAGTACAGCATTTGTACATGTTTTTAAAATATGTCTCAATGGAATTTAGGAGAGCAGGAGCAGAGGATTCAAACAGAAATATGTACAATATATATAATACAATTTAGTGGGAAAATACAAAAAAAGTCATTTGACCAACACTAGCATAAAAACTAAAACAACTACAAGCACAGAAAACAGAAACCAAATAATTAAACCAACGTTCACAAAGGTAATTTTTGTCAGAAGTGAAATACTTATCAAGTACAGTACAGTGGTGTAAATGTACAGTGTCAGCGTGTCATTGATTTTAAAGCATGTATCAGAAGCTTAAGAATTACCCTCAAATAACCTATTCAATATTTCTTCAATATCAAACCCCTAAATAAATCAAACTGTCCAACTATAAAATCAATGACTTTGCCTAGGCTACTTTTAATTAGGCTATCCCATCTGTGTGTGTGTGTGTGTGTGTGTGTGAGAGAGAGAGAGAGATAGAGAGACAGAGAGATAGGGAGAAATTTCCAAAACCTGAAAGTAATTTTTAGAGGATGTTTTCACATCTTCTCCCTTTTCTTAGCATATCAGAAGTGACACCAGTGAAATTGAAATTAATTAAATAATCGCGGACTACCAGGAATTATTGCATTATTTGATTATTTCCCATATTGCGTTATTGGTTTGTTGTTTGTGATGATTCATGCATTTCACAGCCCCAAACACATCAGGTTGCACTGCACTATTTTGCACAAATCCTCATCATGTTGAAAACTCGACGTCCATAGCAACAGAACCCTAATACATGTAGGTTAGCCTGACATACTTGCGTCCTGCTCCTGCAGTTTACCAGAACTTCTCACTCAACTGTCCCTGCACTGCCGGGATCCTGTAACCTTTTTGGTATCACTGTTTCAAGTTTTGTGTATTTTTACCATGTAGTATTTGATTGTATTAGCGTCCCCCTGTTGTTTCAATGTTAACATTGCTAATAGATTTCTTTTCTGATGACGACAAAGGCCACAGACAGGGTCTGTGGGACGGCCATTTTGGACTTTAAATGTTGTTTAATGTCAGTAACATTAGATATAATTCCCATCCCCATTTCCAACACATGAACCTGTGACTCACATGTTTTTTTATCAATTCCAAAACCCATCTATTTTCCAGGAAGGTCTTGTATGGCAGGATGTTGAAACAATCATGCTAATGGAACAGTCTCATTTTGATGCATGTGCTAATGTACTTCTGAATCATTACTTTCCTCCGCTGCACGGATTGTTTTTTTCACAACTTTTTGAAAGTGTGTTAAATTAATAAACAGGTAAACAAAGTCGCCAGCTGAGCCTGTCTTTTCATCATCTGGTGGGCATTTTATTTCCGGAGCTCCTCAAGTACTGTTTTCCGCCCCTCATACTCCTTCTCTTGAAAATATGTCCATCTACGCCATTTCTGCGGGAGGAGTTCAGGACAATTGGGCACATTTCCATATAAAAAGACGGGGACAGAGAAGGAGCATGAGGAGGTACAAAGTGCTGGGCCCTTCACCTGCGTTACCATGGGGATCGATTGCACTGTACCCTCTAATTGGCTGAAGAGGGTTCCATTTGGACCCTAAGAGTCCCACTCACTGGCTTTTTCTGTGGCATGTTCCATCTAGCCTCTTCAGTTTCCTATTCACATGAAAAATAGAGATCTTGGATGCATTGATAAAAAACTTTTGGGTACAACCTCATTCTCTTTGTCATCCACTAATACAATATTCTATCTCTGACTGAATATTTGAGAGCACTTTACCTTTACCAAACACAAAATGAACTAATCAGTAATGTAAAATGTTCCCAAACAACACAGGAAGTACAGCCCCATTGCAAACAGCCAATCAAGAAATTTTACGAGGCACAGGTCAACTGTACAAAAGGCATTGAGAAAAAATGTTTGATGATACAATCAGTCAGTTTTTCCTTTTTTTTATTTACACCCACACACATTGCTTTTCAAATTATATTCACAAAAGGTTATTTCACCAAATCCGCTCACATAGCCCTTTCCGTTATCAAGATGAACTGCTGATGTGCCTCAGTGCAGAAGACAAATGTGCAAAGTCAGACAGCCCGTCTCCAAAAGAATGCCCTCAGTCAGACGAACGCGCTTATCTCTGATGTATGCTCACCGAGTTCAGTGCTGACAAAGAAGTGCAACTTTAAACCAGAGTTTTGCTTGACACATGTCAAAACATTATGAAGAAACGGTGCAACTGTTGACACCACCCTGCTGTGAGACCTTTCATCATGTTTACACCAGAGGTAAAGGAAATCATTGCTGTGTATTTAATTTTACACTGAGACAAAGTCTCTATTTTGCCTTTTCTTGTCCTTCAGGGTAATATCTGCAAACTTCTCTTTATGCAATCAGCCTGTGATCGCTGTATGTGGGTTCTCTTTCTTATAGCACTCTCCATGGTAAACACACTCACGCAGTGTCAATTACCCACAAAGCGGATGATTCACAAAATATTATTTTATCTAGTTACCTTTCTTCCCAAATGCTAGGATCTTTCCTTTGCCTTATCCCATATTTGATTGATTTATTGTTTTTTGTCACTGTAGGAAAAGCAAAGGTTTAAATAGAAAAAAAAGAATCATGACAGAATTCATGTTAGCTGCTTTGATTCACCACCCAAGTATTATGCTAACAATTGAATAGAACAGAGCCATTTATTAGTGTTATTAGCTCTTGAGCTCATAGTTATAATACAGCAAATCGTGTATATGATATGCTTGTCGTTTAAGTTGCAAAGTTGTAAAACCACCAACAGCAACATGAATGCAAAGAGGGTAACAATTTAGTAAGCTAGCGTCAGTTAGCATGGAATTGCACAGGCCTAATATATAAAGAAAAATATGTAATGAGGCCATTGGGAATATTAAAATGTTTTTTTTAACATTTTCTAAAAACAAAAAATAAGACTAAAATGACTGACCATTCCCGTAGCCTCTGTATATTATGAGAATGTTAGCTATAACTGCAAAACTAATGATATTTCATTTATACTTGGCTGTTCTTGGTGCCAATTAGTTAAATATTATCTTGCGACCAAGCAACACTAAGACAGACATCATGGTAAACATCATACCTTGAAAACCATTAGCATTAGCACTGACAGTGTCAGGATATAAGTGGACTTTGCGTCTTTACTCTTATAGTGTACGCTACAATTTTGTATAAATTCTTATAAGCCCTACATCTTGCTTCATCTGCCTTGTTGCTAGGATTACATTTGCAATAAATCGGTCGCATGTTTATGTTCATTTTACAGTAGTGAGGGAATGTGCATGTTTCCAAATGCCTAATGTTAAAAGCAGTCTATTACCTGTATTTACAGCACGCAGGCTCAACAGAGAATCTACGATTATGTCTGACAGCCTTTATTTCAGCCAGGGGTTTAGTTTGCAATATAAAAACATTCAGAATGCCCCGGGTCATCATTAACTGTGTGGGCTGGACCAAAACACAGCGAAGACTTACAACATTCATGTAGGATCAATCAGGTCAAAACCTTCCCAATTATCAACGGAGCAGTACTCTAAAGTACCGTTAAGCTGAGGTTTAAACCCACATTCATGTTTAAAACACAGCCATGAGAACGTTTAAAAAAGCGAGTCAGTTTGTTAGATGGGCCTGCCACGGGTCCCATTACCACCCCCAATCAATGAGGATTCCCTGATTGATGTTTTAATATGAATAAAGTGTTTGACAGCCGTGGCAACACAACATCTAAAATAAAAATGAAGAGGAAAGATGCTGAAAATGCTCAGAACAATTTTGTGAGAGCACCCCAGAAAAAAAAATCACCCCTCTGCAGCAAACATTATCTCTCTCTCTCTCTCTCTCTCTCACTTTGTTGCTGCAGTGCAATCAAACCTTAAAGTCGTGGATTCGGGAGCTTGACACGTAAGACAGATGCAGGTTTGAAATGTTTTCATAAAACACACACATTATATAAAGAATGCTTTGAATATTGTGTAGCACAAACTGATCACTCATATGCTAAAAAATGATGTTCCAGACAGAGAAGTCTCCTCCGGCACTAAAGCAGTCTGATCTGCCTATCTAACTACCAGACACTGTGACCTGAATACAGCGACAGGAAAACTGTCAGCTCTCTCCTCTTTTCTGGGCTCATTTGCTAGTTGAACAGATGTATAGGCCCTAAAGGAAAAACAATGAGATAATGTGATAGGTTCAGTTAGACACATTCTGACAAATACAATTGACCTTGGTGTAATGGTTTGTTTTCGGAGCAGCTTCCCTGTTCAGTCAAAAAGCTGTGTGATAGTGGGCGTTATGTGTTATCAGCAAATTCTGATTCAAATTATTCAAAATTCAAATGCCTAGAGTAAATCAGGATAGAGGACTAATTAGAAAGTGGATGAATCGGCACACATTTAAAGAGCTCGCTGTTAGCATTTAGCAGCAGCAAGTAGCTGGTGACAGGTTGGGGTAGAGCCAGGAAACAGCTTCAACTGAACAGTGTTGGGGTACTTACTCAAAAAAGTAATTAGTTACAAGTTAGTAGTTACTTCTGTAAATTGCAATGAGATCACTTGTACTAGTTACTGCATTTGAAAAATAACTGCTACTCGTTACTTTACTTTTCAGTTTCTTAATGCAAATTCCCAAATTTACCGCATCGATAAATGGACGAACATTTTGGCCCATTCATCACTTTATTTTCAATTTTCAACAAAGAGCATCTCTTAGCCTTTCCACATAGTGTATATTTTATAAGTATAAACAAAACGTCATTTTAAAACTCGGCCATTCGTTTGAAAGAACCTTCCTGCTTGCACAAAGAAAAATGCCTCACTGTAAAATCCACAAACAACAGGATAAAGGCTAGGTATGGTGGGGGCATTCAGGTGGGTGTGTTTCAAAACTTAATGTGTGGCTGTTTTGCGGGTGCGGTTATTCATTTGGCTTATTGAAGTCTGCCTTACGGGGCTTTCCTGAGTTTTTTGTCTTTCATTTGCGACCTTTGGGATAAAATACCATTTGATACAAACACCTGCTCCATGTATTCGTGCAGTAACACGTGTATATGGCAGCAGTACGCATATTGCATAGCTGTCACCCGTCAGCACACAACTTTTGTACTTTTCTATTGCAATGCTGTTCTGTCAAGCAATAAGCTACAAGTCATGTGAATATCGTACTGGCTGACACCCCCTGTCTCCATCTCCATTTTCCCTACCTCCTGTCTGTCTACGCACTAGCAGCTACAGCACTAAAATCTATGGCAATGGTGCCCTGGCAAGCGCACAGCCAGCATGCCAGAACTTTTCAGACAGGCTGGGAAACACAGGAAAGCTTGTTCCTAAATTCTAGTAAAGTTGTGTAGTTACCGATATTTTTAGTGCAATGCCTTTAATTCGTTACCCATAAACGTAATACCGTAATACCGTCCTTACCCCCAACACTGCAACTGAATACCAAAAATGAAAGGATAAATTTCCTGCAGCAAATCAGAATGCTACATAACTTTATTATGGACATAAAAAATAGTAGTAAAACCTTAAAAAGTTCGGAATTTCAGATGAATATTCTGAACCTAGCTAATGCTAGTGTTAGCTGATAGCATCTTTCTGGCTCCCAAACTATTCTGTACATGTGTTATATGAAGCATAAACATTACATTTATAGGAATCCTAAATATGTATATATATAGTTTCTTCTTTTCACAAAAATAACAAAAAGCATACTGTTAGTAAACGCTTTCTTCCAAAAGGTAACTCTTTGGAATTTACTACCAGAGAAAGAAGAGAGTGATATTGAGCAAAACATACAAAGGAACAAATGGAATTTATTTCTCTTATTGTTCCATTTGGTATTTACTCCTGTTGCAAAAGAAGCAGCTGTTGCAGTAATGCTGGGTTGTTAAAACTGATTCACACATCAATACTGTGAGGCTTTGTGCTTTCAAACGATGCATACCTTGTCTGGACTGACTAAATATTCAACAGCACGCCATCCCAAACGACCCCCACACTCATCACCGCTTGACCTCATTTAAATACAATAACGACACCAGCATGCATGTTTACGACATCTAAAAGAATTGTAAGCCAATGGTTATGTTCTATATTTCTAATGATGCAGAGCTGTTTCTAAATACACCCACCAGCGATGTCACAGTGCATCAACACACTCTGTAGTACACTTCTGCATTACTGCAGCGAGGTGAGAAGTTGAACCACTTGGATGTAAGCAAACAGAATATACAGCTGACGTTATATAGCTGACGTATAGTACTTTTTTCTAATAAATAAATATATACTGACTCATACAAACAAACAAAATCCCTGTCAACCATCACCTATGACCCGCTGGTGATGAGTGATGGTGTCCGTGTCTGCACAGACCTTGCTCTCTGTCTGTTTCTCTTTCTGTGTCATCTGAGTATGAAGCACGGCTGGCTTTAGTAATTCTCTTCTCTGGATACAAATACTATCCCTGTATGCTAACTAGACTCACTAAGCTCACTGGTTAGATGTCCTTGAACTTGGAGGAGGGGCCAACTTCGAATGGTGTGTTTACATTACACAACAAACTACTCATTCTACCTTTAAGTTACTCTTTAAACTCAAAGTCAGTTATATTTACACTACCTTTTAGCAACCGATCAATCTTAACAAGAAAACATTTCCACAAGCAGCATAAAGAATGAACAAAGTGCCAGTGGAAATCTTTTTTTGCTGTAATAATTAAACACTGTTAAATAATCTAACATGCCTGTAACAGGGCAACAGGTAAGCCAAAATTACCATCCTGTTGTTATGGAAACAAGATGCATGTTCCACTTTTTATTACCCCTCGCAAGAAAGCGCCCCAGGCTGTGTTTTCCCGTACAAAGCATGCAACACATGATCAAAGCATTACTCTCTATTCTTCTCGAGTGTTGGGAGATAAAAAAAAACCAAGTACAGACCAATCAAATTGCGCTTCAAATCATGTGCATCCTCTCAGGGATCCAGATACTGTGTGGAGGAATATCTGAATATATTTGAAATGAATAACTGACTGGTTTTCTAACATAAAGGTGGAATATGAACAGTTATTTGACTTGAGGAAAACAGTCTAACCTGTTATAGAAGTGGGGATTATAGTCTTCAGGTGTGTGAATAGGAGACTTTAATACAGTTCCATCTTTTGTGTCGGATCCTGACCCTCAAAAAACACACACATGTACAAAGTTTGGTTTAATAGCTTTTATTCTTAGGGAAAAAAGCAAAAAGTATTGAATAAGAACGAAAATGTGACATGGGTTTATTTTCCTACTTAGCCCTAAGTCCTTTTTCGGTGCTTTACTTCTACCAAGCTTCAATAAAAGGCATCTTCGAAGTGCACTTACAGAAATTTCTCATCATAAACTCAGCTATGGGCAATAATTCACACAAATTCACTTCAAATGCTCTCAGCCAATGGAGTAATGAAAGGTATTTTGCAAACAATTGGTCCCTTTCCTCCTACTGTGCACTGAAGGGGGAAGGAGCAGTGACTGAGTGAGCTGTGACATTGTGCTAGCATCAGCAGGCTCTCGTGGAACTGGGCTCCCTGGCTCACAGGAGTTAGCCAGGATTAATGAAGATGCCAAAGTCACTCCTCAGCTCCTGGCTCTAATGGCGCAACACACAACGCAAACGCAGTCAACACAGGATGCCATATGGCATCATTGCCACTGACACACCGGGAACTTTTGTGGCTGAAAGCCTTGGCACACACGAGACAAAATGCATGCATTTGCTGGAACATACATTTGTGCACACACACGCACAGGATTGTTAAAATGACATCTGAGTGCATCCCCGGCTAATTTAGACCAGCGCTTTAGCAGGAAATCCTCTGGTGCCCAAGCATGAGTGATGTACAGATCCACCCACAAAGGCCCTGGCTCTATCTATCTCTCATGTCATTGGCATTCTAAATCTCTCAGTCATGCCTGCATCCATAATGGCCCAATTACTGCCGATGGGGATCCCACTCCCTATCTGACAATTACATCTGTTAGAGTTTGAGAGCGTTAATGCCTAAAAAATATCAATTAAGGTGATTGATCAGGATGTTAATATCCTATTAAACAGCAGTCTGGGGCTGCAGAGCATTTCTGTTGATTGGGCTGAAATGAGAGAGACTCTCCAGGATGAAGCGACTGTAGTTTAGTGGGCCAGTTAGATTGCAGATCTAATGAACACAGAGATGGCCCAGAGTTGCCTTTTATTGCCAGATAAACCTGGACAAGAACAACTTTGGGTAATTGCTACTGAAAGGCATTTCATGGACCTATAAAAAGCCGAACGGACGGACAACTTTCTAGATGGCTGAGCCAGAAACAGACAGGTATCGATGTCGTTTTACAAAGAGTGGAGGATGTGGGGGAAAAAGACACTTTAAACATTGCATTAAACACTATGGTATTTGTCAAAGGATCCTTCACTGTAACCGACTTGAATCAACATTTATTTTTCATTAAACTCACTGGCAGTCATAGTTGAGCTACAGTACGGTGTGCTGATTCTCATTCACAGATTGACTGAGTAAACTTTGACACTGTCTTCTTTGTTGAAGTGGTAAATTTGTTTCAACAATGTCTTATCTCGAGGTGATGGTATTTTCTTTTTCCAGGCTTTGGCCATTTTAGCGAAATGTTTGAAGAGCTCTGCCAGTGTAGTCTGATATTTAAGTTATAAGCGGTGCAGGCGGGAAATTTTTATTTCTCCATTCAGCCCGATTCAGCATATGAAGAGGATATCTGCTATTTAAGCTCTCCGAGATGATTGGACATATTTTCAATTGCAACACGGCTCCTTTCTACCCGACTGATTGTTTGAAAACATAAAGGATCTCCTTGCATTGTTAAAACGCACAGTGAAGCCTTGAATAGGGGGCAATTAAATTCTAAAGTGTAATTTCATACATTTGCAGTGTGTTACAAAATGTTTTCTCTTTTTATCGTCTTGTCGATGATCACCAGAGTGCTGCACTCATCCCTCCCTCTGTCCTCCCTCCACCCTTTCCCCTCCTCCACAGCTTCCATTTTTTGAAAGGCTTCTAGCCGTTCCATTCTTCCCCTGGCACGGCATCACACACTCATTTCATTTCTCATTTACAGACTGATAATCAGAATGTCATTACAGTGTCCACACTGGGCCGCTGGAGGGGTAATTGAGCAGCATAAAAGGCATTTGAAAGAGGGATGAATAATATAAGTGGAGAGGGGGGTGAGTGGCGAGCTGGACCAAGGCCTGCTCTCTCAGGTGTCTGGCTGCTATCGGGTGGCATCCGCCTTGGCATTATGGTTAACCATGTCTACGTCAGCCTCATTTTTCACTTCTAGCACATTAGAGGCTGAACAGGCATCAACACTTAGAAAGCAAGAAGAAAGGGGGGGAAATCAATAGGAGAGTTTTAGAAGGTCAAAGTCAAGCATCAACAATTTACATCATGCAAGCCCCATAGATTTGGATGGGAAAATGGAGGAGGATTTTGTCCTTGATTGGGGTGTTTTCAAGACTCTGCGTAAGTCCTGCCACATAAATCAGCACACAGAGCACGTCCACCCAGGTAGAGGTTAAGCCTGTGTCTCAGTGGGATGCTACAAAGACTTTATTTCTCATAAAGACTCCGTCTGAGCTGTATTTATGTCTTCTCCACAAACTAGTTGATTAATTAATTACTGGATGGCTTTAAACACTGGCACGTCATAAACAATACATTTTATCACAGCCCTTAAAATACCAAAATTGAGCATGACTGCTTTAGTTTGCAGTGACACAGATAACAACAGTTGCATCTGTATTACAATCTAATGTTATTTGTTTTGTTGCTTACCCCTCCCTGCTCTCATCCGCCCTGACTGTGGCGTGGCAGCTTGGCACAGCGCCAGCTCCGTTTGGCCGTGGTGGTACATTTCCATCTCATTCATCACATAAAGACAGATAATCAGAAAGTCATTACAGTGGCTTGACACCAGTGCTTGCCCCAGGAAGACAGAGTAATTGAGCACCACAGAAGGGAAGAGAGCAGGCTGAGCCAAGGCCACGCGGTAATGAATGTGAGATGTCGACATACGAGGAGGGGAAGAGGATCTCAACGCAAAGAGACATGGACGGACGGAGAGCGAGACTGACAAGGTAGAGGAAGACTGATACGTGTGGGTAGGTGGACAAAGATGAAGAAAAGTGAGGGAGGGAGACAGACAAACACTGGCATGACTTTCAGGTAATTGAATCAATACACACACTGTCAGGAAGAAGAAACCACAAAAAAAGTGAGATTTGAGTGGAGCTTGTGATGTTTTGATAACTGTATGTGGGTGGGCTTCTGACAAAAGCTGCAATTTTATATTTAAATGACTTTCTATCCAAGTGCTGGAAAAAACAGGTAAACTAACTATTTATTTATTAGGAAAAATGTATTACCTAAAAGGCACTCAGACAGCACAGCCAAGAGGATTCTGACAATGCATTCACACCCAGCATTGTTCCTGCTTTAAATCCCCCCCCATCTCTTAATGTTTACATTTATTGGGTTCTTTATTGGCCTATGCTACACCCTTCCACCAAACTTTGTGAAACAGTCAAACTGCACTGAAAACAACCTCCTCGGCCAAGTAATGAAATCGGAATTTTCCTAGCTTCAGACCTTTGAATCTGCCAACCCCACGGAGCTTTCTGACTGTTGATGTAAAAGGAGTTCAACAAGTTTACATTTCTATCTGATACCTGGCAAAGTTGGAATAGGATGTTCTTCATAATTAGTTTTTCAAAAATCAACACTGAGTTTTTAAATCAATATTAGACATCATATTGAAATACAGCCAAAAAAAACAACTAATAACCAAAATATGATGTTTTTATTTGGGGTTTTAAAATAACAGCAATTAAAATACCATGTACAAATACCAACACATCAAATTAAATCTTAAGGGTTTAAAAACCAGCAAACACTGCTAACACTCACATCACACACTCTGGTATAGTGCACTAAATATTACATTTAATTTCACAGGAAAGCCTTAAACACAACACACTGAAGACCCAACAAGTAATTATGCACACATGACCAACACTGACTTATCAGTTCACACAAATAAATATAGATGCAGTATGTAAGGAATAATAATTAGCCAAGCAATTAGCACTGTATACAAGTGTAATATGACTTATGGTGGCATTGCATTTTATTTCTAGCTCTGCTATTTTGTGTTAAATAAAGCATTTTTTTCCCTGATATTCAAATTTGCTGGATATTTATCCCGTATTAAAGTCCATTATAGCTGGATAATAAATCATCATAATGTCTCGGTTTGGCTTGGCTAACAGAAATTGGACACCATCAAACACCTAATGGACACAGGTCTGAAAGGAAGATCTGCAGTTTTTTAACAGTGTTTTAGGATGCCTATAAAGTTGCAACAGCTCTCAGTTACAGTTCCTGGTCGTGTAGCTACTGACACCAAATCAGTAAGTGATTTACGTCTGCGACACCAGGTGACTGCAATGAATATGCTTGTAGAATGGAAAACCGGTAAAAGTATAATCCCCAAGGACCAGGATTGAGTATGGCTGCTCTGTCAGGCCCTCTTTGTTCTGTCAGACTTTAGGTGGTGGTTTGGTTTATTGCTGCCTGTAGGTGCCAGGACAGCTCTTAGTCGAGGATGATCTCATTTTCTGGGTTGGTGGGTTTCCAAGATCTCTTAAAAGTTGCTTGTTTTTGAAATTTCCTAGTCTCCGTCTGCAGTATAAGATTATGCTACCAGCTGTTTCTCACAATTACAGTTTATATGTGCTGTAGGCAGAAGAGAGTTCTGAATCCATCCATCAATAGCTCAGCCAGGGAAAAGACTGTCTGTTGACCGAAGCTTTCTTTGTGTTTGAAGGAAGACTTTCTGGTGGTTATGGATATCCAACCTGAAACAGGAGCTTTCACTAAAGTCCTCTAGTACCTGAAAACACGCATTTCCAAAGTCACATTGCCGATTTTACAAAAACACTATTAGAGTTCCTCAAGCAGTGGTAAAACGAGTGACTAAGCAACAAGGAAGCGCGAAATTCTGGCAAGAGTTTATTGTAGGTAACTGTTTCTGAAGGGGCGTCCATGTTGTCATGCAGGGCAACAGGGTTATCGAGAAGATAAATGTTGTTTTCTGGGTTCTTCACCTTTCCCTCAAATGACTTAGTCACAAAGTATCTCCTCTCAAGCTAAAGCACGTCTCCACTGGTGAAACAAGGCCTGATCCTGTGGAGTATTGTAAGATATCTTGTCAATGTTTTGAGACAGACAATTATTGTCTAGACTGGCGGATTATAAGAACAGACTCGACAACACCATGAGGGACTGCAAAGAAGACAAGAGCTTCTTTTCTCCAGGATTTCTTTATAATGTTGTTAAAAAAAAGCGTAAAAATTCCTCACACATTTCTTTTCCACATGTCGGAATGGCATGAAACTCTCACATTCAATAACTGTACAAACATCTGAGTTGGAAAATATCTTGTTCTTGGATAAAAAGTTGAAGGCAAAAGCCTGCATGCATAAATGCTTTGAGGTAAAAGTTAACCACGACTCCCAAGATGCAATTGGGGTTAAATAAATGTGATTAAGGTATTAGGAAAACTGAAAATACAATACAGTTTAATTAAGTTTTGCCACACAATCTCGGATGAATTATGCAATTTGGTGAAACTGAAATCTGATTCACGCCTCAGACTGTTTTCTTCTCAAGGGCAACAGCAGCAGAGGATTATGGGTTTTGTAGTATTTTGAGCCGTCTGCCATCACAAAATGATAGACAAAACATGATTTCTCAGAAACAAAGCGAAATAATTAAAATTGGTGATAAGAGGAGTGAGAGTCCTGTTCAAAGAAGAAAATTGCAATGGGGAACATAGAATGGGAAAAAGCCTTCCAAGGTCCAATTCTTGCACCATAACATAAAAAAACTGATACATGTAAATAGTATAGTACTTTTAGGCATCCATAAAATACCTTTAAAGCGAGGGACCAGTCAGCAAAGCATTCCCTCTGCTAATCTTTGTTATGGCTTAATTGAGAGATGTGCCGAGGCAGCTGCGAAACACCACCTGCCAGGCTTTGACCCTGGTCTGGAGCCCAGCTGGGTCCAACCAGGACACACTGTGATTGGCTGTATAGTCCATGGTTTCTCCAAGGTCACATGCATACCATAATAAGTCTATTATGGTGAGGGCAAACCAAAAGGCATGATTCAATACTCCTTCCTCACAGTTGCTTCATTGCCAAATATTTATTCAGCAGTGGTCTGATCTTTTCATTACATTCCAAGTATAAAAATAAAGAAAATACACATTTCATGTGTTCACTTGTATCTGCCATCCATGGAGGCTTTGCCTTTTTGTTGTTCCTTCTACTTATGACTTATACATTACAATGCTACCATGCCAACTGCACACTAGCAGTAGTAAGGCATTACAACCTTAATCCAATGTTACAAACTGACTCTGTGCTCTGTGAGTTGCTGTGACAAAGTGTTGTTCAGTCTTAACTGTGTGGGTGGTGAAACATGTTCATCTCGGGGGGTTTCTGTGGCCGAACAGTCATTTCCCTTTGCTGTCATTTTTCAGTACGACTGGAAAACTCTTACTGGACTAGAGTAGTTGCTCCAGTATACCGTATACTGCAGAGAAACTGATAGCCGACATTTAGGGGCTTCTTATAAATATGTGTTGAGACTACTGGGTCCGTCTCCTGGAAATCTGACCCGCAGGCTGGTGATACAGGATACGGCAAGCTAATGATGGGGCTTCCCATAAATACTTATGTGTACTCTGCTCAGAGTAATCAGTCCTACTGAGCCTGTCTACTGGAAACTCAACTTATGATACTGGATGAAGCCAATACCGTTTGTTGCATGACTTGCTATTTCAATAAATGATTTAATACAAAATTAGGCAGAATGTCCAAACTGCAAGTATTCCGATCAGATTTGGGTGTCCAGACCTCATTAATGTTTCTGCATGGATTACCACGGCAACAACATGATTTACATTGTTATGCTGGCAATGCACTGCGGCTTTCAACACTGCGACACTTAATCGTGGTTAGTTAGCTAGCTAATTAGCCACCCGTCTGTCTCCAAAGCTGTGTCCCCTCTACTCCTAGCAAAGTAGTCTGCCAGTGGCGGGGAGTAAGTCAGAAGGACCAACAGGTGGGCTAGCTAGCTAAATCTTGTGCTGTTTGTGGTCTGATAATCAGCCAATTTATTTATTTTATTTTATTTTATTTGTTTATATATTTATTTTATTTATTTATTTAAGAACAGCATTGCATTACGTGTTGTTTTTTTGCTGTCCAGATTTTCTAGAATCAATCTAGATATCTGGATATTACAAAAAACAGATTTGGACTCAGAGTTTGAAAAAAGTCTCAAGGCTTATCTACTAATTTCTACAAGAATGCTTTGATCCCACATACTGATCATCAAATGCTCAGCGCACCAAGTGTCAGTAAAACAAAAAGGCCAATGACTAAAAACTTTATCTATAAAAGCCAACTCAAAGGCAAATCCCAGAGCAACTATCAAACATGACATATATCAAGGTAATGAGTTATCCCTACTGCTGTTTCACATGAGTCAGATCATCATAAAGCACAGATGTGAAGACAATGGCATTTCTTTCTGACGGGGGAATCGTGGGTGGATGGTAGTATAGAAATGGAGGACAATTAGCATTGGGAGAGTCTAACTATCAGAGGACCACATAGAACAGCTGCACAACAGCGGGGGTTCCACAGTTGCTCAGGAGCCCCGAGAGAGACATTAACTTCCATGTATCTTGACAGAGTAAAACAGGTAATCAAACTGAAATAACAACATCTAAGCCAGCAACACATGCACCCTTCCAATCATCCTTCCATCAGATATCCAGCTGGTGTATCAAGCTGCCAGCAGAGGACGCAGAAGCTGCTGACACCAAGAAACTGAGGATTGGGACTAAAGTCAAGTGTACAAAAAGGCATGGGTTAAACAAAACACAGCTGGCTAAACAAGGCATGGGCACAGAAAGTGCCAACAGGTTCTCAATGACACAAATGTACCTGTAGTATCTGCCATGCATTATATGCCAGGAGAACATCTCACAGCTGCCAAGAGAACATCTCATAACACCAGATAAGCGTAGAGGAGAAGCATCTACGGAAAGATCCGTCCTACAACAGATATACCACCATTAAATAAAAGAGTTTACTGACATCAGAAAACACAGGAAAACTAGAAGAGGTGAACTCCAGAAGAGGCACACCAGAAGGAATGCTTACCAAAGATACTGTATGATTTCCAGATCCAGGCCCTGGCCCAACCAGAAAGCAGCTTTGGTGATAATTTAGACTACTCATGGCTGTGACACAAAAGTTTAGTTAAGTGGCTCCAATATTCAAAGAACACCATCCAATATCTCGGTCCACAAAGTGCAGTTAAAGGAGCTGCTATGGTCTAATTATCATCACACCCACTTTAGCTATATTTTCCCCCTTTCTCAGTTCATTAACACTGGTTAAGGTGTGAGTATGTGGGTGTCCTTTCATAAGCAGAGGCAGGTAGGTCTGCTAAAAAATCAGATTGGAATAAAAACTCAAAAGAAAAAAAAAAAGAGTGGGCAGTCCTTCTTTTATCAAAAGATTTCCCTTAAATTGCCCACACACATTTCATCAAATGGAAAAGCCTCTTGATTCAATTTGCTTTCCTGCATCTTCACCTACCAGAGAGCGCACACCACATTTCGCTTTGCTGTGGCATTTTGTCGATTTGTTAGTGGAGCCCATCTTCCCTTTGCCATTCATCCTTCAATCTCAGCTCAGCATTTAAGCGGAGACTGGACACATATGCAGACGGGTAGCACTCACGCAGGCCGGGGCACACATATACACAAACACATACAATACAAGCAGATAGCACCTCACATAGTTATTTTCCACCAGACATGGCAGTGAAGAAACGGATCATTGAATGAAACACAACAAATAAAATAACCTCAAAATTACATTTTGATGAAATTTAAAAGAGGCATTTCCTGTATGTGTGTGTGTGTGTGTGTGTCTGCATAGACAAACATCAGAGTCAGCTCATAAAAAAAACAAGAAAATCATAAAGATACACCTTTTTTTCTTATAAGATATCGTACCTGTGTGGTGATGAAAATACTCTTAAAGAAAGTCCTCTGATCAGAAAACAGACCCTGGCTGGCTCATTGTAATTCACAGCTGCAAGCCAGGCTACAAGGCTGCACTATCGACATGGCAACATGTGTAGAGTATCCTTCCATGTTCTTTTAAATATCTTGTTATATGAGATTAAAGCGCATCTTACAAGATCTATATTATGCATCTATTAGTGTTCATACCCCGAATGTATGAATTTGATAATGCAGGCATATATTATGCATCTCCAGAATGCGTCTATGTGTTTAGCAATACACACGCGGTGCCACATATGTAGGAAGCCTAAAAGTTCCAATGGGAATATTCACAACCACTTGTTTGAAAATGAAAATGGTTGTATTTTCTCTGAATGCCCCCCGCTGGCTTCATGGAGAGGAAGAGAAACGTTTCAGCGGACCCCCTCCTGTTTTAGTTACGGCCCCTTCACTCTGTGCACTCTTTTCTAGCATTTCCAGGGAAATCACAGGCCGACACAGACAGCTGCCTGACTCTCACTGTTGTATGGTATGTGCAAGTATTTTTGTGTTCTGGTACGTGTGACAAGTGTACAATTTTGTGACAGTGTTTGACGCTTCCTGTGTCTGAGAGGGTGAGTTTGTCTTGTCAGCATGGAACAAACAGTTCTATGAAGCTCAGCTCAACTAAGACTCGCTCTCAACAAACCTGTTTAACAGCACTTTGAAGTTCTGCCCGTTGCTTTACCATATTGCCGCTGTTGGAAACATACTAACTTACAGCAGCATTAAGAAAGTAGGCTTAATGCACAAGCCCAGTGTCTTTATAGCAGTGGTGAAGGAAGTACTTAGATCCTTTACTTACAAGGATATATCGGATTTATTGAAGTGGGGCTGTATGAGGTACTTATCCATAGTCAGTGTATTACCTGCAGGAGATGGTGTTCGTCACACCCCCCAGTTTGGAGAAGCAGGCTGAGGCACCAGCACGGAAGCAAAGCAGTGGACTGCTGTGGACGGCATAACAGCAATTATTTTAGCCACCAAAGAAAAAGCCAACCTAAATAAATCAGTAGTTTAAGTGTACACTATATTTAGATAGTTTCCTTGCTTTACCTTGCCGTCAGACAGCCCTGTTTAAGTTTGCATGGGGGGAAGTGAGGTCATCTGATGCTCACATGAAAGCCACCAGACTCCCTTGGTAAAAACAGTAATTTTAACTTGCAGAACATTGGAATTACTGGTATACTGCTTTTGTTATATACAAAAATATTATCAGCAAAATGTCCTTCAGTATCAGAGTACAAAAAAACTCATAATGCAGCATATGCTATTTATGGTTTTAAATTATAACAGAATATTATGTTATTCTGTTTTTAATAACGAACAAATGCATTTCAGAATGTCAATATGAGCCAATTTTAGTCATTTGTTTTGGATAGATTAGTAAAATAACACCAAATCATATCATATGACATATTTTTTTAAGGGTGAAACATAACTGCTTATTAAGAATTTAGTGGACAAAAATGTATAAAGTAGCATAGAATGGAAATATTGAAGTAGTATGTGAAAATTTTACTCAAGTATAGTAATAGTACTGTAACAGGATATTTGACAGGGCAGTCTTAGCCAATTGTAGTTAACCTCTGTAAATAAACTGTACTGCAAGGCCTTTTTACTGTATTACCAGTGCTGCAAAACAGTTTTGTTCATGTTCACAATAGTTAAGTGCAGTTGCCTCTGTGTCAGTGTCTGTTTGACTTAGGATCTAGCTGGTTTCCATTCCAGCAGTTAAGAGCCTTTCTCAATAAATTGATTCTTCCTCCGGCAGTCACTACCTGGTCCAGTTAGCAGACATTTTAATCAGTATTTCAGAATCCTTACTCGAGTAATTTCTGTAATTCTAACAAACTTCTGAGATTAGAAAGGCAAAAACAATTTAATTGCTTGACACCTTTTGCTTAAACTGTGTGTCAAGACCACAAATCATACAGTTTAAAGAGGCTCATAGCAACTTCACAAATCTTAAGGTGTTGCATGACGATCATCCAAGAAATCAATCAATATGCTGCCAAACAAGCATTGACGGCTGCATTCAAACAACTGTCAGTCAAACAGTCATCAATGGACATTCAGTCTTCTAAACCTTTCCGCTTTGTGCTTTGGCAAAAACCATGGCCACCTGGATTCATTTTGCACAAAAGTAGCTGCAGTAACTGAAAAAAATCATTTTCAGAATAAATGGCCTGCAGCTGCCACCATTTTCTCTTTCCAACCTAACCTGTAGTAAACTAAAGGGAAAAATATTAAATAACATTGATGGCACACTCACTTTTCTTTCTAACTAAGATAGTGGGATGAGTTTCTCTTTCACAAATAACATCTTTACTTCCTCTATGCTTTAGGACAGCTTCTCCATATATACAGGCCGAATACAGTCCTTGGCTGAATCTAATCAGATCCAAATCAAAACTCTCTTTAATGTAAGCTTACTTTTAAAACACTCATGACACAATTAATCTGTCTGTAATAAGCCTGTTTAACAAGATGAGTTGTCTCATTTGAAATTATGCTTTGGGTATTTTTCAGCTTGACACAGCTTTACAAGGTATTTAACTTTATAGCAACAACATAACCTGTAATGACACTCATGTCTGCTTGTGTGGGTGCACCAAGGTCTGGAAATTGCATCTGTCAGAAAGTCTGTGGGGCTGAATACGCATACTCATACAACACTGAAGCAAGCACCAGCATCTCTTAATAGCTGGAGTTGCCTAAAAGCAGCTAACTCTCAAACACAACATATTGCCTAAATGAAGATGACATATACACAATAATGAATGAAGTTGCTGCATGGGACATCACCAGCAATATAGCTTTTAAGGTGCAGCAGATGATTCTGGAGATTGAATTTTTAGTTACATTGGTATTTGACAACCTGGGAATGAGCATCAACGACAAAAGTGACATCAGCATTTGATAATGTGCAAATGAGACTCCAGATTGACACACTGCAACTTTAACAAGCTCTTTGGAATGGATGGAAACTACTTGTGGTGATACTGGTTTTGAGGTCTTGAGGTTTTTGCTTTCCCATCTTGGTTTTTGGAGCTGGAAATTACCCTGTTTGGACAAGAGCGTATATTTGGGGAGGTTATAAAGATAACCAGCACACCTGAGCCAGGTACCGTTTGCATTCCAAACACTAAGTTACCATCTAAAACTAGCTAGCTTCCGTAACTTACTTCATCATGTTTAGCCAACCACTGCTTATAGTTGACTTTCAATAACTGAAAACAATCTTATGGCTGTTTTAATATACACAAGGCTATAATTATGCATTGTTGTGTATCCTGACAGATAGGTAACCATGGTCGCGTTTGTCTATTACAAGGTCACTGTGACCTAGCCTTCTTTATTTTATGCTAAATCGGACCATAATTTACAAGATAACATCATGCTGTATTGAAGAAGGTTGAGACCATAAACTCATTAAGAAAATGTTTGTTGAGGTAACAAATTAAAAAAGAGCACAGGGTTATTTTCTCATCGACTACTACACAGTCAGTGGAGTCGCCCCCTGTAGGCCATTAGAATAAATGCAGGTTTATGGTACTTCAGCATTGGCTTCATGTTTCAGGCCCAGAGGTGGGTCACTTTTTTCCCACCCAAAATATAGTCCATGGCTCCAACATCTAGTTTGTATCCAGGTGCTGCCTACAGTAAGGTTAGTGTGTTTGCCCAATCAGAGGCAGTTACTAGGCAGAGGAGAATAATCACACCAATCGTCCTTTCATGTGTGTATGTTTTCCTGCGCTGCTAGAAAAGGAGCAGGAAAAAAAGTCACATTCTCTCTTTGGCTTGCTATTACAACCATGCCATTACATTTCATCCTTCACACTATCCTGATAATGCCTCTCTGCAGTCATTAGTGATGTATCTGGCTGCACTACACTACCCCAAAACAGAAAACCAGGTGGTGTCAGCACCTTTTCCAAACATTTCACCTTTCATTCAATGGCACTTTGCTCTGTATGCCACACATAATACACAGTCTGACTGGGCTGCCAGGAGTAATATCTTCTAGCTTTTCCATCATCTCCTTGTCCATAATATGCCGAGGGATAGGTTTCCTACTCCCCGATCAGGTCACAGCTCCGGGGATGATGCTGGCAGTCAGTACACTGCAGAGTGACGGGCTGCCTCTGAGTGTCACTTTTCCTATTCACGCTGCCTTTGCAAACAGCCGTACCTGGGGAGAAGACAGTGGCCTCTCTACTGAAGTTCTTATGTCGGCTCTTTCAGGGGTAATACAGGGCAAAGGTCAAGACACATGGCAACATAGTCAGTAGACTTCCTGACCTCTGCAATTCTGTCTCAACTGCATAGGGAGCAGCACAGATCACATAGTTCCACGACTCTGCCACACTCACTGCCCTCTTTGCAACTGAGCTCCGCGGGGGGGAACGCTATAGAAGCAGTCGCGCTGCTGCTGGAATCTCATAATGGAGTCAGCTTTGCAGTCAGGAAAGTCCAGCAGGTCCTGAAGGCTGACAGCAATATGGTCAGCAATTAGGCATTAGAAACACCCAAGTCTAGAAAGGTCAAAGTCAAAGAGAATGTTAGAAAGACGACTTTTATTTTGTAGCTGCTTTTTAGAGTAAGCCCTTGTAGGATTGGTACAATCAAACTGTCTGTGGACACACAGTACATTCAGGTTTCTGAGGGCAAACCTTCAGAGCTACAGGGTCCAAAGTATGTTTAAAAAGAAAAGTTTGAACAAAGTGTTTATATATTCTTTAACAGTTCTAAAAGTATTAATGTCTTCTAAAAAAAGTGTATACCAGTTCCCAAAAGGGGTAATAGCAATTCCTAATGACCACATTTAAAGGTAAGGCAGTGAAACAGTGAAAATGAGGATAATAGAGACCTACTTTTGGACATTTTCTCCTCAAAGACATTCAAGGTGTTGCACTTAGTTTTTACACATAAATAGTGATGTAAGTACTCGTGTGAAGATTGAAAGACAGCCTGGGAGAGTAGTTCAAATCACGTGTACTTTCTTACTGCACACCTGCCTGATTGTTGCGTGAAGTGGGTGTGCTTGTCAAATTTGTGGGTTTTGGAAACTGACAGGAGTGATCAATTGAAGAAAATGGGCTTCAGACACTGTTTAACCATTTGACAAGCACTTTGTTGAAGCATACTGAGGGCTTAATGCCTGGGAAATACAATAAAATGTAGTTATTATTTTTTCTGTTACTCCCAAGGACGGATCATAAAATTATGGACACAGACAAGAAAAAGGCCCCACCATCTTTCTTTTAGGAGTAAGACACCTCTTGTTTGTCATTTCGTAGCTGATATAGGAATTTTTTTGTGGTTTTGACTCATGTTGAGCATTTTTTTCGGTCACTTTTAGACCTTTTTTCCACCTCTTTGTAATATTTTTTATAATTCTTTGTGGTATTTTTTTTATGTCTTTGAGGTGTACATTTCTCCTCAAGTGAAATTTTGTAGATGAAGGCCAGGGACTGTGCCCAGGTGGCCCGTTTGGTGATCCATCCATGTCCCTGACATTCTTACAATCACAGTACTTCATTTTAATTTTTACCTCTGCTGCAGTTAAACAAAAGTTCAACCTGTATCTGTCCTAATATGCCCAATTGGCCCATAGCGATGGCACTGATATCTTCTTGTATCGTCTATAGTCTCTGCTGCTTTAGACCTCACATGCTGCCGGCGCTGCAGTTGTAGTTTGTGTAAGAGAAAGAGAGTTATATAAAAGAGGGAGAAGTAGAAACAGAAAGAGAAAGTATGTGTAAGACAAAGAGAATGAGATGGAGAGACGTAGGGAGAGGGAGAGGTGTAATGGCAAAGCTGTCTCTCTCAGCTCTGGGGCCGGGTCATGTCAGTCTGATCTCATTATCCAGCACTTAGTCCTAGAACAAACAGCCAGTGGCCTCCTTCCTTCCCTCCATCGCTCCATCTCTCTCTCCCTCCATCCCTTCCTAACGACTAGCACTGCTCATGTCCTAACAACTCGCTTGGCTCACTTACTGTCTAATGACTGCCACTCCTTATAGCCTGTGCTTCAAATCCCATTTATCTCCACTATTGCAGGCTCACATTCAGACCATTCTGTTTCTAATGCCCTGGGAGAACACAGAGGGGAGAGAGAGGGAGGGAGAGAGAGAGAGAGAGAGAAAGAGAGAGAGAG
>CAFUXE010000547.1:1021558-1062036 GCA_903364295.1 Serranus cabrilla | reverse complement strand
AGAGAGAGGGTGAGGGTGGGAGGGTCAGGTGAATAAGTGGGAGGGTTGGAGAAGGAAGGTATCAGAGGAGGAGGGAGAGAACTTCCTTCTGACATAAGTCATGGCGGTAATGCAGCTTTTAGGTGTTTCCATCAATCTCAAACTCAAAATAGTCAGGTGCTCGTTTCCTCCCCTTCCTTCCTCACTTCATTTTATGTCGGTCTTCGAGTGGCAGGATATGTTTTGTGGTGATGATCTCCTCCCTCCTTCACTTTGATGTCATCCACTCTCATCCTCTTCCTTCCCCTCTGTCCCCCCTTTCCTCTCTGTCTTTGTCCTGAGTGTTAATGTGTTAGATGGAGGTCTTTCACCCGGCAAGCACCATTACAGTAATTTCCTCTGAAATTTGAATGACGGCGATCCATTATTTATCTCAGACTTGCTCATTACTCCCCAGCTCATTGCATACCCTCCCAGACAAGGCTCTCACAGCCACTCCAGACATTACTTTATTAAGAGGGCGAGGCTGCAGCGGGCTGTCATGAACAATACTGTAATAATGCAGGTGTGTTGCAAGCAATGGTTAAGTTCATCATCAAGACAGGATAGCAGGATGGGTTTCACTGTTGCCTCGAAGTAAATTACCATATTCCCTGCTGGCAATATAGCAGTTCAGCTATCCAGAGAATTTCTTAACAATTTCTGTAACTTTGTGTTGCACTGAGCTCAGAGTGCAACTTGCACTAAGCATTTAGTATTCAACAAACACATGTCTCGTAAACACATGGCAGCTCAGGTTCAAATCAAGTGCCTTCAACATAACCTTGGATGCAAGCAGCACCAGTTCCTACGTTAAGTTCTTTGTATACAGGGCTTTGAAATAAGGGCTTTATATGATTCCAGTGTACTTTTAAACTAAAATTAAATTGATATTCAAAAAAGTTGAATAATGCATTAGTTGTCATTTTAAAAAAAGTGACATATTACTTTGCATCAACTAAGATTAATTATCAAGAAATGTACAGTAAACATTACAGCGTTTAACCTTACATATAGCCACATATCAGATCAGATAATGACACACTTAAAAGTGAAAAATAGTCTTAATGGCATATGAAGTGCCAAGCACAAACAAATTCGCTCCAGTTGCTCACTCACCATGGCCTTATACGAGACTATTCCAGCCGATTTGACGTGTTTATCACTAACGCAGTTGTTTTTCAGACAGCTTGTTCCTCCTTTATGGAAAGTGAAGAGCCAATTGATATGCAAACTTGACAGCGTCCCTGTGTTAAATATCAAAACATATAAAAAGCATCAACACAACTGATTAGTAAATGTATTATTTATGTATTTGTGAGGGGTTACAGTACTTTGCTATGGACAAATGGATCTTAACTTAACTTTCAAAAGAGGATGCCGTTGGAGTTATTTGGATATAACAGTGTCTTGTCACCCTGTCATCTGCCATGGCACACAACTAACTGGAGCATGCACCGAATAGCTAAATTACTTGATAAAAGACACATTTCAATGATTTTTCAGCAAGTCTGAAATTGCATATAAGCCATTTTACATAACTCGTTTCTTGGTAAAAAACCATCACCCTATTACGTTTGTATTCTACCCCGAAATTAGAAAGTGGTTAGTTTAACTAGCTAGTTTCCATTTTCACTTGGAAATATTTGGCAACCTCTCGGCCTGAAAATTGAAGCTAATGTGGAAGTGCCTTAAACCTTCAGTCTTTCTATCAGCCAGTAGGAGGCGGCTCCACTGGTTGCAAAAAGAAGTCAGATTCTATAGAAGTCTATGAGAAAATTAATCTATTTCTCACTTGATTAATTACCACATTTATAATTTTTCCTCAAGATTTCATGGTCTCAAGCGTTAATTTCAAGTCTTCTTCAATACAGCGTGATGGCCAGTTTGTAAATGATGGTCTCATTTAGAGTGAAGTAGAAGATAAATCAGAGTATGCTTTAGGGTGGGGCACACTTCATCCGAGTTTACTGTAACATTAAAATCACTTATAAATGTCTTGTTCAGTAATTGATTGGACTAAAAGACACTCAAAGGAGTCAAATGTTCATTTTGAATAACAACTGTCCCTTGCTCACGGAGCTAGCTAGCTAGAACTACGGTTCGCTGATGACGGGGCGTTATTTGGGCTCCAGATCTGCAAGTGCTGGCTGCAGAAAACTAATATGGCCGCAGCCATGAACCAAGATGGTGACAGCCATTATGCTGAACTCGAGGCTCAGAAAGTGTACAAAATTTTGGTGACATCCGATAGACAATTTCTGTCATTTTTACACAGTCTGGAAAGTGAACATGAGCACTCGTCCTCCCAACACATCATTTTTTATTCCTGTTATTTCGACACCTGCTAGGTCATAGGCAGCCCCTGGACATTGTGTTTATCCAGCATTATTTCAGCTAAACTTTTTATGAATTTTCATTGCTGTTAGCATTACAAGCATATGTAATGTACAAGTGCCATATTGTTCTGTTATGTTTAACAGAAGCTAGACTGCAGCTGATAAATCCAGCAATCATCAACTCACACTGAAACAAATTAGATTGATAAAGCAGTACTACAGGTTAGAGGGAAAATGTGTATTTTTCTATTTGAAAGTAACCCGCCCCTTTAACCAGCATTATGTGAAGTCATTTGGCCATGAATTTAATACATCTTTAGATTTCATCTCTATGGTAGCTGTCATATTCAAAGAAACTGTGCTGCCTCTATGTCAAATAACCTTGCTGCCTTCAAAGTTAGTTTTCACCTTTGTAAATGAGAATGCCAACACTCTAGATAATCTCTTCCATAGAAACCAGCTGCATTGACGGAGCATCCATGTACCATGGTGTGTTAATGTATACAGGACACATAAAGAGGGGATGTAAAGAGAAAACAGAGCCAAAGGAATGAAGCACCAGTGTTATTATTAAAAGCCTGAATAAATGTACTCACATCTGATGAAACCCTTTTCTCCTTCTCTTCTCAGAACATAGATAAATGAACTGCAAATCAGGCTAGTGTAGAGACAATGTTATTAATCTCAGACTTTACTCAAGGTTTATGGAATGGTGCTTAATAAAGCCTCACACATACAGAATGTTCTTTGCTATAACTGGTAATGATTATAGGATATTAATGTCTGCTGAAACTAATGAATCTGCAGCACACACATGACCTCTTTTGGCACTGAGCAGCATTACAGTGATAACTCCCCAAGAAGCGGACTTCTCAATTTCTCTGTGCTGGGATCCATCTCCTTTCACTTATTTCCACCCTGATATCATGAACCTCCCCCTTTTCTCCCTCTCCCCGCCGCCTGTGACATCAATTGCAGCAGGAGACGTGAGGGATCCAGTGAGTAAGGCTCCGTCTCCGCTGTCAGACAGCCCTCAGTCACAGTCTCTACCCCTGTCTGGCGCTGAGGTATACACATATGGCAAATTAATCCCTATGCCCTGTCTGCCGCACATAGTGCTCATGTCAAAAGTAGTACGCTGTGTGGAGACCGGGGTGACATTTTGGAAAGACAGACACACTGTGGGAAGCCATTACACTACGAAACAACACATCGAGAGGAAGCGATGGAGAGCGGCGGGCCTAATGAAAGAGAGACTTTGAGAAAAGGAGAAAGAAAGAGGATTAAACAGGCAGGCTAATGAAGGGTAAACGGAGGGACACAAATAAAGCAGCTAATGAGACAGATGCATCAACCTGCTGTGACCTTTTCCTCTTTATCTAATCATGCATGCCTTATTATGGTCTTTTTATTCACTGTTTACCATTAATAATAGTTGTTGCTGTCTCTTAGGCCCCCATGCAGCACTCACGCAGATTACAGGCTCAAATCAAAACCATTTGCTTTACTAACTTGCATTTGTTTCACTTACTCTTTTATCTATTGATTGCATTCATCCCGTGCATTCACCAAGGTGGCTATGGGTTAAAGAAATAGATGATAGAGCTTACCTTTTTTGAAGCTGGTGCTGAAGGTGATGCCAGTGACTCATTCAGGTCAAATAAATGTGAAAAAAAAGAAGAAAGAAACGTTTGGAAGCACCTGACCTGTGGGTTAACTCAGGTCCAGCATCAAATCTTACAGCAGCTCAGTAGTCGATACTGGCCAGGGAGCAGGGCTACATGCCAGTCTTTTTTGCTGTTGTCATGCTGGTGAGATCAGGGAAAGCAAGTGCCCTTTTTTATTTGCCAGGTGGCAGAGGACACTTTCATTCCCTGACACGACTGACGGATGCCACAGCTATTGGAGTTAACCTCTAAATACGCCTTTGATACAGCAGTTTAACATTACATTTCAAGCAAAGCACACAAAGAACATTTCAACCATGTGTGATTTTTTTGCAAATCGACAAGCTTTTTCCTTTTTACCAATCCGCTGAGCCTTCTTCACCAGATGTTCAACCACAGCTGGATTTGTGCTATCAGGTGCTTCAAATTGACCATGCTCGATTTAATTGCTTGGTTACTTTGTTATCTTCATCCAAATGTAGTTTCTGAAATCATTTTACAAGCTAACTAAATCAAACCGCCATATGCCTTGGTGTGTTTTCGCCAGCTTAGAAGGAATGGAGCTCTTAAACAACAACAACTGCTGCTCTCTCTCCCTTCCCCTTGAGAACCCGGGCTGAGGCTGGGAGCGTGCTGCTGTTTTTACAGCATAATGCTTTCCCATCAAAGATGGAGAGGCTCAACTAAATGACTAATGACATTTTTACACGGAAGCACAATTATTTGTGTTTATCTCCGCGGAGGAGAAGACAAAAAAGGCTCGGCGATATAGATAGAAAGAACATGTTTCTGCCATGTTTCTTTGACAGTTCTCAAAGGAAGTAAATCCCTGGAGAACCATTTGAAAAGGTCCATACTGGAGAGTGAAATTAAATGCTGGGTTGTTTGATCTTTGAAACACGGTTTGTTCTGTCTCAGGAGATGCCTAAGCACCAATCAGTACTCTGAATTCTACAAATGCAAAAGCAGACACTCGGATGAACCAAATATATTTTTTTACCTTTATTATCCGACTGTGTGAGGGTATTTCACTGCTAAAAAAAAATAATTTATTTACAACCTTACACCTGTCTCATTCAATGCTGTGAATTAGAGAAAGAAAGGTGTGGCGCCTCTTAAAATGATCACTCGCTGTACTCAGAGGTTGCTGTAGGGCAAGGCTATTCGGTAGATGTTTTCAAAAGCAACAAAAATTTAGGCTTCTCTTTTTATGTCGTCTTTATTTTCCATTTGCTTTCCTCTTTACATCTCACCTGGGAATAACTCTTTCAAGACAACCCTGCACACAAAAGGAAATGGTCTCTGCGTACGCTATGAAGCCGAAGAAATAGCAAATCCTATTAATGCCTCCGAATGTGCTGGAGTCAGATACAATGCTAACACATCCGAGTGTATTTATGTCACAGGAGCTCCTGTGTTTTGTTTTTAGTGTGGAAAGTGCAGATCCATGTAGGTTGAGAAAACAACAGCCCTTGGTTTAGGGGGAAGGGAGGGAAGTGGCAGGACTACAGGGATCAGAGATCAAACCAATCGCCTGCAGTGAGAGGAGAAAGTAGAGAGGGAGGGAAAGGAGGAGGAGGAGAGTTTGATGGAGAGAGTTACAGAAAAGTGCTCTTATACACAGCCTACGGGACTCTCAGGTGTGAGGGAGGAAAAGGACGACTGTCTATTTTCCGATCTCATTCCTGTCGAGATCCCGCTCTCCATCCACGCTATTTAGGTTGTGCGTGAGTGCGTGTGCGTGTGTGTGTGTGCGTGCCTGTGTGTGTTGGTATCTTCCAGCTTGCCTGGAGACATGGCACTGTGTTTCACAGCTAGATCAGCAATAACAACCACTTCCACTACCAGAGCTGTCACATGCCGCCGCTAACAAAGCTACAGCTCCCACTGCTTACACAGGTCACATTTAACAAGGATAACAGCATGGATAGTACCCACACTGTGCTTAATGCCTGTTTCACATCAAAACTATATCTAATTTCACAAAGACTACAGTAATCACGCACAAACACACACACACACACACCTGCTTTGATCATGTTTTTTTTTTTTTCTAGAATTAAAGCCATTTCAAAAACAGTGCCCCCAATGTTTAAAGGAAGAAAGCATTGAAATGAAGAAGTTATTGAATTAATTAGGGTTGAATTTGAATCAATAGCAATGGTAGCAAAAAGATGATATTAAAAAACATTTTGTAGAATAGTCACTGGTTTCCACCTCTCCACTCAAGGCTAATCCTTAAAGGGATGGTTCTGATTTTTTTATTGGAGTTGTATGAGTTGTTTATCCTTCAGTTTATGGTGGTTGGCATGCCCCCAGTTTGGCGAAGCAGGCAGAAGTACTGGTTCAGAGGCCAAGCAATGGTCTCCTGTGGAAGGGGTCAGCAACTTAATGTATTTTACCACCTACAAAAATCAATATCAGTTAATGCTTTATTATGTTTGCTATATTTATAATAAGTGCACCACTTTACCTTGCTGTCAGATGGCCTTTCAGAGCTGGCATTGAAGCTGTTATCTATGCTCCTTTCAAAGCCACCAGATTCATCAAAACATCAATTTTACCTTATGGGACACAGGAGCTGATCTACTGCTGCCTCAATTGGTTAGTTGGTCTGTGTTAGTGTGCTGCAACATGGAGCCGAACGTTATGAAATAAGTTTTTGCTAACTCTGCACTGATTTTGCACAAATCCTTTCTCCCCCAGTTGATCTTAAATGATTTTATACATTTTTGTGGAGTACTTTATGTGTTTTCTTGCCCAGATGTCAAACTCTTGCTCGTGGTCTTAGACCAATGACTTTGGCCTGCACCGGAGTACAACTGCAGCGTTCACAAGTGACAAAACCAACCGTGACAAGGATTTTAGGTATGCTGGCCATCTACTGTAGATAATACAAAGACTATGGACAAGTACCTTGTACAACCCTACTTCAAAAAAACAAATCTATCCCTTTAAATGGCTGAAAATAAATGTGGAATTTGCAGCCATTGTGTGAAAAGAAGTGTTAGCCAGCTCAGTTTCTCTAGAAAAATCTTCACTATTGTGCCAAAAAATAATTAAACATGCAACTAATTCCGAGGCGAGGTGCAGCAAATAATACCTTGATGAAACAATTAAACACAAACACTATTGGACACTTAATAGATCCAGCACCATTCTCCTGCTTATATATCTCTTTTCTCTTTCCCTCTCATTATTTGCAGTGTAAGCAGCAGAAAAAAGGATTTTTTATCCCCCGCCACCAGAGACACAATATAATGGCAAGGAAGATAAAAACAAGGAGAAGAGGGAGATATAAAGGACACGGATAGATAGTGTATATAGATAAATAGACAGAGAGATAGAGAGAGGGAGAAGGACGTGCAGGCTCGTCCCGAGGGAGGTGCTGGCCTTAATTATGCTAGTGTGGCTCATCAGTCTCCAGGCTGGCCTGTGGCCTCCACGTCCCTTCTCCTTGTGGACTGGGAATTATACATCGCTGCAGTGTTTGTCCATAGAATTAGTCTGACAGATTAACAGCTAAACACCCACAGATCACACCAGGAGCCCACGGGGACTCTGCTGCCTGGGGAGCCCTGCCCAGACAAAGAGAAAGATAGATCCAGGGAGAAAAAGTAGGAGTGGGAAAGAGGAGGAAAAGGGCTTTCGCTTTCTCATTTTCCGAGGCACAGAGAGAACTTTACCTGCTTGGTTATTTCTGTCTGAAAATCTCGAAGCCCCAAAGGCAGCAAGGGGCTAAAGTTTTGGAAATAAAGAGAGAGAAAGGAGAAAAAAGAAGTGAGTGAGGAAGAAATTGGCTATAATGGGGATAGATGGGGCAATGTAAAGGGCTGCATAGACTGGATGAGAGGAGAAGCAGGCAAGTCATGCAGGGACTTGCTAATTGGAACAACAGCAGCAGTACTCTATTCCTGAGTGACTAATTCTATGCCAGGAAGTATTGTTAGTGACATCTTCCACTCAGTGTAGTGCTTTCCAGCGACAAATGTTAAGAATGGTGACAAAAAAAAACCCAAGAGAGGAGGCATTTTATTACTTTATAATGGCTTGAGAGAATGTGCACTCAACGGAAAAGGGAAATGTAGATTTTGGAAATGAAAAAGTGAAATAACATGTATGAGTTTTAAGAGGCAAATCCAGTCAAGTCTAGTCCAGTTCACAAATGTTTTTTTCTTTAATTTCACAGTTTAAATGTGAACATGGAAAGCACAAACTCCAAAGCTTCAAAGCCTGCTTGATTGTGTCTTTAAAAGAAGAAAGGAATTGGCTTTTTAAATGTGACAGCATCTGGGGTGATTTTACAGACCTTTCTGTATTTTTCTGTCATTACCCTTTAATACAACAGCACAGTGTAAGTGTATTTGACTGTAAAAACTAATAAATAAAATAAAAAAATAAACACAAGTGCCTTCAGGTTGTGACCTGTTTGACAGGAATTAAGTTTTGGTCGTAGAAAATAGGAATGTATTGGTTACATGCAATGCATATTTAAAGATCCCCTCTGGTCATATGGAGATATAATACAAATAGTCTGCTTGGAACAATAATGTGCTAAAAAAGAGAATCATTTCTAAATCAAATCTTTCAAAATACATCTAATGCTTCTACCTTTTCACAAATGCCAGAATCTATAAAAATGCTTTTATTGTTTAAATGTACCTGCTGGACACGAGATATCATCTGCTTTATGTGCACTGATGTCTTCACGTTTCAACACTTTTAGAGGTTGCACATATGCAAGATTGACTGAATGAATATCTGTCATGTGACAAATCATGTTTGCAGGCCCGCCCCTTAAATAAGCACACAAGTCGTGTTTCTCTGAACATTTTGAAGATTATATAATATGTGCATAAAAGTTTTTATGCTCGCTTGAGGTGGTTTTTGTCTCTTTAAAAAAAAAGTGTAAGTGCTAAATAGGAATTTTTCGTAATACGTTCTTAAGTAGCCATCATTAAGTAGTCACATGACTGATCAGCTGTCTCCGCTCTGCTGGTCAAGGCGAGCTGACATGAAAGAACAATTATAAGCTGCTCTCAATAGAATCCAATTCCTGAAGACTTTTCTCTTGTTTTCTGACATGGGTGGCCAAAGTTGTCCGATTAACAAACCCTTTTACTGGTGTTTTTTCTGTCTTGTGCAATCTCTTCTTCTTCTACTGTTTACTGACAGATTAGTCCACAGTAATATATTTCACTGCTATCTTCTGTTTATTCTCTCTAAGCCAGTTGATGGAAATGTCTCCAATTCACATTTTCTTTAATTCTTTCATTTTCTCCACTTCCTGCAGATGAGTGTAAAAGTTCAAATGTCCAACTGTGAGAATAAGAAGAAAAACATAAGCTTAATGTTTTTGTTTTCATGGTTCTGGGTTGTAAATGTTATTTTAGTTGCATTTCCTGTATGATAAAGTAAATACTGTAACATGTGAAATAACTGTGTAGTCATAAAGATATATAAAATAAAAAAGAATCATTGCTCTCAAACATGCAGTCAGGTGAGGTGTAACGAGGAACAATCGTGGGAAAAAAGAAACTCGAAGCATTACATTATTTGTGAAACAGAATAATGAATCACTGTAAAAGTTGTCGCCATAAATAAGTGTTGAACACCACAAAGACACTGGTGCTAAAATATACTGTCACTTGATCAAAAGGCTCTTATGCATGTGTCAACTTTCATATTGCTCGCAGACAATATTGCTGCGAGAGAACACTTTACTGCGTGTTGCTTCTTCCTGGCTTGAAATGACTGCGTTGTGCAGCTGCGGCGGCACCGACTCCAGAGTGCCCATGGAGTAAATGAAATGCTGTTTATGTTTATTCTCATTCTATGAAACAACCACTCCAGTGAGCTGCGAGCATAAACACCAAGTTCCCTCAGATCTATTCATTGCCTTCCTGTTTTGATCACGATAGTATGACAGACAAATGCAAAGTGGCTGCAATGAGAGGCGATGTTATTTTGAGGCTTGGCTTCTGAATTCCACTTAACTCTGGTGACAAAGATATTATACGGCATTATCTTTGTGTGCAGGAGGGGGGGGCTATACCTGTTCTCCTGACAAAGGGCAGCTTTTCAGGAGGAGACAATGGTGTCAGGCTGGAGGAGCCCTGTTGTAATTGAGTATTAATGAAGGTGGCGAGGAGGGGGATGCCTGATGTCTGATCTGTTAGCAATGGCAGGGCCTCTGTGGCGCAGGCAGCTAGTGTCTCTGTGTTTTAGAGGATTTGGTTATCTATTATGTATGAAGGATTAGTCTCCTTCTGCTCCTTCCACCGGCGGGATATCAGCTCCTCGATAGCCTTGACTGCCAGGCTCCACACTTGTTTGCAGATTTAGAGCCCCCACCGCTTCACCCATCCCCCCGCCCTCCGAGTCCTGTTTAACCTTGAAGACGGAGAGCCAGAAGTCCTGCTAACGATCAAATCCTGGTGGGAAACACCGCTCGTGGTCTCTGGAACATAACTGGTGGCTCAGGTGGCCTGGGACAGCACAGAGTAAGCGGTTAGTGCCAAAATGGAACACACACACACTTACATGAACACAGGTACAGTACGGCACACACACACAAACTGTATATTCACAGCCGCTACACACACTGGTTCCTGCATATATATTTATATATATCTATACACAATGGGGCCGCAGGGTTCAGCTGCTCACCGACAGCTTAGAATTGGCTTGTTTCATATGCATATAAATATTAATAAAAGATCCTCGACGGGCCACAGTCCGGCTATGCTCCTGTAATCTCTTACAATTGAAAGCCAAGGCTCATGAGATGAGAAGGAGAGGAGGCACAGAAAGAAGGAAGGAGAAAGAGAGAGAGAGACAGAGAGAGAGAGAGAGAGAGAGAGAGAGAGAGAGAGAGGGAGAGGGAGAGGGGAAAAAGAGAAAGAGGGAGTATAAAAGGCCTTTGTGATTTATCATTCTGAAAATGTCTCAGATGTGGAGAAGGTCTGTAATCCATCAAGATCTCTTTTCTTATTAAATTCTTCAGGATACACTTTCCACTCCCTAAATGTGGTTCACTGTCCCTTTTGATTTGATGCATAAATAGATAAAGGAGCAACAACTAAGTGAAACACCCATGCCTTGGGAGACAAAGTACGGTTTATGAAATTACGTTTGCGATATATGTACACTGCAGCACTAATGCCATGCCTCTGATGATATAGTACAGATGAGTAAAAAGCCATGTGGCTTTCTTACTTGTCGGTATCAGAACTGACACACTTTTTATTTTTTTCTAAATAAAACGCAGAATGTTACACGATTTATTAGCTTTTCAAAAGTATTTCCCATGCGTGCAAAACTAGAAAACTACTGACAAAATGGTGCTTTTCCACTGAAACGCCATTCAGAGAGCACTTTACACAGAAGACTTGATTGATCAAGACACAGTGCGCAAAACAGTCCATTCTCTTCATTCAATTTGAAGTTAGTGTATGATGTCCTGGATCTGAGCACAATGCAGAATTACCAGCTCCGCTACGCCGTAGACTGAGCTGTTTGAGTTCTGTTGCAAATTTCCAATAGAAATCACTCATGTCAACATCATTTTATAGTATTCTTCTCTTAAATTCTTTTCAATCTAGGTTTGACTTTGACAGAATTATTCATAACACCTGTCCTGAAAAAATCTGTCGCCACAGCCAGCAAAATAATATGAAGGCTTTTGTGCTGCTGATACAATAAAGGGGCTATTCAGCCCAAAATCCAAGGATCCAAGAAAGAAAACTCACCCCGAGAGTAGATGCATGCTTCCTTTGGCATGGTGACACAATTGGCACATGCAGTTTTATTGAAAAAAAGTGGTCCCTACAGAGAGCTGCTTGCAACAAGGTCTGTGGATTATTTTCAGTAATATTCAGTAATTATGAATATTAACATTGCTGTTGAGTTTTTGACGCTCTGAGCACCACAAGCCAAATGCCTCCTTGTTCCATTATATTGGAGAAAGGGCAGACATCTCCAAAACTCACAAAAAATAGCTCTCCATGTATAAATATGTATTTTAGATTTTTGAGTTGAACTGTCCCTTTAAAGCCCCTTCTAAAAATATCCGACTTTGGTAACTCTTGCTGGTAGACACTGTCAGGAGATGAGATCACCGCCTGGAGTAGAATCACTGCACTAGCATTACAAGGACATGATCCCTCACTAGCTTCCCACCAGCACCAGTGTCACAACACATGTCACTCAGGGACATAGTAGAAATGATTGCCAGCGATGCACAGTTAATGGTAAATGGTAAAAGCGTCACACTAGGGGAGGGAGGTGAGGTCGATGGGTCAAATAAAGAACTGGGTTCATGTCCCATATGAAATAAAAGTAAACAACATTTTACGAATCTTCCGTGACTCACTTCACCATCGTAATTACTTTACTTCCGGCATTTCTGGTATATTTATTTACTTTTTAAAATGTCTTATAACGCTTTCCCAGGGAATTTTTTGCCTGGGTCTATGGTTTTGTAGATTAATTCACAGTAACTGCAGCTTTATTTACAAACTGTAAATGTTTATATAATGACGTGTGTGCTATTTTTAGACTGTTCTGCTGTATCACGTAATGTGAAACGACTTCGGTGTTGAAAAGTCATGGTCATTTCACATAATTTTGTGAGATCAGGGTGGGGAAGGCAAACAAACCGCAGGCACTGCTACAAATGAAAGCGCCCAGTGACGACACTTGGGGGACATAGAAATAATTCATTTACAGGTGATGAGGTCAGATTCTCATCACTTTTTTCTGACGCTTTTCTCATCACTACCACTGTGCCTGATGTACATTACGAGAGTGAAACCCTCTCCAAATGGCCCAATATTGCTTCACTAAGAGGAACTGAAAATGGAAAACAACACATCAATCTTCATTTGAAAGGTGCAGAAAATGGAACATATTCTCCAGTGTTTTGAATATTAAGAAACATGTTAGGCCAGGTAAGGTAAACATGGTTCTATTATTGCAAAGGATGATTATGATTGCATTTCAGGTCTTTTTCATTTTCCATTTCAAATAAGTGGTCCGAACAGTTGTTATTTATCACTGCTTGTAACAAACCTGTTTGTTGTAAAATACCATTTAAGTTGTAATTATGGAGAAAGAAAAAAAGAAAAAAAGCTAAAGACACAAAGGCAGAATGAAAGAGACAAAGAAGGAAAGTGCATGGGCACCGGCCACCACCAGTGGCTTTCTAATGATGAAGTAGTTGCCATGGTGACAAGGCTTTATGAGACTCTACCAAAGATGAGGCCTTGCCCTGCACGAGTATGGTGTGTTTGTGTGTCTGTATGTGTGCCTGCGTCCTGAGCACAGCCAGGCTAAGCCTGCCTCACTTTGTCCTCAGGCAGACTTGGAGGCAGTGAGTCAGACTGAAGAAACCAGGCTGCGATAAGATGTTACCAGCAGCCTTCAGTCCAGATCTGTGCCCTTTCTCTAAGGCACGGCTACGGCACTGTGACGTTCCCTGGCTCTCCATGCGCCCACCCCAGACATGGCACTCCACGGGGGGCTGCATGTCCAATTATAGCCCCAGCACTGACCTTTTTTTCGGAAGCTATCATCCCGTCCTTGGCTTCCTCACTAGCTTGACTTGACCAACCAAGCAGACCGCAAGCCGTAGCCTCTGTCTCTGTGTGTTGTCCCCATTTGCCACAGTATTGAGTGGAAAATCAGGCAGGGGACCTCTGCCTAATGCTTCCCGATTGCTGTTAATTCAATAAGTGAGTGGCCTTGCCTTGATTTGCCCTTGTGGGGAGAGTAAATGGACAGGAAAATACATGAATAAAAGCAAGCAGCGTAAGAGAGACGGGAGGGAAACACAATGCCAGAGTTGGTATCTTATCTCATTTTATGAATCAAACATGTCAGAGAGTTAATGAGACTAGCTGGTCCCTACATATCGCCATCTCACACATAGATCCAGTAGTTAGTTATGAATTTGAACAGAGTACAGCCAATTGTTTTTATACATTAACTACTTAACACATATCAGGGCTGAAGCTCTGGAGGCTTTGGAAGGCCCCAAGGACAGAAGAACAAGGAGGAACAAGGAGTCCCTCCAGTGTGGTGTGGAAGCATTTCTGCAGCTCACATTTGCTATTTTAAGGATTACCAGCAAGGTTGATATGATGCTACTTCAAGCTCCTGTTTAACAACTGAAATAAAAAATAGATTGTGTTGATTGTAAACATTTATTTTATTCCTGGTGGCAGATTGATGGAGGGTTCTGCTTATGGCTCACCTCAGAGCAGGTACTTTTATGTTGCTCTGTAGAAAACTACAGAGAAATATGTCCTGCATGTGTATTAAAGTAGGTTTGGTTTGGATCAATTATGTGACTGTTATTTGCAACATTTGGCTGTAAATCTGTATTACAGGCTGGTGGCTGTATGAGTCTTTAGGCAGAGGGATCGGAGGACTTTGTTATATTTATGTGTATCTCTATGTGTTAGAAGGTGTGTTTGTGTTCATGCCAATGGGCAAAAAGGTGCATAACTTTGAATTAAATCAGGCCATCTGCAGTGGCTCCCTGTGGCTGTGACAAAAATGAAACTGTTATTTCTTTACATTTTGATTTTCATTAATCATTGGTGTAGGCCCAAAGAAGCTTTGCCAAATTCAAGTCTAGTTTTGAGCTTTTTGATTCCAAAAAGAGATATTTCCCAGGAGTCCATCTCATTTGCACTTGGGTCCTCACAGCATATTAATAAATGTTCATTTCGACCTAATGGTAGGCTAATGTTGACTAAGTAAGCTGTTAATCTTCATTGCAAATCTCAAAATTAGATTTGTGGCTCTGATCCGACATTCTTTTGGTTTTTTTGGCCAACAATGGCTCATTTGTCAATAAAGGTTATCGACCCCCGGTGGAGGCAATTGGAGGGGCATCATTGGTCTCAGCAGATAGTTCCTGTTTCAATGGTGCGGGTTAACCCTGCCCACCACACTTTAGCCAAACCCCTTTCATAACTGTTGGTCATACAGCCCTGCAGGGATCGTATTAAGCTATTATCAGCGGCTCATGATTTTTGATCAAATCTTTCCTACTCTTTGGTGCCCACGGTTTTTGCACCAAAAGGATGAAATCAATCGTTGAGGTCAGGTGTTTGTGAGATTGTGTGTGTGAATGTTTAAACACGTAGCTGTGGGGATGCAGCTATTGCAAATTTGCACTTGTTTTTAAACCAAGCCTCCCACCTCACCAAAGGCCAGCGTAGGATTTCTGCTGCATCATGCAGTTATTTATATGACTTTCTATTCTTCTTTTCTAAATTCATACCACTGCTACAAGTACAGTAGCTGGTGAATCACTGGTAGAGTGTATTTCTGAGCGAGTTATTCTATAATAAAATATGAAGGGGCCAGGTGCACAATTTAGTTTGGAAACTGTACAGTACACACAGTGCAGCAGGTGGAAACATTCTTTTCCAAAGATAGCTGTGCTCTCTACTCAGAATCCTACAGGAAACGCGTAGGCGTCTGCCCCTCGATACTTCACCGGTGTCTTCGTCTAGCTGTGTGACAAGCCTTTTACTCAAATGGCGGCTGCTGGCGTTGTTCTGAGTGCAAGAAGATCGGCATGCCAAACACAGTGGTTCACAAACGAGTCATCTCTGAAATGCTGCAGACAAGCGCTCATCAATTAGCCTGGTCTTAGATGATAACGTAGCTGTTTTCACTTGCTGTTACATCACACTCCATTTAATTTACAAGAGGCGGCGCACGCTGTCTATGTGAAAACAGTATAATGAAGGCAACAAGGATTCATCCTGTCAGTGTGTCATATTACTTTACCCATTACCATAGTAGATCTTACATAAACATGTATGCCACAGCCATCAGAAACCATTCACAGCCATCACTCTGTATGCACTTAGAGAATTCACAGGCTTTTCAGGAAACATGCCAATTTGAAGAGCCCTTAAACAGAGTAAGGATATGCAATTCTAAGCAGGTTGTGAGTTTTAACCCAACGGGAAATGGGAAGGTTCTGAGATCTCCTTATATGAGACTTGAAGGTTCTAAGATCAAATTCCTCAGAGCCATAGAAAGGCTTGTGAAGGGAATACTGAGATGGGCTCTGAGGCATCTCTCTCCCCTCCACAAGACAAGTGGAGTGTGGGATTCTCCTGCTCCTCCACACAAACAGATCCATCTGACATGACAGACCTTAACCCCTGAGGGCCCACTTAACTCACTGCCACATTAATTGAATCTGGCCCTTATGAAAGCACTAGAAAGCCTACACCATGAAATCCAGTGTGAAAAACTGGCGGATTTGGAGCAAAAGAGAATGCGCGTCATGGGTTGCGATTTGATGTGTTTTGAAGCTGATGGAGCTGAAGACTGTGATGTGTGCTCCTCAGATCATTAGGTTGAATCAGCTGAGATTCATCTGAAAATGCTGCTTTATGGGGCAATTCTCACAGCTAGTGGGTACATCTCATTGTCTCTCTGTCTCTGCTGTCTATCTCCTCCCTCACAGTCTGCTGGCGGTAATGGAGAGATAGTCGGAGTGTATTTCTTGCTGCCGTGTTTCTTCACGGATCTCCATGGAGATAAAGTTGACCTCTTGGTATGTAATCATCCTCCTCCACTTCGCAGGTGAGGGAGGTAAGGGCAAGGATCTCAGAGAACATGGTGAGAGCATGTAAGCACACACACACATACGCACAGAGAGGGAAAAAGACACACACGGAGCAAACACACAACTCTCTGCAAACACATTTCTTCCGTTCACCTCAATATAACCCCTTGTGTTTACTCCCAAGAACAACATTTTCATTCTGTCTCACTCTGTGTGAGGATTAATTCACTGGATAGAGGCTGATAATATAGACCTACAGAAATCTGGGGCTCCTCCTTTTACAAATGTCAGATAAAGTCATCATCATCATTTTATTACACAAAGCCGATTACTCCTCCAGCCAGCCGCGTATAGGGATAAAAGTGGGGATCGGGTGGAGAGCCCTGACACAAATTGGATTTCCGCTCTCCTATATCCTTAAATATAGATTTATTATCCATTAACACACCAGTATCCCCAGCTAGTTGCAACACGGGGATTTACTCTAATGAATTGAAATCATACAGTGTATAAAAAAGCATTATTTACCTTCTTTGGCTTTATTGAATTTGGAGCAGATAAATGCAAATGTGTGAAAATGTGCAGGGAAAGTATTTTTTCACTCTGTTTAATGCTGTTACAACCTGCTGTAGTATGGAAATGTACATGATGCTTGAACATTTTTTCAGAGTAGAAGAATAAACTAATATCATGACAATTAAGTTAGCAATTTACTGTCTAAGGATCTTTTTTAATGATCTTATTTTTCAAAACAAACTGTTTAATGCTCTAAGACTTCTATGTGATCAGGGGTCAGTGTTGCCAACTTGGCAAGTTTCCCGCCAGTTTTTATAGACTTTTCAGTTTTTCTTGGCTATTTTATTTTTATTTCTTTACTGTTGTAATTCAATCGGATGCGTGCTGCTCAGAGTAATCATTACACAGCTTTTTTACAATCACTACAGCGTCTCTTCCTCTCCATTTTCACCCTGTGCAGGCAGGCAGTCAGCCGACACATCCACTAAACCAGTGCAAATGAACACATGATGTCATCTGGTGACATTTAGCACATTTGTTGCTCGTTCTAATTACTTTCATTGGCACTTTTACCCCAGGGGGTACCTCTGCAGTTGCTAGGGGATACATGGAAATATTGTAAAATAAACCTGAGCACTCTAGAAGCTCAAATAAATAAAACTAACTAAATGTAATAAGTAATTAACTAAAAGTAACTGATAAATAGCTTTCAAAAGTAATAATAAAAAAAGTAATGATAAATGTATTAAAAAAATGTTGAAATAAATAGCTAAGTTAATCGGATATATGGGAAACAAAAAAAATATATATATATAGTAGTTGAAATGTCCAGCTTCTGCCATTCAAAGTAATGCATCACTGTAGGAGCAGCTGGAAATGCAGTTGACCAAACAGATCTGAACATTGTTAAATTTTATGAAAAAAGTTTAAAAACCACTTCAAAAGAAATGAACATATTTTGAGCATCAGTAAAGGAGCACGAGGGTCGGCTACTTCAGACAAGCAAGGTCGGAACCACTGTTCCTAATGAGCCCGAGTGTGTGCAGCGTGTGTGTTGCCTGCATATGTTCATGTTTCCTCTGTATACATATATTGAAGTAAGACTTTGTGTGTGTGTGCATGTCACTGTGCCTGCACGTGTGTGTATAGTCCCATATCTCTGAGAGAGTGCGCATGTATTGAGGGTCAGAGTTTGTTTCTGTCCCTGGCTGGTTGCTGTTGGCAGGATTAGCGACAGGACAAGATGTTCAGTAAAAGCCCTCAGTTAGCTACGCCAAACATTGCATAATGCTCCATTTAGCACAGCACAAATTCGAGGATTTACTCTCAGACCTCTGACCTATCTGTAGGCCCTTTCTGGATGGATCAACCTTCAATGCGTTTTAGCAGATGGATAATGTTTGTGGTGATTTTCTTTGGCTTAGTGGCTAAAATATGTTTTTGCTTTGTTGTTTCTGTTTGGATCACACATAACAGGCAAATCAGTGGCTGCCTGTCCAAGCTTATACATTTACAACAACCTCTGTGGCTTTTTACACTTTATACAGTAGATGCTTTAGTAAGCGCTTCATGTGCACACCAGGGCGGCCTCATAACAGCTTGGTGTGGCACGTACGTGTGCGACCTTTGACTCCTGCCTTGCAGAAAAATGTAACATTTGCCACTCATCATTAAACATGAATCACAGAAGAGTGAGACTGAGAGGCAGACTCTTCACTCTCAATCACCTGATAGTGGAAACTAATGTCTGACTTCTCCATGTCTGCCGTGCTCTGCAAAGTGATAGGCAGAGAGAAAAAGTCTAGTTGAGCAATAATTCAAAAGTGTAACCTCGGGCTATCTGAGGACTGTGCAAACACGAGGGCCTATCAGGCTCAGCAGAGTCAACACTGAAGCATGTTGGAGGGAAAAAGGTGATTTTATGTGTTTCCTGGCAGGATGGATGTGTGATTCCCACATAAAGAGGCTCTTTCGGATGTGAAAATGTCTTATGCTGTAAAAGCTGTGTGTTTTGGTGTCAAGGATACTGCTCTTCTGGCCTTTCCATTCCCCATCATGATTTGCTTTTACTGTACATCGCTGCACCTTGTCCTCCCTTCACTTACTGTAACTCTTTCATCTCTTTCCCCCATCCTTGTGCTTCTTTCCCTCTGTCTTAGAACTGCATTTCTGTTTATCACTCCTGCTTCCTGCCCTGCCAAATTCTCCTCTCTACACTTTATTCTATCCCCGGGTACCTGGCTTTCTCTCCTCCACTGCTGAGTTCGTCTCTCTCCCTCCCCTCCTTCCCTGAGATGACTCTAAGTCATCTTCACATAGAACTACTCTCATCTCCTCTCTCTCCATTCCAACCATCTCTTTATTGACTTCTACTTGTCCTCCCATCCATCCTTTCCATCTCTCCAGGCTTTTAGAGTGAATGATACAGATAGATGCTCTCTGCACCCTTTCTCAAAGCTCTCACACACAATCAACAGCTCCTGCACTCAGCAGTCTACCTCTCATCTCCCTCGCTTTCTCTCTCTCTCTCTCTCTCTCTCTCTTGCGCACACACACAGAAACACACACACACACACATGCACTCAAACACTGCGTAGGTCTTTGTACACCTGGCCATCCGTGGATCGGAGAGGTGCAGGTTGATACAATGGGGGCAGCAAAACACTTCACTTGTTTTCCTGAGCGCTGGCTATAGGTGACAGAGCTTTACCTCCATTCTCTTGAGAAAAGTACAAATCAGGTCATCTGCACTGATATAGATGGATCTACTAGAGGTGTCAACTTCTTATTTGCATTAATAGCTTCCACTTTTAAGGGGATTAGGATCTTCTTGGAGGTTAAAAACTTGATTACACTTAACCAATCCACTTTTTTTTGCCTTTATCTTCTTTTATTTTGGCATTTAGTTAGCACTAGACAGGCAGTAGGAGGTCATTGAGGTGAAAACCCTTTTAATAAACAAACTAGAAATATATTACAAACAAAATTCATATTTTGCATAGCACTGTACATTGTACATTGCAACTTAAGCTTAACTTAACTTAAGTTGAATGGTTAAAAATAAATAAATAGATGAATAAGGATATTTTTAAATTGGTATACATTAAAATATATTTTAATCAAAATTAATAATTTGCAATAGAAAATGTATTAAAATGTTAAACTACTATTTTATATCACATTTATTAAAGTAATGTATGTATTCACAACATTTCTATTGATTATTGACGAATGATTTAATGTCCTAATTTAAAGTGACTAAAGTGATCACTAGATGGGATTTACAGAATTTAAATAATTAATGATTTATTTTCATCAATTTAGCCAAAAAGACGGAAATGAAATGATAACATTTAACATTACAAACTGTTTAACCTGTAGCTAGAAAATTAACTAAATTAAAATGGTATTGTCTGTGATTTTAGCAGTGCTGATTAATGTTTATTTTGCTATGCAGAGGCGGAAGAAGTTTCGAGATATTTTAATAAAAGTAATAGCAGCCATAACATATTATTAAAATGCTTCATTACAAAAGTCCAATTTAGGAGTAAAAGCATGCAAGTATTGTTAAAAAATCATTAAAATAACAAGTTCCTGAGTAAGTGCTGCATGATATCAAACAAGACGCTGCAGCTCCCCAATTATCTATCTGACCCACAGAGTGATACAGACTTTCACTGAGAGCCTGTTTTGGATATGATACATTATTATTATTTCTTATGGCCACAGAAATTAAAAACAAACAAACAAAACATACAAAATATACTTGAGTAATGGTCTTGACCAAGTAATGGTTCTATCCAGACCAGAGACCAATTTCTGATAAATGAATGAGAATAAATAACAATCTTCACAGTCATGGCTATAGACTAGCCAATAGCACCAGCAGCTGATCCAGTTTATATGGCAAAAGCTTTACTCAATTGAACCAGTTAAATCAATTGTTTACTGCTTTCTCTGCTATGAACATGATCAAAACCAATCACCATTACAGGCTCAACAATGAGAACCGTTACATACATGAGAATGGCATTAAAGCCATTCAAGATAAGATTTAAATTACTGGCTGGATAGAAACAAATACTCAGTAAACAAGTAAATAAATAAAGAGAAAGGGGCTGCTCAAAGCTGAGTTTGCACTATTTTCTAAAAGAGGCAGTTTTTTTTTATTTCATGAAGAAAAACAAACTTGTTTTCTTTAATAGGGAAGTTACTTTAGCGTTTAATTTATTGAAGATATTTATTTCACATACTAGTTAAATGTGTCTGTAAAGTATCCTACTTGGAAAATCGACAATTTGTTGTAAATAATATATAAATAGATGTTAATTTGATTTCATAAATGTAGGGTTAGGCTATAGTACTCATTATGAGGTTTGGATCTTTGCTGGGAGGAAATTTTAGTACCTGATCCTCTTTGAATTTTAATTAAATACCTCTGCTCTATAACACTAATTTAGTGCCACAATTATGGTCATTTCTCTAATGAGATTGTGTTCGCGGTGTACCCTGCTCTCGCACTTCAGCTGTCACTTTGCATTGGGTCATTGTGTCGTGATGTAATGTAGCTCTGCATTTACCTGGATGCCTGTTTGTTAACAGCATTACACCAAATAATTACAGCGTGATTCTCTTTGTATTGATCGTCTTCAGGATCCTGAAGCAAGAAGCAAAATGACATTATCCTGATCAAGAGAGAGAGAGCCGGGCATGGATTCATGTTTCCCAGACAGCTGAGCCTGCAGGAGGTTAAATTAACATGTCACTCAGCTAAAACATCAGATTATTACATGTACTGTAAGAAAAGATATTCCCGTTCCCTCTCCCTCTCTGTGTCTTCTTACACCTACACACACACTTCCTGCTTTACAGCATAAGCTCCTGCAGTACACATCAGGCTGCGATGATGAACGAGCCCTCTGTCTTTTACAGTGTGATAAAGCCCCCTGTCTGGGCGTAGATAGGAAGGTTATTGTTGGAACGCCATAACCTTTTATTTCATCTGCTGTAAAAAGAAATCAATTAAGAGCTAGGTAGGATCCTGCCTTGCTTTTAGCACAACTAATCACATTTTGCTCACCCACACTTGAGTTTTTTTTTCCTCCAATTTTTTCCTCAGTGCATTTTTTTCTTCTAATTCCATCTTTTCATGTCTTTGCCATTCTTTACTTGCTCTCTCTCTCCCTTTCTGTTTAATTTGTGACAGCAGGAGCAGTCAGAGCTCCCGTTTAACCCTACGCCTGCAGCTTAAATAGCTTTAATCACTGCCTTCACCATGGCAACCCATCCGGACAACCAGTCAAATCCCACCTGTGGTATTTTCTGTATACCAAAGCCCACCTCCAATTGCTACCAGTTCCACAGAAAAAAAGCAGATTTCAGCAAAAGGAATGAAACAAAAGATTTATGTACACAATGAAGCAACAATAACTTGAGAACCCATTTAACCAATGAAACGTCTCCAAGGACAATTAGTTTCAGACAAATCCTCCACAAAAACGCAGATTTCACACCACTTCACATGTCGCACCTGCAGAAAATAATCCACTGCAAAGCCTTGGGAGGATAACTGACACACACACTCCAATTAAAAGCTCACAGGTTGCAGATGATGGAGAGAATGGATTCCTGGTACTGAATGATCAATTGCAGTATTTTAGGATGGTGCTCCAAATTGTTCATCCATCCTGTACTATTTTGGTCTACTCCATTACTGCTGTAGCTGCCATCTTCAAAATAGGTGTTCTAATACCCTCAAAAACACTCTCTTCAAGCTCTCAACTCTCTCAATCAAAGATTGGTTGGACCGAGAAACATTTTTAGAGAAAAAAGCACCGTTTTTTTTTTTTGACTGACTGCTCTATTTCTGCTTCTATTCACGTAATATCACTGAATGGTTAATATATCTATTTAACATTTTTAAATACACGGCAAGGAATAACCTTGAAAATCTGAATTTTTATATATATAGTTCAACATTATGTTATTTTAGCATAAAAACCACCTGTATAACATAGATTTTAGAGTTTCAGTTTCTGTACAGATTCAACAAAACAGATAGAACATGTTTGTAAGTTAGAATGACTGGTTGGTGTCATTTTTATCTCCAGACCAAGCCGGGCGAGCTGCTCGGGAACATGTCCCAACACTTTTTGATGTGGAAAACTTTTGTGTGTGGCACTTTTCAAAGCATAATCTGTATAAAATGTTATGGATAAATCACTTGCACTATGTAAAAATGCTTTTAGAGATTTTACATTTCTACATAGGAACATGTAATGTAATGTAAATATGGAATAAACCAATGTTGCTGCTGTAGATGGATGACTGTTAAATTATTGAGTATTGTTGTACTGTAGCAGCCTACAATAAGCCCTTTGATGCAAATTTCAGCATTTTTTCCCTACCGATTTCAATCCAACCTGACCTCATACAATCACACCATTACAATGCTGAAAATTGCATCTGTTGAAGACCATCTAAAGTTTTATTTCTTCAGGCTCAACCACTTTTCAACACAAATTAAGCATTTTTATTTAATTATTATTTATTATAAAGACTTCAGGATGTATTGAGTGAATATGTGTATTTCCCCAAATTTATCCTAGAACTATGAATCCTTTACAATGTTCTGTGTAAATAAAAGGAAGCAACTGATCCTGTGACAGTCATTAACACAACACGTTAAGGATTAAATGATGTTTTCTGTGCACTGTGTATAGTAAGAACACGCTAGTTTAGGATGTCACGAACAAAGCAAGCACCTTTATGCAGAATTATTCCGTATTAATGCAGCAAGTCTGGTGTTATTCTAATTAGCAAGTACCTGTATGACTCCTCACTTCTTTCCTCTGCTTTCTTCCCTGCACCTCTGCACCTCACGCCAACTATGCACAATGCACTCTGTAACCTCTCCCTTTGCCTTTCCTTTTTTCTTTCCCTTCCTCTGTGTTTGCACAGCCTCAGAGTCCATCTTCTGCCCTGGGGTCTGTTAAGAAAGAAACAACAAAAAAAACAAGGAGGTTCAAACAAGTTCTCTGTATTTTTTAGTGAATCGGCAACAAAAATCTGAAAAATCTCCTTGTCTCTGTCGTCTCCTTACCACCCTCCACATTCTTCTTCAGTTCTCCACCCCGGGATCGACATTGAGGAAAACTTCTGAATGAGCTGAGCTGGCATGGTGCCTGACCCCCTCTGCAGAATTTCTTTTCACTCTCCCCCCCCTTCAAAATTCTCCTCTCCCCCTCCATAATTCTCCATTCTTTCCCTCCGTGACCGGCCTCTGTCTCCGTCACCGGTGCACTCGCCTGCTGCCCCCCTTCCTCTCCCTACCTCACCATCTCTGTCACTACATTCCTCTGCCATGTCTCCTGGAGGGTAAGAGGAAAGAGAGGTTTTAATTAGGTGAACACATCGTAGCTCCAGGGGAACCAGAGATGGCACGCTAACACACGGCCCGCTACTTAAGGCACCCTGACCCAACCGAGGAGTGTGGCGATCGGGGCGGAGAGCCTCATCTCACCCATTCCCTGGAGGCCCTGGCACCGCGGCCTCGGCATGGTTCCCAGATCTCTCCATCTTGTTTGTGTCAGTGTTACAGTACAGATTCCCATCAGCAGCAGTAATGGTTGTCTAATAGGGCACTCCAGTCCTGCCTGTGGACGGTAATGAGGACGGCTGCCAGCGCGGCACAATCGCCCTTGCTTTCCGATGCATGTGTGTGTGTGCCTGTCTGTCTTTGGTGCTTTCATCAGGGAGGGAGCAATCCTTCTTCAATACACACCCCTCCTTCTCTGCTCTCACTTCCTATCTTACACAAAAACAGTCACAGACTAATTCCATCAGTCACCCTGAGATTGTATTACATAAGCAGAGTCAAAGACTCAGTGGGAGTTTGGCCGTGGGGTAAGTCTGTTTGCTCTACCTTAGATACCCTATAGTGATAGTCAAGGGGGGAACAATTACATTCTAACCTGCAGCGCTGTAGAAGAGTACTTATATTTCCCCTTTCATCTTTTCCTCTCTGTCTTTTTCTTGCTCTTGCTCTGTCTCTATCTGTCTTCATTAGCATCACAGTATGGCTGTATTTATCGTTCTTAGAGAGGATCAGTGGCCTGCCTAGGGTCTGGCGTGATGAAATTAAAAACACACAAACAGACACACACACACTTGCACAGATCCTGTCAGGTCCTGTACGTGACATGACTCTATACGTTCACACAAAGACCCTAAGGGTATTGAATCTAATGAGGACACTGGTCGAGAGCGGGGTTACCATAACAAGCTTAGCTCTGTGTGTGTGTGTGTGTGTGTGTGTGTGTGTGTGTGCGTCCGGCAAAGGCTACACACAGCTTCCAATGCTGCCCTTATCAAGCGAAAGGGCCCTTTGAAGCAGTAAAGGTACCATTAGCTGGCCTGCAATCTGCTGGTGAGGAAAAAGATGGCAAAAGAAGGATGAGGTGAGCAAGATCAAGAGATGTATAAGCAGCGCTTTCATCTCAGAGTTTCCAGGTACCTTCAACATTCTGTTCACGTCAAAGGCTATTGGCAGAAGCCTTTATGCGCAAACCAACTTGCTGGCTCAATTATGAAACCCAAACATCAAAACTGTGGGTTTTTCTTTTCTCGACAGCTGACTTAAAATGATACAAAGCAATCTCCTGTTCTTGACTGAAAAGGCGCTGGCTCCTGATTTGCATGAGAAGATATGCGTAGGACTTTGTTTTTCAGTATAATATCTCTAAATGGAGGCAAACACGGAGAGGCGATCTAACCAACAACATGGATTTCTGAAAGGATGATTTACAATTTCACCACCAGAGCCAAAGCTTAAGCCCTTTAGTCACTTTAGACTATGTAAACTCTCCCCTCTGCTTCATCATTCTTTAATTGGGGCTATTATTGCTTCTTTAATGGCTTCTCCTGGACCTAGAACTGGCACTGTGGGAGACAGAGGCCAAGGATGGCTTATGTCACCCCACTTGGAAGACACAGAGCTGGACAGGGAAACGCGACCCCATTGACCTGGCAGCTGGAGGCTGAACAACATCATCAGCCTTCAGGGTCAGCTCTCTCTGGCAGCGAGCAGAATGTATGCATTAAGTAAAACAAATGATAATTTCCTCCATAGTCTGCCTAGTACTTAACAGTCATTAGTGTGAAGATGAACTTAAAGATCCCTCTGGAATGTGATCATTATCGCTAGTATTGTGTAGTGAGGCAAAATGAGATGTATGTGGACTGGGCTTATTGTAAAGTGTTCATTTTGACCTTAAGGTGAAAGCTAGTTGGTTCCAGGCAAAGAAACCTACTCTTTTTTACCCAGAGCACTCACAAAGTAGTAGACTTTTGCATCCTCTATTAGCATAGGCAACTTTTCTCATACTTTTGGTGCATTTGCTCAAGTTATGACACCTCTCTAGCTGAAAAATAAACGCAGAGTTTCAATGTTAGCTCATTAAACCTGCCACCTGGAATGTTTGAGCATGGCGATGAAGTCTTCACCCAATGATTAAAATGCGGAGCACGAATTTCGGCCAGAAATGTCAAAGTGCTCGTTCTGTTCCCACTCCATAACCACTGTGTCATATCTGACCTTTTCCCTCCATCACTGTCACCGCCACTCATGTCTCGGTATCAAGCTGACATTGTACACCTGGAGGACCAACTGACTTAACAGCAAGACGGCGTGTTGACAAACTGAGGGGAAACAACCTTTTGAATGGAGATCAAACTGCCATTCTCTGTTGTCGAAGCTGATTTATCAATGGTGTTAGAAGAAACTGACGAGTGCAAGACACCCTATTACCGGTAAATTGAGTATGCTGATTTGAGATAAAGGGAGTTCCTGATGGAAAAATCCAGAGAATACCATACACAGGGCATAAAATGCTAATTTTCAGGTTCATTCTACAGTATTTTGGGTTTCTACTAGAATATACTTACATGATTTAATGTTCAGAAAGCCCTGTATTTTTCTCATATATTTCGAATATGTTCTGGGAGGAAATTAAAAACATCTGCAACTAGGTTTCCTGGGCATTAGCATGTAGCTACAAGTAGCAGTGGAAGTACTGTTATGGCACTGTATCAGCTCTTTCTGTCATAACCTTAAGCTTCTGAACCAAAAACTACTCAATTGTTATCTGGAACTGGGGAGAAATGAAGAATATCAGCAAACTAGATGACAGGTTTCCCTGGCATTAGCATGTAGCTACATATAGCGGTGAAAGACTGTAGCAAAGCTAACAGCATAACTTTCTGTCATGAAACATTACCAATAAAAGCTTCTTAACCAAAAAACTACACAACTGAACATGTTCCAGCAGGGATATGATCCAAAATTTAAGAAAAAATCAACAACATCCGCAATAATGATTACCGGTTTGCCTCGTGTTAGCATGTAGCTACACATGATAAAAGAAATAGTAGCACTTTCTTGCAAGAAAAAAAACCAAATGCTTCTACACCAAAGACTGTTGGATGAAACAGAAATGTAATCTTAAAATAGGGAGAAATAAACCGACATCTAGGTTTCCCTAATGTTAGCATGTAGCTACATGAATCCATACACTGCAGTAATGTGCCTGGAGTAAACTACCATGCACGACACAAACTGATATCATTTTCATCCGAGAATAAACAGTTGGAACCAGTGTGTTCAGAAAGACTGGAAATCTAAGGTTTATGCTCACATGGGTTACATTTATTTTGTGTTTGCAGCATATATTTGAAAGTTTGATATTCAAATTTGAAACATTGTAGCATTAAATATAGAGCAGAAGGAAAGAAAGAACAGAATAGGCCCCTTTAATGATGCAATAAATTATCATTTTTAAATCCAAGAAACATGCAGATGCAGCCTCCAACACCAGATGTTATCCATATACAGAAGCTAAGTTTGTTCTAAATACATTTAAGTGTGACCCATTTTTTATGCATGTAACAACTCTTGCGTCTTTTGAAGATTCTGTGTTTTTCTTTTAGTAAATGAATGGATTAAATGGACCACAAAGCAAAGAATACAATCGGAGAGTCCCACTCTGTGTGCTGCATGCATCAGCTTTGATTTGATTTGATCATAGAAACCAATCAATAGTCCATCACAATGTTCCCCTATTAATCTCAGATCCAAATCAATTCAGTTTGTATTCCCATACAAACTCAGGTAACAAGATTCTCCACACAATAGTAGGCACACACTAACTGCTCAATTACCCATTCAGCACTGGGCACTCACTCATAGATATAAACGAGCTGTCAGAAAGCCACAAGAAAACTAATTGGATTGAGAAAAAAATGAACAAGCATTTTGTCGTTTGGTCAATACTAACAGCATGGATTGGGAGTTTTACATAAAATCTACTTAGACTTTGACAATAGCCAATTGACGCGGCCTTTGGGGGGTAAATACAATCTCTGTTGTTTTGTTTTCTCTCTTGGCTTGGTTTTAAGTAAACATATATTTTCAAGTGCAGGCCTGGAAACAAAAAAATAAAGAAGAAACAGGTTCTATGGGTAGAAAGCGGATGTAATCATTACAATCTTAACCCATGAATTACACACACACACACACACTCAGGATTCTTCAGGACAAAGTCAAGCAGCTCTCAAAGTCGAAGCATGCCGTACAAGAAAAAGATCAAAGCTTAGAAAAGTTAAAGAGAATAACACTCTAAAGTGATGACACCCCTGGAGGACATGGGGGAGGTGAAAGGTGAAAATATTTTACATCTACAATAAAGATATACTGTATTAACAGGCCAGCTTAATGTGCAAACAACCACACAATAAGCACCTTGACTGCATTTGTGTCAACACCAGTTTTTCCATGTCCAATTTGTTCTTCTGGTGGCATTCCTAACTGTTCCAAAGATCCTTTGAGGTTGAATCTCAAATGGCTGTAGTTTCTCTTGCACTCTGTTATGTTTTGCTGTGTCAACTTTGGATACTTCCATTAGTACACTTGTACTTTGTACACTATGTACTTACTTGCACAGTGCGTTAATTTTGACAAGGTAATGCTGTCTCAAATTGAATATAGCTGTTGTGCACTTACCGGAGGTAGCATAAAGTGGGTTTATCTGAGCTTGTTCACTGAAAAAAGCTGCCTGCTGAGTCTTGAAGTAAAGTCAATGAGAGTGGTGGGAGTGAATCAAAACAGAAAGGTTGTGGGCTGTAAAGCTAAAACAATGAGCTGCATTACACTTAAATGTTCTGCAGAGCGGCGGGGGACTGCAGAGGTTGGTGATAAATCTCTTGGGGTTTGTTACTATGAGGCCACCTTTCACATTACATGTTGGATGCCATGTTAACATAAAATATTGATTAAACCAGCTTTAAAAGGAGGAGTGCCTGGTTTAGATTATGAGGTACAAGTATCTTTAAATGGACTAAGTATTTTAGGTTGAACATGAACAATATCTTTCATTTGTTTAGTTTCTTTTACATGTATAACACACCAATAAAATATAAATAACTCATGGTGGATGTCCACAGCAGGAAAACAAGCTGAGCAAATGAAAGTGGCAACTCAGTCCGGGATGTGCTTTGGCCACCAAAAAGCTTTGTAGAAACGTGTTAACGAGAGTCTGCTTGATTCTAGTTCCAATCAGTATGAGTCTGATATCTCAGCAGTCCAAAAATGAACACTCAAGTCCAGTGACTGCCTACATGCTTCTTAAAAAAAACTTTATTGCTGATTCTAATGTGAATGAGGTAAAGTTGTGGTGAAGTTTATGCACAAAACCACATGGTTAGGGTTAGAGAAAGATCACTTCTTTGGACTATTGTGCCATCAGACAAAAGCGATGTTAAAACAGTGCCATGGCACTGAGAAGGCACCTCTGTGGATCATTTGCTTCCTTGTAAAAACCTCCTGAACGATTGAAAACTGAAGGGGTCCTTACCAGCAGGGATACAGGTGGCAGCTGGATCATAATGAAGCTCCATCTCCCCTCACTGCTTTGATTGAGAGACCCCTGGAAAAGTACATATTATGCATTTAACAAGCTGGCATCAGTATTAGCCCATGGCTGCTGCACATCAGCAAAAAAGTCCAACATGGCCCAATGTAATCAGGAGTTATGAAAAGTTAATCAAAGGTTGTTTTTTTTACAGTAACAAGTCTGTAGACTGTGAGTGATGCAGCTTGCTGCGGTTTGATTCATTTATTCTGACAAAGAAGGGCTGTTGGAGGGTTAAATCAAAACAACTTCACTCCTGTGGAGACGTTCCCAGTGCCATAGCTAGTTTTCAAAGACTCTCAAACAAAGACTCCTGTTCATAAATCATTATTAACTAGTCTAAATGAACTGTGATTGTGAAAGCCAATTCACTATATGAAAGTGCGTGTCATGTAATCACCTGAGCTCACCTTGGCTTCACACATAACTGTGCATACCTCTATATGCAGGGAATATTACACTATATAGGCATAAGCACAAAAACTAATCCACACTCACACACACACACACACACACACACACACACATACACTCACAGAGATAGTAGCAGGTGCTCTCTGTTGGATGTGGATGAAGACAGATGAGCAGTGATCATTCTCATTAGAGCAGTGATGAGCTCCCGTGAAGACATACACCTGGACCAGTGCACACCTGGGGAGACAAAAAGAAGGTGTGTGTGTGTGCGTGCCTAAGTGAGAGAAAGAGAAAGAATGAGACAAAAAGATTAGGGAGGAATAGAGATAGAAATAAAAGAGAGTGATCGAGAGAAAGGATTGCCGAGGATCCACCCAGCACATAGACACATACAGTAGGAGATAAAAAGTCTCTATCATATGGCATTTATAGGAGAGGCTGTCGTGCTGATGGGCCAGTCTGTACAATTCATTTTTCTTACCATTATAAGATATATTTCTTATCAGCATCACTACATATACCTTCATCCTACAACCTGCAGACTGTGTCTCCATGGGAATACACACGCAAACACGCTTTATCTCTGATGAACCTGTCTCTGAATGGCCGCACGAATGTATTGCAAACCCTATTTAATGTACCTCATTGAAGTCTGTCTGCAGTATAATGGTCACAGTGTGCATGGAGGTTTGTTTTTCAGAGATACGCTGTAGGAGGAAAATGTGTTTAGTGACACCATCAGAGGCAATCCGGAGCCTTACATTGAAACATAACATCACAGGTCAGGCATGGCATTAAATATATATTTTACAATAACAGCATAGAACTTGTATCTGTAGGCCCATATGCTTTTTCTCTCTCCGCTGGTGGTAACATCCAACAGGCACATTGTCATCGGAGCCGTATCAGTGGATATAGCATGCAGGAGGCAGATTTAACATCTCGCTCCCAGGCTACATCATATTTCCATATGTGTGTGTGCGAGATTGATAAGAGTGGGTGGGACAAGGTCGGATAGGGAAGCCTAAATCGTTTGTTGATTGACGGATGCTGTCATCCAATTCCATTAGCTTTGTTCTTACACACCTTGGCGTTTGCTAATTTAATCTTAGCTCTCATAGAATGTAATTTGGTTAAAAAGGGCCCCTTATTAATATTTCCAGAATCATTTTCAGCCACTGATGGGCAGAGGAACTTTCATTACAGAGAGAAATTACAAAGGCAAGATGGCGTGTAAATGGGGAGACAGTGGATTGGGCTGGACAGAGATGTATGGGAGGGTGGATGCAATAGCTGACATCGTTAGCTTCAATCAGTCGCCCGAATATAGGATACACACACACACACACACACACACACANACACACACACACGTACACATGCCTACATGTGCAGGAGAGCATCTGCACAGCATTGGTGGGAAGTAACTAAGTACACTTACTGAAGTACTCTAAGTACAATTTTGAGGTACTTGATCATTTCCTCTACATCTCCTCTTCAGGGAAATATAAATACTACTGAGGCTGTTTTCATTAGTTACTTCTCAGATTAAGATTTTACTTAAAAATCATATGATGACCTTGTAAAAGGGTGGTTGTGGTAAATGGATTGCACTTGTATAGTGCTTTTCTTTGCGACCACTCCAAACGCTTTAACACCACAGACAGCGATTATTCACCCATTCATACACACATTCACACTGCTGGCCGAGGCTCCCCTACATGGTGCCACCTAACACCATCAGGAATTCATCCATGCACTGATGAACTCAGCGTAGGGAGGAGTCTGGGGTTCAGTATACTTTGACATGTAGGCTGACATGGTCAGGGATCGAAAAATCGAGTCTGGCTATATCACCATGGTGTATCACCATGTTATGTTCAGATACCTTTGAGCAGTACCACCAACTTCTCTTATGATGACTTTTACTTTTATTTTTTTGCATTTTTCTATTGGTACTTTAATTTAAAGGTACAATATGTAATATTTCCACATTAAAATCAACAAGACCTTTGATATACAGTCAAAAGTTAGCAAATATAAAACATATTAGCTAATACTATTTTTCATCAGAACTAAATGCCACAAAGTGAATAAACTTGCCTAAATGTAATACGAATAAAAAATGAAAAGGGTACATTAACCCCTGAACATTATTTACGCCTGCTTAACAGATTTTCATCTGCAATTTTGGTTGTTTAAGAATAATGACAACAATCCCATGATCCCACACCAAAGTCCTTTTTTGTTAGTGTTTTGATTGAGAGACTCCTTCCAGCAGAAATTACATACTGTGGGTTGAAGTAAAAGACCAGAATTCTTTTTCCACAACAACTCACACCCACTAACACCTATCCCTCATATCAAGATGCAATCTATAGGCTGGAGGATGTCTGACAACCAATAATAAGCACCTTAACAACAGAACATAATCCAAAGCGTTCCCAAGATGGAAAAATATCACCCACCTCCTCTTTTATTCTCCTATAGGCCCGAGCTATTACAGCCTCATCTCTCTGTTCTGTCCCTCCTTCCTCTCCTTTCTTTGTCTCTCCACTGAGAGCAGACCGAAAGGATGAAACAGTCATTTAACGCCCCACATGTCACACATCTACAGATTACATACATACAGACACAACACCACTATTGTGCATCATGCTGCATCGGAGCCAGCCAGCAGCGAGCATCTCATTGCCCTCCTGTGTGTCAGCGGGTGTTTGTTTTTGCATATAGCTCGGTATTAGAAGGAAACGGCGGTAAGGGGAGTAATATTTGGCAGGCTGAGCTGCACTTGTGGTGCATCCCTGCCCCTCGCCGGTCTTTGTGCTAATTCTCCAACCTCCTTTTCTTTCGCTCCAATACCGACTTTGAGTCGCCCACCGGAGAGAAGAATGAATTTGTAGCAGGTAATCACTAATTTCTGCCAGATTAAATTTAGAAAGTAGTCTTCTAAAGTCTGGGATGTAGCTTTGGAATTGCTTTTGCTTTAATTTCTTGCTGTAGTGCTTTTATTCACTCATGCGCCTCACATCTGTGCCCCCCTGCTTCCTTCCTAACCTCAGGCTATATCCCCAAACCCTCCCCTCTGCTCAGCTCCCTGTCCCACCTTCCTCCTCAGCGCCCTACCACAACCTCCATGCCCTTTCCACACCTCTCCTCCCTGCCCAACTTCTTTTTTTCCCTTCACCCCTCCTTCACTTCCTCCCTGCCCCAGGCCACCCCTCTTCTCCAGTCTCATCCAGCCTTTTGGGATAAAGAGAATACAGAGGATCAGTTCTGCTCAGTGACCTTTGGAGGTGGCCTTCAATCTAAAGGTATGGCAGGGGAGGCAGAGCTTAGAGAGATTTACTGGGGTTGCCTACGGGAGAGAGAAGAGATTTCTCCCCCTGCCAATTCTCCGGAGGCAAAGAGAGGTGAGGCGGAGAAGAGAAGAGAAGAGAAGAGAAGAGAAGAGAAGAGAAGAGAAGAGAAGAGAAGAAGGAGAAATTAAGTGTCTTTCTTTTCTTACTGAGACGGACTGAATGGTGGGACAGATGAGAGTAGATAAGAGGAAAAGAATGGCGAGTGGAGGAGAGAAGAAGTGCCTGCTGGTCACAGTGGGGCTGCGGTCATTTGCAGCACAACTGGAGGCACTGACCACTGAGAGGAGAGGACAGATGCATAGATACAGTATAGGATTAGAGGGATGCATGTGGAGAGAGAGCATATCATGAAAGGAACGGAAAAAAAAGGTATATCCTTTAAAAGACACGCTGTAAAGGGCACCGCAGAGAAGTGAAATAAATAGCTTCTTCTTTCTTGGTGTCTGTAACTTTATATATTTGCACCTATATCCCGTCAACGACAGCAGATTTGTCCTATAGGGATGGGAACAGACATGCTAAACCCACCAATGGGACAGTTGAAGGTTAAAGCCGGAGAATTCATGCTGCGTGTGTGTGTGGGTGTGTGTACAAAACTGTCCCACGAGGGGTCCCCTTGCAGGTGGCTTTTAATTTTGGTCCAATTTGCATATATCCAATCAGGTAGAGTAATTGGGAGTGTGTGCGATAGCATGGGGAGACTGTGCACACACACACAGACACACAGAGGGCGTTAGTCTGTCCCGGGATGCAAGAAAAATTCGCTGCAGACGAGCTGATGACACTGATAATTGTGACACTGAGTGATGGCTCTAATCAGCAAAAGTATCTTCCTAATCAATTGACCTTCCCCCACCTCCTCCTGTCTCCATCTCTCAGGCTTCAAAACAACTCCTTGTCCCCACGTGAAAGGTGTCCACATTGGGATTGAGCATGAATAGCCTGAATTACAATTATTGACCTTGACAGGCAGCGGTAGACAAAGCCCAGCGATAAGAACCACACGGGGAGAAACCAATTCTCAACATGGAGCTGGATGAATAAGTGATGTCTGTCAGCTGATATGGCCTTTGTCTAAAGATGCTAAATTGCAGTCTTTGTGGATTTCATTGTGTAAAATGTAGATTTTTAGAAAATATTTTTGCACAGGATTACAGATTGTTTGACAGTGTCGTTACTGTCTTTTGGTTTCAAATGAGGGGAAATGCCTGATTTTTAGAGGTTCTTTTACCCCTTATCATACCAACATATTAGGACTCATAGGTAATCCTAGCTAATCTAATATGCCTATCATCAGAAACAGTCATTGCTGCAAAATGTTTTAATTTATTTATTTGTGTATGTTTTATATATGTAATGAATATATATATATATATATTTTACTTTTTCTTCAAACTGCAGCTTTTGTACCAAGTACAATCCACATCATTATTCAAAAGCTTATTCAGTAATTTCAAGTAAGAACTCATTAAAAAAAATCTATCTATTGAGGTCTGCTTATTCCCAAGTTGAGAGTTAAAAATCCCAAATATTTTTTTAAATAATTTTGTGTTGCAGAATGGTTTAAAAAGTGATCTAAAACATTATAACATGATTTACCACAATGCTGAAGAAACTTTTTTTCCTGTTGGCATTCTGTAGAAACATGGTTTACTGTGACAGCAACATTTTTGTTAAATTACTAATGATTAAATATAACAAAAGTGTTAGTGTCGTTAATACTGATCTTAAAATAAACAATTCAATAAACATGTTATTATGCTGTGGTTAAATGTATTTCTTTTTTTCTGTTCAAAAATACATTTTAGGATTATAAGGGCAACACACACACACACACACACACATTCACAGTCATTATGCTTCTTATGTAGTTTTATCTATTTAGTTGGATTCTGCAATATATTTTTAATAGCACCCTTGTGTGCCATTGCACCCACTTTGGAAGGACAAAATATAACAATAATTTTATTTCCAAATAGACACATTGAGAGAAATGTAATAAAGGAAAATATATAAATATTTTTATTCTAATTTATCTTTTTACATTAAAACTTAAATCCAATCCTTTAGCTTCGTAAGGTGTGCCTCTATATAAAACACAGAATGCTCTCTGGTTCCTGTTATTATTCTGCAACACATTTCTCTAAATCTGAATAACTTGAAGAATTAATTGAGATTTATGATGTGTAAATCCTGGGGAAAAGGCAACAATGGCTCTGAAGTCTAATAACACACAGATCCTTTGTAATGTCGCAATGTTGTCATCTAAATGACACAATGAGATTTACAGAAATGTCAAAATTGTATCAGCAAAAGTTTCTGGAAAATATTTACATAAACAGGAATGCTCGCTGTACTCGTTCCAGCTCTGCGGTTCAACTGCGGTTACTTTCTCCGGAGGCATGATGAAAAATGCATATGGTTGGAATGACAGCTAATTTCGGGGAGAGTGACAGAGTTTGTGGATTGTAATACTCTGGAGAAGCCTAATCAAAAGGAGAAGGGCCGGCTTGAGAAGAGAGAAACACTGAGAAAACCCATAATTACCAACAGCCAAGCAAATGGGCCATCCAGGCACACAACCACTTAATTGGTAGTTAGGTTTTTCTGTGGAAAGGCACAAAAGCACCAGAGATAATTTCTTAATGGGGGCCTATTAAGTCTGAGGATCTGGCATTTAGGGCTTACATGGAGGCAAACACAAATAGACGCGCCGCACACACACGAACCCCACTGAGACACACTCTGGCTGTCCACTGTCCACTCACACACACACACACACTCACAGATCTCTCATGGTGGAAAGGAAGCTGGCCATTAAGTACAGTATCTCTGCACAGAAGAGACTCTGGTGTTAAAGCATGCACGCTGATGTCTGTCTTCATGAAGCTTATTTAAAAGTGTTAACAGGTGGAGGAGCACATAATTGACAAAGTCTATTCTTGTGGATATTTCTGTACAATTACCGTCAAATTTCTTTTCCCCTGCAGCCTGCGAACTGTGTCTACATCGGTTCTTCAGAAGTGGAAACACTTTCAAAAGTGACCATGTGACCTCAGTGGGTCCAGCACAATGTGCAATTAACATGAGCCACCATGCTTCCACTTGCAAGCTACAGTTATGCATTCAGGTTCACTTTATCAAAAATGATAATTTAACTTCAGTTCATAATTGTTTTCTGCTAAACAATAAAATGAGGATGAATAATGTTTACTAATTATTAGTGAGTAAATAAATGTACTTTCAAGGTTTATTGATGTACGGCTTATACCATCTGTTGAAAATTAGCAAATGATTTGCAAATAAAACGTCTAATAAACACTACATAAATAGATGGATTAGTTATTTATAGTGTAGGAGTTTACCATGCTATTTTGGTATAATTCCTTTGTTTTTACTTACAGAATCAACATTTTGAACACACACACACACACACACACACACACACACACACACAGAAACAAAAAGACAACATAAAATCTGATTTGGAAAATTATGTTTTGTTTTAATGCTCAGTGAAGAATTTTAGATGTTGCTAATGTGAACACAGGTTGTCTTTAACATATAAGATGTAAAATGAGGACAACTAGTTCTGTATTTTTATACTTAATATATTTAACCTTATCTCCAGTTTTACTTGGCCTGTCAGCATCAAACAAAAACCGGCGTGTTGTTTCAAGCCAGTACTTTAGAGGGAAGTTAAAGGCAGGGCTCCACGCTGTAATTGTAAACCATCTATACATGACTTGGAAGGTAATTGTATGTTTGTGATGATGATTATACTATCTTGTTAAATGGTTAATAATTAAAAATCAATGGTAAATGCTGGAGTTTTGGACATTTTATTTTTGAAGAAAACACATTAACCCTTAGGGTTAAACAACGCCATCTGAAAAGTTAAGGACAATTTCATATAAAATGTACATTTCTTTAATGGAATAAAATGTACTGGAGGAGAAATATCATATAGTAGAAGTAGCATTAAATTGTGGTAATTAAAACTGGACAAAAAGCCCAGTAACTCCCATTAACATGTAGCTTTTGTTTGTGTTGTGTGTTTTTATTAAGTCTGCCAAAATAGAGCTGCAATAAAATTGTAATTAATTTAGTAGGAAAGGTTAAAATCTGCATTCATTCTCATAACAAATGAATCTGCAGTAGTCTGCTACAGGTCCAACAGCACTGATGGAAACATGACATGCCGGTGCTACAATCGGCAAATGCCAAATCAGCTGATCTTGAAAGAGAGAATATGCACACACATAAAAAAAAGTAAGTAACCACTGTAATATTAAGAACGTCCTCCATGCTGCTTTCTTCTCTTTACTAATCCTGTTTTCCAGCACTTTTGTGAAGACAAATGGGGTGTACCAGAAAAAAAAATAACAAAGGCACACTCTGGCAATAAGAAAGCATTCTGTCACCTATTCTTTTTTACAGTATTTCCTTTTTAAAACCACAGACACACTCTTCTTTTGTTAGAAATAGGGTAAAAGATGGAGTGCAACTGCTTCAAAATTGTACTGCTAGGGTAAAATATGTCACACTGGCTGCTGGACTCTGCAGTATGAGCTTGTGCCCGAGATCAGACATATGGACTATAGCCAGGAAACAATCAAGTCACATGCAGTAATGCTCTTTTCTGTTTGTTTCCACTGAAAGGACTACTCGTAGCTATAATAAAGCTTTGGTCCCGACATGGGGAGGGGAAAAGGCGCACACACACACACACGCTGCTGTTGAGCTTAGCAGCTGCGCTTGGTCAGTGCAGCGGGCAGGCTCTGTAAAATTACACTTGAGGACATAATCTTGACACTGCACTGTGTTATCTCAGGCCGCCGTGATGTTGATTCAGCAACAGAAAACAGGCGTACACAGGACAGAATCTGGGAGGAAATGAAGTGTGATGGGCCTCTGCTATACTTCAGTGTATGTGGAGATGTCTCACAGCACATGGAGAGAGAGAGACAGAGAGAAAAACACATCCATGTCTGGCACATCATCTTTTCTGCCCTTAATTTAATTTGGCACAAAAACACAGACTAAACTGAGAGACAACACAGGACATTTTTTAGATTAGCTTTGAAAAAACAACAGATTTGGGTGCAGGATTAGAAACAGGAAAACCACTTTTTGTTGAATGATTTAAGACCTAAAGTGACTTTTTTTGGTGCCTTAGAGTTCACTCCTCTTTGTCTCTCACTGTACTCCATCAGCAATCATTTCAATCATTTCACATTCCCTGCAGGATCTCAACGACAGATGAAAAAAATTTCAGGAGCTCTGGAAGCCGGGCTGTAGCTAACTTCTCTGCTATGCAGCAGCAGGGAGTAATCTCTTGCGAAAACATTTATCTTTGAGGAATCTTGCTTAATCATCTCCATGGTGTTGTGCAGCTCAGCATTTGAGGAGTTAGGTGGTTTGGATTAGGCCCTCCTGCTGTGTTCGAGTCTTATCACAGCCTCCACACTATATCCAGCTACAAGTCGATGGTCTTAGCCCAAGAATCCTCTCTCAGAGCGCGCCCCGAGTTCAACTCATCGCTTTTTTTTCAAGTGACAATATCTGTCTGAGGCTTTTTGAGCAGCACATCACTCGAAACATCAATCTCATAAGGTCCTAAACTCAACAGCCTCTTTTTCCCCTCGCTTTGAAGCCGTTTTATTCATTGACACGCCTACTGATACACATTTAAAGGCTAATTTGTGAGGCCGCTGCCAAGTTAGCGACCTGTCCTCTATCTCCACCGCCTTATCGCTTGTCCTCATCATGGTTTATATATAGGCCGCGGCTCTTGGGTGGAGAGAAAATGGCCGCCGCAGGAAGCAGACATGTCATGGAGTCTTGCAGAGAGGTTAATGATGGGCTGGCTGTCATTCCCGAGGCGGAGATGGAGATAGGTCATACACACATATACTTGTTGACCGCACACGCTCCCATGCACCCACGCGGACGCACGCGCATGTCAGGGAAGTGAGTGATGCATGTTACCCTGAGTGTTTCTGACAAGCCTGAGCAGTCAGGGAAAACAAGGCCATGCTGCATGATTACTAACCGACACATGAATATGTGCGGCCTCGGCTACTCTGCTGATGAGTACTCTGTGTATGTGTGTCTGTTAGTGTGTGACAAAACACCTACCACCTGGCTCGCTGTAACTCCCAGCATTCCCCAAAGGCACTCAACCCTGTGCTTCAGGCTTCTGCAGCGCGCTTCCCAATAATTGCCCTTTCATCGCACTTCAAAGTGTCTATCAGAGGGGATGCATGTTTAAATATGCGCATGTATATTGCAGTGGCCTGCTGCACATGTGTCCAGGGGATAATTATGCTTTCCTATGTCCTGTCCGTAGCATGCTGCCCACTCAGGGTCCCCTCACTCCCATTTCCCCTCAAGTGTATTTTCCCTACTTGCCCACTTTCATGTTCGCAACCACATTTATCAATCAATCTCAAACAGTATCTCCTCATCAATCTGTGAAATACCTGCTTCTCCCTTCCACCTCCCCTCACTCCTTCATCCCTCCGCTGCTGTTGTGTGTGTGTGTGTGTGTATGTGTGTTTGGTTGTCCGCGTGTCTGCAGAGTGGATGGAGCC